>OU343222.1:314948654-314994265 GCA_910596185.1 Chrysanthemum makinoi | reverse complement strand
GATCACCAACGAAAAAGGAAAATGCAGTTACTTACATTGTATTCTAAAAATTCTCCACAAATTAAACTGAAACATACCTTCATCTGGTTGTTGTCGTAAGGGGTATTGGGTGACATAATTCTCATGATATCACAGATGCAACATGCAACAGAGATTTTCACATCCATATCAGAATGACTCGCCAAGTCTTCAGCAATCAGTACCTTAATTATTGGTTGCAGTGATTTAATCATCGATATGGATGCCGATTGTGGTAGCCTGGACAGAATTTTCTCTGTTCGCTATTACAAGATAATGAAAGTGAGTTATAATTTGTTAACAGTAGCAACAAATACGCATATCAAAAGAAACCTTGTTTTGTGGAAAAAATATCAGTAATCCTATAAAAATGAAACTATATGGGGAAAAAGGAAACACTAACCACAAGACTTTTGATAATCTCTTCCGTTGAAGAAGGAAGATGTAGCAGCTTCTCCCCAACTTCCGTCAGCTCGATTTCGAGACTGACAGAAGAACTTGACAATCTCGACGGCATTTTAGCAATCCAGTTTAACAGTTCACTGAATGAAAATGAAAAACCGATTAGTTGCCTTATTTGAGACCTACAACTTCCATTTGTATGTAAAATTGTTTTAAGATAAAAGTTCCTAATAAAACCTAAGAGGGTGTTTGGGATTGCTTATAATAGGCAGATACGCAGTTTGTTTGGAACTTTGGATCATACAAAACCGCTTTTGCTTATCTGCTTATTTTGGGGCAAAAACTCGCTAAAGTGAAACCTAACTACATGATGCGCAAACTAAGAAATTAACTACAAAATGAACAAATGTAACAGTTCTAACAAAGCATAAAAACAGCATGTAAAAAGCCTAGACATTGCGTTATTTGAGACTTAAATTCTAGTTACAACTTCGGGGTGCTTGTTTTCGCTTTTGTTTAAGCTTATTATTGGGCTTATGAGCTTATTTTGAGCTTATAAGCTTATTTTTTGGCTTATGAGCTTATTTTTGGGCTTATGAGCTTATTTGACTATGCTTATATTTCATACGCTCATTTCTCCCGGCTTATTTTTTTAACTTATTAGCTTATGATGACTTAAAAATAGAATATAAGCACAAAAGCTAGAAAATAAGCCAGAAAAAAGGGCTTATGAAATATAAGCTAAGTCAAATAAGCTTAAACCCTTCATCCTTCCCTTATGAGCTTACTTCAAAAAGCTTATTTTTGGGCTTATTGAACTTATTGGCTAACATTTCATGACCCCACTTTTTCTAGCTAATTTTCCACATATAAGTCATAATAAGATAATAAGTCAAAAAATGATCCTATGAAGTATAAGTCGAGTCAAATAAGCTCATAAGCCCAAAAATAAGGTAACATAACAAGTTAACAACTATACCCAACCCTGCGTTAGACCATGTGTAGTGGTGACTAGATCCACCACCGCCAAATCATTCACTCCCTTCACCAAATCAACCACCAAACACTTATAGTGGTAACCACCAAATTAACCGCATAAACATACCCCACAAATGTACTAACACACATACACATGACCAACCACGCATGGTGGTGGTGGTGGAGGTGGCCAACCCCCACGTGGTCGGTGCCCTTTACGCGTTAGGCACAATTCCATTACGGGTAATCTTATGGGGAGGTAGTATGTAGACAATCATCCCCTACCCGCTAAAATAAGCTTAAACAAACACCCCATATTGTTTCATCTACTTTCATAAGCCTAATTTTCTCTCATATGTATGTGGCCACCTTTCCGACTCTTTCTTGGCCACCTCCAAATGTACATACCTAGCAAGGTTTGAACCCTCACCTCTTGTGAGGAAACCAGGTACCACTAGGCGAGTTAAAAATAAGCTTAAACAAACACCCATTTATTTTCATAAGCCTATTTTTCTCCCACTTATTATGACTTGGGGCCGTTTAGTTTGACAGTATGGGTATCAAGGAATTTTTTTTTTTTTAGAATGGCAAAAAAATATAAAGAACCCAAAAGAAAAACCGAGATACAATACAAGGCATCCCCCCTCAATTAAATAAGCTAATTAAAAGAGGAAAGGACCGAAAAGGAAACAAAAAAAACTAAACATGCAATCCAAATGACTACAAAAAACTAAAACCTCAACTGTCACACTAAGAAAAATACCAAAGAAGGGGATTGGTACAATCGAAACGTGAGAATTACAACTTCAAGAGATGATAATTCCCATAACAGTAGCAGCCACCAATGAAAAGATGTAGCCAAAACCAAACTTTCATACTAAAATATCAAACTTATGTAAGTGACCCACTGGTTGTGAAGGAACTGAAGCAAAAGCAGCTGCAACAATCCACTTGATGTAAATAATGAGACCACCTGATGTATCATATGAGACGACAGCCAAAAACACAAAGGACCAAGGACAGGTCGGACACACCCAATAAGCCTCCTTAAAGCCTTTTAGACCTTTCACTGCAGCCCACATATAACAAGAAGAACGTATAGGACACACTTAAATGCAAGCATGACAGATATCACTTGCAGCAAAAAATACTACTTGCAGGCCTGAACTCAATAACAGAACAGAAGCTTGGAAACATCCCAGACCTATATGCAACAGAATCTGGGACAGAACTGGCCATTAGTTTAACTGGATTCGACTATTCAAAGGGTTCTTCAACCAAAGTTGTCAATCTATCTCTTTATACTTTTTGATCTTGAATAATCCATTCGTAACTTTTTAATTGAATGTCTTGAAAAATCTTGTTTGTGCTTGATACCTTATTACTGAACACACGAGCATTCCTTTCTTTCCAAATGAAGTACCCGGTAGACCAAATTACCGCTTGCCAAACACATGAAAAATATTTAGGAACACTAACGTTTCCATTTGATGAAAAAAATTCATCAATAGAGAAAGCGTTAATATTCCCAACCTTCCACCACTTAAAAATCTTTTCCCAAACACTCATGGCTAAATCACAAGTGACTAAACTATGTGCACACGTCTCCACAAAATTATTACAACTTGGACAAAGGGTCGAGTCACTGGCGGAGCTATGAAGAGGCAAGGAAGGGTGGTGGCCCCCCCACAATTTTGTCCCCTAATGTATTTTTGTTGTATTTTACAAGATAAAAAATATACATTACATTTTTTACCCTTTTAAATCATGAGATTTACAGGTTTGGCCCTCCCACAATTTATAGTCTAGCTCATCGGGTCGAGTCCAAACCAACACCTCTTCTATCAAGCTCCACACCTAACCGAATCCTTCCTCTTAAAGCCCTCCATACGAAAACGTTAATTTTCTTAGGCACCAACTTGTTCCAAAGCGTTTCTTGACCTCCATTTTCCAAACTAACAATCTTTTCCTCGATCATTCTTGATAGCTTATTGACCGAAAACTCACCATCATCATCAAGCGCCCATCTCCATCGATCCCGACAATTATTAGACATAACAACATGTTGCAAAACACCTAAAAGATCTTCAAACTCCTTGCTTACTCTACCCCTTATATCTCTAACCCAATCCCATTCCCAAACCCACCTATTTTCTACCCATTCCCCTCTTTCCATCACACTAACCTCTTTCCGCCTATCTAAGTGATATAATCTAGGAAATCTACCACATAACCTCCTACTATCCACCCACCGATCAACCCAAAATCTAATGTCCCTCCCATCCCCCAAAACCCCAACACAAGACGAAGTGAAATCTACCCCCAACCCGTCAATCTCCCCCCGATTTCATTCCAATTATAGGTGTTTGGGTTTGATAGATGAAAATGGGTATCAAACCCTCAAAATTAGCCATTTTCTAAACCCACCAAAGCTAGTGGGATTGTAAACCCATTCCCAATCCCATACCCATACCCATAATAAACCAAAAAAATTGTCAAATTGAAAATAAGCCAAACAAAATAAGGTCATAAGGTAAAAAATAAGCTAAAACAAACACCCCTTACAACAAACAAGATGAAATAAAACCAAACCCACCCAACCCACATTTTGACATAAAATTCAAGAAACTGAAAGTACTTACCAAAAGGTGCTTCAACTCTGTGTGTGTGTTTTTGTTGTAGTGTAAAAAAAAGGTACTGTAATAATGAAACAGTGTGGAATGTTGTTGTTGCACTGTTTTATTTAAGGTTGTTGTTTTTGGGTTTTTAGATTACTGATGCATGACTACTGTCATTAATTTATTAAACTATGCATGATTTTTGTTTTACAGTAATTAATCTATACAGTACTATTTTGGATTCTTCTCTAGACTCATATTTGTTCTTTTTTTTAGTAAATTACACTGTGAGTCCCCAATGTTATAGACTTTTGTGGATATGATCTTATTTTCTGGGTGTAACCACCTATAGTCCCAGCGTTTTCTTCGTGTGGATCCAAATTCTTAACGGTCGTTGGATGGGTAATTCGAGTTACAACTTTTGGGTGCTTGCCTTCGCTTTTGTTTAAGCTTACTCTTGGACTTATGAATTTATTTTTGGGCTTAAGAGCTTATTTTTTGACTTGTAAGCTTATTTTTGGGCTTATGAGCTTATTTGACTATGCTTAGATTTCATACGCTCATTTCACCCGGCTAATTTTTGGACTTATTAGCTTATTATAACTCAAAAAATGGAATATAAGCACAAAAGCTAGAAAATAAGCCGGTAAAAAAGGGCCTATGAATTATAAGCCAGGTGAAATAAGCTTGTAAACCCAAATAGAAGCTTAAACCCTTCATCCTTCCTTAAAAGCTTACTTCAATAAGGTTATTTTGGGCTTATCGAACTTATTGGCTAACATCTCATGACCCCACTTTTTCTAGCTTATTTTCCATATATATGTCAAAATAAGATAATAAGTCAAAAAAATGATCCTATGAAATATAAGTCGAGTCAAACAAGCTCATAAGCCCAAAAATAAGGTAAATATAAGTGTGTAAGGTGTGGAACTGGAAACCCAAAAGAAACAAAAATTTCTTCTATATTTACAAGGGTCAGGATTACCCCTTTACCCAAAAAAAAAACAAAAAATTTCTTCTTTCCCTGTGGGACCACCATACCTACCATTCGGCAACATACAATTTTATTTTGCACAGAGTTAAGTCGAGAGATTATAAGAGAGAGAAATGTTTTAGAAGAGAGAGAAAAAATATTTTATTATGTTGTGAGTGGGTATTTGTGTTTAATGGGTATTTTTAAATGATAAAAAATATTAAAAAGAATAATATAAGAGAAAATGTCTGCGATGGTTGAGGGAAAGTTGAAAGAAAATATTTTGGAGAGAGAAAAAGCTAATGTGTATCTGATGTGGCGAAGGAAAACCCTCAACCACACCCTCCACCCTAACAAGTTAACAGTTATACCCAACCTCATTAGACCATGTGTAGTGGTGACAAGATCCACCACCGCCACATCATTCACTCCCTTCACCAAATCAACCACCAAAACTGCCGTAGTGATGACCTCCAAATTATACACGCAAACATACCCCACAATATAATAACACACAAACAAACAAGTTTTGGTCATCCACATGGCCAAATTTTGCACAAAACTTAACCACCACACATGGTGGTGAAAGTGGCGCAACACGTGGTTGGTGCCCTTTACGCTTCCAGCATAACCCCATTATGAGTAATCTTATGGGGAGGTAGTATGTACACAGGCACCTCTTCCCGCTAAAATAAGCCTATTTTTTTTTTTTTTTTGTCAGTAGTTAAAAATAAGCTTAAACAAATACCCATTTATTTTCATAAGCCTATTTTTCTCCCACTTATTATGACTTAAAACCTGAAAATAAACTCATAAACCAAAAAATTGGTCAAATTAAAAATAAGCCAAACAAAATAAGCTCATAAGGTAAAAAAAATAAGCTAAAACAAACACCCTTACAATTTGTTAGAGTTTAACACACTCTAACAACAACATGAAATAAAACCCACCCAACCCACATTTTGGCATAAAATTCAAGAAAGTGAAAGTACATACCAAAAGGTGCTTCAACTCTGTGTGTTTTTGTTGTTACACTGTTTTATTAGATTACTGTCAGTGTCATTAAAAAAAGGGACAATTCTTTAAATGCCCCAGTTGCCCAATTATATTACCTCAAATGCCCCACTTTTATTTCACTTCTCAAAATGCCCCATGGGCAACTCTTCCATAGTCAACTCTCTTATAAATTTGACAAGTGTCCATATATTTGGGCCCACTTTGTACTAGTGTACTAGGTTAGGATTCTTGAATTAACCTACATTCTTGGGCAAGAACCATATTTTTGTCTTTTAGCAAAAAAGTAAAGTCTTTTTTTATTATAAAATATTACATATATCTTGGAACTTGGTCCCATACATATGTACTTTTGGGCAACTTATACACTTTTGAATACAAAATACTTTTAAAGAAAATACACTTTATATTTTTTATACCTATTTATATTTACAGTTAAGTTTATATAAACACACACACACACACAAACTTCTTAAACTCACGGATCAAAACCATCACCTCTTCCTCCGATCACCACCGATCAAAACGATCATCAAACGATCATCACCGATCAAAACCATCACCGATCTTCCTCCGATCACCACCACAACCCACCACCACCTTCAAAACTCACGGCTACCCAGGTTCACCATTTTTTTTTAAAGTTTGAAAGAAATTAAACTGAAAGAATTTATTGAATATGTGTATTTAAATACTATCTTTGCTGATTTTCTTGATGGGGTATGTAAAGTTCTCAACTTTTTTAGAAATGTACTAGCCGTGGGTTGCCCAAACACAGGGGTGGTTAGAAATGTACTAGCCGTGGGTTGCCCGCTACGGGGTGGTTAGAAATGTACTAGCCGTGGGTTGCCCACACACAGGGGTGGTTAGCAATGTACTAGGGTTGCCCACACATGGGGTGGTTAGCAATGTACTAGCAGGTGGGTTGCCCACGCTATCCGTGGTTAGAAATGTACTAGCGGTGGTTTCGGTTTTATCCTTTTTTTTTTTTTTTTTTTTTTTAACATATAGATTTGGTTTCCTGTTTTTATCCAAAATTTTGTAAATTACTAGAAGTACATTAGTTCTTATTAATGTGATCATAGTAAGATGTGTTCATATGTTATGACCGTGTGGAATCAAATGCAACCGCATATCGCTAACATGTGGAATGAAGCCTTGAATAAGCGGCTTGGTACTAAGGTCTGCTCTACTTTTCTTGAATCGACATGTTCTTTCAAGTGATAATTATAAATCTAGAGACGGAAAAATGGGCGAGTTGAACCTGGTCAAAATCGATTTGGATAAACAATGGTTCTTTTATGGGCAATGGGGCAAAATGGATTTGGATAACAATGGTTCTTTTAGTAGTGGTTGGGTCGAGTTTGATTGATCGCCAGGTGCCAATACTTTCCCCTATAAATTTATAAGTTTTTGTATGTAATCTGCGTATTAAATATAATTTCACAAATTACAAACTACAAGTATATCGTGGGCAAAATTTATCGTGGGCAAAATGGACCTACCAGGTCTGGTTTACATCTGATAATTTACCAAGTTTGTATTTTTTTTTCTTTCCATTTTGTGCCTAAAACATAATGATGGTTGGTTCTTCGTTTAAACAGACGGGTTTGAAAGGTGAGGCCATGGATGTTATCTCATCGAACAGTATCGGTCGAATGGTTGCGGGGTTCTCTTATTGCCCGAAACTGACCACTTACATGGCACAAGGTAAATGCACGGATACTAGACGCATTTTCAATGCCATAAACCATCACAAATAGGCTTTAAGTGGCTAATTTGTTGAAATGGTTTTCAGGCTACCTTCAATGCACCTGTGGGAGACGAGCCATTAGCTTTAGACATGAGCAGTATGGGGAAAGGTCAAGTATGGATCAACGGTCAAAGCATCGGAAGATATTGGACCGCTTATGCTACCGGTAATTGCCAAGGGTGCCATTATGCTGGTTCTTACCGCCCTCCAAAGTGTCAACTTCGGTGCGGTCAACCAACTCAACGATGGTACCATGTGCCACGAGCTTGGCTAAAACCAACCGATAATTCATTGGTCCTAGTTGAAGAACTTGGTGGGGACCCCACTCGTATTTCTCTAGTGAAGCGATCAACTACAACCGTGTGTGCAGATATGTTTGAGTTTCACCTAAACATTAAGGACTGGCATATTGAAAGCTATGGTCAGACCCAAGAGCTACATAGACCCAAGGTTCACCTCCATTGTGGTCCAGGTCTAACCATTTCAGCTATTAAATTCGCGAGCTTTGGAACACCGTTGGGAACATTCGGCACTTTCCAACAAGGAACTTGCCATGCTCCTGCGTCTTACGATGTCATTCAAAAGGTACTACTTGTTTCACTCCATCCAATAAATACTTGTACCTCATGGGTTATTAGTTGTGCCTTGTTCATAAGTACTTTTCCCACATGACAAGTACTTGTGCAGTTGTGCTAGAGGCATTTCTGATTGTATCCAATGCATTATTAGTAGTATAATTGTGCCCATGAAGAAAAGACTAATGATTTGGAATTTGTGTTCTGCAGAGGTGCATAGGGAAAGAGGCATGTGCAGTGACCATTTCAAACAGCAACTTCGGTCAAGATCCGTGTCCAAACAAACTGAAACGGTTAACAGTTGAAGCCGTTTGTTCTCCAAGTTCAAGGGGTTGAGTGGAAAGAAACACGAAATGGAAATACTAATCAACAAATTTGTGATGTAGTTTAGTTTATTTATGGTAATTTATTTAAAATAGAAGGCATCGTAGGGTGTATATTAGTGAAAGATCTCAGGGGTTCAAAATTGCGAACCTCGTGATGGATCGATCCAAGTGCTGGTCTTCTGCCGTTTTTGTAGGAAAGGAGAACCGCGTTAATTTACGAACTGGATATTTGGTGTGATTTATTTTGAGTTGTTTGTATGATTGTTAAGATGGGGCAAAATGAAACCCCGAAGTTAGGTTCAAGTTTAGGAATGGATCCTATCTTGAACATATTTATGTTAATCGTGTGCAGCTTTAATGAAATGAAAATGTCAACCATCAACTATCTTTTTTCCCTTCTTTTACATGCCAAATACCTAGTATTGTTGCACTATTTTTCTTTTGACCGAATTTGATGGTTCATGCAGCCTTCAAGATGGTCTTAATCTTGATCGATACGGATTGCTAGTTTTATCAGATTCGTGGATGTATCTCTAGTGATTTGCAGACAAATCTAAACTATTCAACAAACTAACATCCTAACATACTCATTTACCTTTAATCCATGTGCATAGAAGATGTCCATAAGAAAAAAGATCAAAGTTTCTAATAATAGCTATGCCTGTGTTCCGAATTTCTGACTGACTTGATAGCTAAACCAAATTAACAAATCATCATGATAGTTTAAAAGTTCTTATAAGTGTCATTTTGGTGCATCTTGTATTGCCTAAATCTAATAAAAACATTGCAAAAAAATTAGGAATTTAAAGTAAGTTGATAAATTTAGATATGTAGGATTTTACGACAGCTTATTCCTCTATATTTTGTATTGAATAACATAAAAAAGTAGCATCACAAGTACTGACGATGAAACGCTTGCAGTTGCTATATCATAATTTATACTTTTATAGCAAATAAACAGTTTTAAACGAAAGGTGATCAACTACAAGATCCATGAGCAAAATACGTAGTATTATAAATGTAGCATCACATCTGCACAAGGTACATACTTAAATCGCAAGGAAGCCTAATGGTGATCATTCCTTGCTATTAATCCACAAACAATTGGGAAAGCTACAAATTACAACACAAAAAGTAGACCTATAAACAGAATGATCGTACCTTGTCATCTCGTTAACACAACAAATCAGATTCCTTAAGTTTCCATACCATGTAATCATTTTGAATCGATCTGATCGGTCTAATATACCACGGAACGTGTAATTAATAGGGTGAATAAGTGACAAAGTTACTAGAGTTGTATGATGTTTTTGAAATAGTATGTACCGCAAAGATACCATCCAAAGAGAATGAACACGAGAAACGCCAAGAAAGTTAGAAAAGTTGCACCTCCAAAAGTAACACCCATGAAGAATGCGACAAAAATGACGGATAAGATTGAACCATAGCTGGTGTGTTCACCCATTGTCCCTTGAGTAGAATCAAAGCTGCGACATTCACCACGTTCCACCCGCTGGCTTGGGACTCCAAACGGTTAAGATGGTTAGCCACAAACGAGTGACAGTTGCAAGTTAAGATCTTTGTAAGTTTCTTTGTTGGTATTCCTGTGTAGTCTTTTGCAAGGCATCGTCCAATGTGTACTGGTTTCTTCCTGATTCTACTAGCCTATATTCTTCTTCGGTTCTGAATGTGGCAGATGGATGCTTTGTAATAGACTGTTTTAAACGAGATTATGAACAGATTAATCAATGAAGAAATCTCAGAGTACTTAAAAGTAGCATAACTGCACACGGCAATAAGGGTATACCTTTTCCTTGGGTATCTGGATATAACGAGCCACAGAACCGAATGTAAAATTATCGACAGACACAAAGTTAGGTCCTGCAAAATCCACAATGACTCCATCCTCACGGCCGATCCCAACATGACCAACAAAAGGAAGAAGCCATGAAATAACCGGGAGGGTGTCCATACGATCTTGGCATGGAAAGCGAGCTTTTTTGGATCAATCTGCATATTACTTGGAACGATTTGCTCAATCATCATTGGCTTAAGATCCGTGTCTAATTCAAGCAAGTCTATACTCATGACCTTGTGCATTAGTTCTTCCCAACCTTCACTATCACTCAAGTAATGTTTGAAGGCCCGGTCAAAAGCACCATTAAATCTGGTATATGTGAAAACATATACTTTTTTCGTTATCAAAACCGGACCAAAAAGACAAAAAACTAACCCCTAAAGCCATAAATATTTGTGTTTTTGTGTTTATGTATGTGCAGGTAATGGATATTGCAAAATGGACAAAAAGAAGACAAAATGGACACAAACGAGCACGAGAATGGAAGGAGCACGAAGTTACGGGACCAATGATAATTTTATTTGGAGCATCGCGGCAAGAAAAGAAAAATTTAAAGACTAAAAGAAGCCCGAACGAAGATTGCAATTAATTAAGATGCTTAAAAAGAAGGAAAAAAGAATTAGCAGAAAAAAAAGAGCTTAAATGGAAATTAAATGCAACATTAAACACAAAAAGACTCTTGGTCTAGTGGGTGGGGACATGTTTGTCAAGCAAGAGGTCTTGGGTTCAATCCTCACTAGTGGGATATAATTTTTATTATTTATTATAGCAGGCCCACACTTGCAAATAGAAGCCCACGAAAGAGCAGCCCAGCAGTGTCCAAGCCCAGCGAGCCCAGTTGATATCGAGGCCCAAGTTGTCTCCGAGGCTTAATCCAATTTCGTGGCCCAGCTTCAAAATGAACTAGAAGCCCAATGTCCAAGATACAGCTCCAATTTATCTCAAATAGAAATTTGCAATTTATCTACTCACGTGACCTCCTCATTCCAAATATATACCAATTAGCGC
The DNA here is from genome assembly GCA_910596185.1 of Chrysanthemum makinoi. NCBI lineage: Eukaryota > Viridiplantae > Streptophyta > Magnoliopsida > Asterales > Asteraceae > Chrysanthemum > Chrysanthemum makinoi. The sequence goes on along the minus strand of OU343222.1, from coordinate 314,982,742 downwards.
GTGAAGTCATTTTTTTTGTTTCTGCCATCTGCCGCTCGCAGTCCACTCACTTTCTTCCAGCCATTTGAAGCCAGCCACGTGGCACTAGCAAGTTGGTATACGAGGATAGGAATCCCATGATGGGAAGGATCGAGAATGAATACATCGCTATAAATACCGGATCCAAATCAATCAGTCACAATTTTAGTTTTATTTTCACACACTCTTTTTATTGCATTTTCATTTTAGCTTTTATTTCAAACTTTGTATTATTTAGCTTATCTTTTAGCTTATTTACAAGTGCTTATTTGTATCAAACCTCTTGGCTTATTAATGAAAGTTATGTTTATGGTTTACTTAAATGCTTATTTCTTCTTCTCATCTCTTTCTTTATTTTCTTTTTCTTTTCTTATCTATTAAGTTATATTAGCTTATTAGCTTATTATAACTTATTTGGGCTTTTGTTAAATTTTCCTATAAGTTTATCCATTAAGCTCTTTTATTTGTTTTTCTTCTATAAAACTTTCTTTAATACTTTTCATAAATAGTTTTTATTTCACTTATTTTATAAAAAGTTTACATTTTATAAGTTTTAACTTATTATGTCTTATTATCTCTTCTCTTCATCCTTCATACATTCAAACAACAAAAGAGAGGAATGCTGTTAAGCTCGGCTTATTTTGCAAATAAGTCTTGACATCTCTTAAGTTTGAGAGTACTTTTCTTTATTTTTAGCTTTTTTATGTAGCTTATTAATTAGATCTATTAGTTTTATCAAGTTTTTCATAAAAGGTTGCAACTTTTTAAGTTTTTATTGAACAATAAGCTATTTAATAGCTTGTTCATTTAGATCAAGTCCTTAAATATACCCGATTCACGTTTAATCTTCGGATGGAACAACTTGAAATTCGGTGAACTTAGACCTAATAGTTTTTGTTATAAAGTTTGAATCTTTTTAATTTTTAGATCATTTTTAGCTTATTTACATTTAGTAGTAGTGCTTATTATTGCTTATTATTGATTAACCCTTGTTAAAGTTTGCATGTTTTTGTGTTAGCATCATCTCTACCGCTAAGGCCGGAGCTTAAGGGTCTTTAAGCATTTTTAATACATAAAGTTTGAAACTTTAGTAATTTTTAAGCTTGTTAGTGAATAAAGTTTTAAACTTTACTTACTAATTAGTGGATAAGATTAATAAAGTTGTAAACTTTGTGTTTAATATGTGCTTATTTGATCGGGTGATTTTATTCCTCTCGTTTTGTCACCCGGGTTCTACTTTCTTTACTTTTTGAATCTTTACTAGTTATTAATTTTAGTTTAGTAGTTATGTTTATTTTTATTGAATTAATTGCTATGTGTTGGTTTGCTATGCTTAGTGAGTAGACTTTTTATATACTTGTTGAGTAGATTATTCCGTGAATTAGGTGTGGTTTTATAAAAGTTAGAAAATATATTGGTTAGTAATTTTAAGTTACTTAGATTGAAATTTTGGCTATTGAAGCGGGCAAAAGCCGTGAACATAATTGGGTTTTAATTTAGATATTGATATCTCTTTATGAAAAATTGTTTTCAAAAGAAACCAATGTTGTGAGAAAATAATTATTTGTAAAGATATTAATTCATCAATAAAGGACGTAATTGAAATAATAAACCACACTTAAGGATCTTGATAATTTGCTTAACAAGTATATCTTTTCATCATATATTTCTTATTCGCTTGCTTAGCATAATTTAGTTCATTATTTTTAGTTGTTATCTTTTATCGTTAACTTTAGTTTAATTATTTAATTGCTTTTAGCTTATTTGTGTTTAGCTTTCTTGTTTTACATGCTTAATTGTTTCTTTCTTATTAAGTTCCAAAACCCAAAATATCTTTTATCCTATTCAAATCACTCGAATTTTAAACAACGAATCGATCATCCATTTCACCCTCGTTGGGAGAACGACCCGAGAGTATCCGTACTTCCGGTAAAAATTCTATGTACTAAAACCGACATATCAAAATCCCTGCGCATTATTTTTAAATCCCTGTGCATTAGTTCTTCCAACCTTCATTATTATTAAGGCACGGTCAAAAGCACCATTAAGCTATTGACGAAGAACAGAATAATGAAGAAACAAAAATTAGAAGTGGAAATTTCAGCCGGTATAACGGTTCTTTTGCAATGAAAAAGTTTCCGTCCGCCAACTCAGCGACTTACTTGTCACATTCGTACAATGGCTCTTTTGCAATGAATTGACATAAAGTATAAATCTAAAGCATTGGTATGCAATATTTAGAATTATCTGTCATCTGGTGATACAAATGTAAATCCATTTCTTAACTGAATCGGAATGGTATCGTCATCAATGTCAAAAACACTGCAAAGAAACAAGCCTTAAAGGATCAAATCCCCATAAATATCAGGAAATTCTATACGAATAAAGTTACATTCTACCTATCATTTAGACCCCCTGTCTTTCTAGCAATGGGGATTGCACCATATCTCATGGCTATCATCTGCACATGTAGAAACAAAATAACAATAAAGATACATAATTCCTTATAAACATATTTTGGTCAATTAAATCTACAAATGGTGCACCTCTGTTAAGCCACAAGGCTCAAATATAGATGGGATGATGAACATATATGATGCTGCATATATTGAATGCAAGTATATTTGTGATTATAAGTTTAAAAATATACTTGCAGTTTGTAATTTGTGAAATTATATTTAATACTTGATTACATACAAAAACTTATAAATTTATAGGGGAAAGTATTGGCACCTGTCGATCAATCAAACTCGACCCAACCACTACTAAAAGAACCATTGTTATATAAATCCATTTTGCCCCATTGCCCATAAAAGAACCATTGTTTATCCAAATCGATTTTGACCCGTTGCCCAACCTGCCCATTTTTCCGTCTCTAGATTTATAATTATCACTTGAAGAACATGTCGATTCAAGAAAAAGTATAGCAGACCTTAGTACCAAGCCGCTTATTCAAGGCTTCATTCCACATGTTAGCAGCATATGCAGGTTGCATTTGATTCCACACGGTCATAACATATGAACACATCTTACTATGATCACATTAATAAGAACTAATGTACTTCTAGTAATTTACAAAATTTTGGATAAAAACAGGAAACCAAATCTATATGTTAAAAAAAAAAAAAAAAAAAAAGGATAAAAACCGGAAACCACTGCTAGTACATTTCTAACCACGGATAGCCGTGGGCAACCCACGGCTAGTACATTGCTAACCACCCCTGTGTGTGGGCAACCCACGGCTAGTACATTGCTAACCACCCCTGTGTGTGGGCAACCCACGGCTAGTACATTTCTAACCACCCCTGTGTGTGGGCAACCCACGGCTAGTACATTTCTAACCACCCCTGTGTTTGGGCAACCCACGGCTAGTACATTTCTAAAAAAGTTGAGAACTTTACATACCCCATCAAGAAAATCTGCAGCATAGTATTTAAATACACATATTCAATAAATTCTTTCAGTTTAATTTCTTTCAAACTTTAAAAAAAAAAATGGTGAACCTGGGTAGCCGTGAGTTTTGAAGGTGGTGGTGGGTTGTGGTGGTGATCGGAGGAAGATCGGTGATGGTTTTGATCGGTGATGATCGTTTGATGATCGTTTTGATCGGTGGTGATCGGAGGAAGAGGTGATGGTTTTGATCCGTGAGTTTAAGAAGTTTGTGTGTGTGTGTGTTTATATAAACTTAACTGTAAATATAAATAGGTATAAAAAATATAAAGTGTATTTTCTTTAAAAGTATTTTGTATTCAAAAGAGTATAAGTTGCCCAAAAGTACATATGTATGGGACCAAGTTCCAAGATATATGTAATATTTTATAATAAAAAAAGACTTTACTTTTTTGCTAAAAGACAAAAATATGTCGGTTGCCTAAGAATGTAGGTCCCAGTTGCCCAAGAACTAACCTAGTACACTAGTACAAAGTGGGCCCAAATATATGGACACTTGTCAAATTTATAAGAGAGTTGCCTATGGGAGAGTTGCCCATAGGGCATTTTGAGAAGTGAAAAAAAAGTGGGGCATTTGAGGTAATATAATTGAGCAACTGGGGCATTTAAAGAATTTTCCCTAAAAAAAAAACAGTAACTATGCATGATAATTGCTCACTTGCTTTAGATAATTAATCTGTATAGTACTATTTTGGATTCTTGTGTACATATGTTCTTTTCTTTGTTGGTAAATTACACTGTTGGCCCCCAATGTTATACACTTTTTTTGGATACGGTTTTATTTCTGGGTGTAACAGGGGTGAGCATAATGGACCGTGGACCGGACCGAACCAAGAAACCGGTCCGCGGTCTACACTTTATCTCATGTTCGGTCTTTGGTCCAGTCGGTTTTCGCAGTCTTACGTATAACCGACCATTTTGCTTTCTCAAACCGCACCGACCGAAGAACCAAACCGGATCGAACACATTCGGTCCGGTCCTCGGTCCGTGGTTTTGGGCTAAATCAGTCTCAGTACGGTCCGGGTTTTTTTCGGTCGGGTCCAGGTTTGACCCGATGCTCACCCCTAAGCACTAGTACCGGTCGTCAGTGAAAGGTAGCATTTATATAATTATAAAAAATAATAAATAATAAAATAAAAAAATAAATCTTGCTCCATCACTCACTAATAGGACACCCATGGGCCTCACAATTTTATTTTTATTTCATTTTATTCAAATAAAACAACACATTAGTATTTTATTTCATATATACATTCTTCATCACATTGCCCGGCTACATCTGCAACAAAACACAAAGACAAAAACAAAAAAACACACACACCACACGAACACAAAACAGTTAAAAGATTAAAAAAAAATGTCCTATAACTCTGCTAATGATTTTGGCGCCGAGACGTATAACACTAGCAGTGATCGCCTGGTGTCTGGTGCCATAGGCTCGCGCCATAAGGCTATAACACGCCTTAAGGTGTTTGTGCACCTTATTTTTATTTTGTTTACGAGCTTATTAATTGAGTGGTTTAAGATTATTTTCTAACTTAAAAACAAGTTCATAAACTGTAAAATAAACCAAAGAAAATAGATTTATTAGTTTATGAGATCCGTTTACGTACTTTCTTTAGCACCCGCTATTAGTTCAGCCTTGGTCACTCATTATTGTTCTAGTTGGATCGAGATTTGCTTAGCAAAGTGTGTGTGCCTATGCGTTCCAAATCCAAGCATGAAGTTGTACTAATTTAGAAAACCGAAAATTGTGTCATCAAAACTAACGTAACGCATAACCTTTTAAGAACAATCACCCAGTAAAAGGCATAAAAAAATGAGTAAAAACTGACCACTACTTTAACTTATATTCCATACAAAAAAATTAAAACCTCAAATCAAACAATTAACGAGTTATATGGTGTGTTATATTCTTGTAACGCGAACCTATAACTCAACCCCTCCCACTACCACCCCCTCGAGTTTTAAGCGTTAGCGCCAAGATTACCGGCCCTATCATAGCCATTTTTAATTTTATTATTTGTATGTTGTATATGTGTTTTATTGAATTATGTGTGGCCCAAATATTGTCTTATAACTTGAGTGATTAAGAAGAGTAAGTTCCAAGTAAAAAAAAAATACAATAAAAAGGGCTATAACACGAATCATATGGCTTTAAGACGCTTCAAAAATAAAGAAACCTTGCCATATACATTTTGCTTCATTATATCATGCAAAAAACAAACCAAAATACTTATATCATTAAGGAGAACATGAAGTAATAAGTTAATCAAAAAATTAGAAGTAGAACATGATTAATACGAGTGTTATGACACTTTCGTAAGAACTAGTATAAGAAGTATAAAACTCAATGAGTTAACAACAAGGCACCAGTGGTCTAGTGGTAGAATAGTACCCTGCCACGGTACAGACCCGGGTTCGATTACCGGCTGGTGCAACTTGGCTGTGATGATAAGCCTAGGCAATGGTTGGGTCCATTGCGCTGCATCTTATAAATTAGATTAAATCAAGGCAATTCTGAGCTTCACTTTTTTTTTTCTCACCTTGTTCTTCCAAAAAAAATATACGTCCACCGCCTAGTCATAGAGACATTGTAAGTTTGTAACGTACTAGCTTGAGCCACTTCATGGAAGATAGTTCTCGTATTGGAATTCCTCATCAAGTAGCTAGGTACTAGACGAGATTAACGGATCAAGCAAAAGAATTACTCATTCATCAAGTATTTATGAAATTTACAGTGAAGTATGGGAGATTGTCCTTATTAGCTTATCATAAAACCTCCTTCATGTTGGATTATGTATGCCAACTTGTTTGATACTAATAAGCTAGTAGACATAAGCTGCCTTTAAAACCCAAATACCTTGTATATACTCAGTTTCATTAATTAATGATTTACAATAACAAGGCTGTCAAAATAGCGCTTCCGATCATATAATCACAGGGCCTCGATCTCAAAAAAATGATGTTAATGTATGATTGTTTGTGCATACGAACGGTTGTAGGATCATAAGGGCATCTCCAATGCATTGTCGTCAACATGGTCTAATAGACTCCACATCACCATCTCATGAGTTTATTAAAAACACTCTACTACATTGCATTGGAACTTAAAAAAGACACATGCATAGTTAAATGAAAGTGGAAAAGGTGGGAAGTGAAACTGAAAAGTACAACAAACGGCCCATCATTTGCGTGTCACAAAACTTTTAATTGTTTCAAATAAGTCATTCCATTTAACTTACCAATTGAGCACCTTTAAAATCATCATACAATATACCAAAGGGGTGATTAGCTAAACTTATTTTTAAGTAATTGTATGTTGAAAAAGTTATCAAGCATGTCATTTGTTTGGTTAAGCTTATGGCAAAAAAAGACTTTTATTTTTGGGAAGAAAATAAGCTAATAAGCATAATCCTCTTAGGTAAAAGATTTATATAAACACGCCCGTTTACCCAAATACCTTCTAATGAAGAGGTTTCAAACCTATAGATTAGTCGGTTAAAAAGTTGAGTAATATTTTTGTTGAAGAAAAATATTAATTAGCGACCTCATAGAATCTTATACCAAGATAAAAGAAGGAACATTGTGCATGTTATGAGAGCCCTTTTTTATTTTATTTTTTATTTTTTTTAACATCGTATTTCACCCATCTCACAAATGCTTGAAAATTTTAGAAATTGTTGGACACCTTTACTGCTGTAACAAGGAAATATACGAAAATTGAAGTAAGGCTTGAACTCATAGCTTTTTGTTTAGTTGGTGGACAACTCACGTACCATTAGACCAAAAGTTTTACGTTAGCGGTATATCTCTACTATCTTAAATGGAAAAAAGGTCAAAGGGGAATTGTGAAAAGTTGAAAATTGAAATTGAAAGTCAATGTTTTGTGAAAAGTTGAAATTGAATATTGAAAAACTTAAACTTTGGTCAATAGTGAAAACTTTTATAAGGCAAGCATAAGGAAACGTTTATAAGGCAAGCATAAGGAAACGTGTAGAAAGCAAATAACTTTGGTCAACTCATTAGCAAACATCTTCTTTACTGATATGGAAAGCAATGAAAGCAAATAATTCATTTCATATGGCAAAGTATTATCAACGAGTTCCAGTTAAAAAAAAATAAACCATATATCATGGAAACCAAATCAAATTAATACCTTCTTCTTCAATCACTTTGGCGGGAAATTAAATTTTAAATGAAATTCAAACTTAATATGTCAAAGGTTTTCCATTGCCTATATAAAGAACCCCAATTTAATCATTCATTTCATATATATTCATTTCATAATTCAAACGAATTATATTTACAGGTACAAAGAAAGGAGCATGGAAATCAACAATGAAAGAAACGTTGATGATGATCTTGAGGTTGGTTTTCTTATATAATGTGTCGAGTATCTATAGTCTCATTTTACTGTTTTTTGTTCTAAACTCTCCTTATACTGTTTTTTTTACAGTTGCTTCCCCCAAACCCTCCTCCACATCCTAACCCTTTTTTCAACCCTCACTTGATCAATTGGAATTGGGATGATGCATGTCATTGTCATCTCAAGTGATGACGAAGATGATGATGAAGAAGAACAAATCTCAACGCCTGCCAATGAGAGTCGAGTGGTCGTGATTGGTCGGAAAAGAGTTTATAGCCTCATTGATGAAAGTGAGATAGATGACGAGTAGCATTTCTGTTATTTTATCTTATTATGTTAAAACATCTTGTTTAACACGTTTTACAAAGTATGTCTTGTTTTTTTAGTATCTTGTCCTATCGAAAATGAATAAATTACTCGTGTTGCTCTTTGTTTACTTAAGTGTTGATCGTTTCCGTTTTTTTTTTGTATCTTGTCCTATCGAAAATGAATAAATTCATGCAGAAATCTTCCCATACACACATACTTTGTACCTGTATTGTTTTGTACTGTTTATTTGATTGTATTGCTTTAAGAGAAATCTTCCCATATCACGTACATATAGACACCTCATTTTGCAATCTTAAAAATTGTCCAATCTGAATGCAAGAACTTCTTATTTATTTGATTGTATTCTTTTGTACTTATCATCAATCCTGCTGACACTTTTAGTGACATTCTTATTGACTAAAAAATAATGGGTAAGTCAACTTTGGTTTTATTTTTATATGTTCTCAATAAAATAATGTCTTCGAATTCAAATTTAAATAAAGGTTGACTATGATTGAATAAGACGGCACTGACTATTTTAAGAATATATATGAAGTCTATATATATAAATATACAAAAATTAGACCTCTATATAATATAATACAAACACTTCATAATCTACTTCCTCTTTAACTTTGTTATCACTAGACTACAATGTCAACCCATGGAGAAGATGTTAGGAGCAATCAAGATGTCAACATGGTTGACCAAAATGCAACTAATGACATGATACGTAAAATATGTCGAGTATCATAATTAGTATGTTTTGTGTTAAATATTGTGTCTTTAACTTTTTTCGACGGCGTACTTTCCATGCATGTAAGTTTGAATAATTTGGTGTTTAACCATGTTGTTGTTTTATAGACAAATTAGGGCCAAACACAATCTCTCCAATTGATGTTCATGTTGATGTCGAACAACTTGCCGGAGCTACAACGGCTAAAATGGATCGGATATGGGTAAACTTGGTTCGTAAAGAGATCAAGTAGTTGTTGGAGATAATAGATGCTTGCAGAATATATAAAAGTCTATCGATGTATATCATGTATATAAAAGTAGTACACGATATCAATGTATATTATTGTATTAAATTAAATATATATAACACGTGAATCAATGTATATATCATGTATATTATTGTATCAAGATTAGGCAAGATATCAATATATATATCATGTACACGATTTAATAAGTTGGAATAAATCAATATTTGTTAGCATTTAATCATTGAAATACTTGCCTAAATCATTTTGAAACATACACATAATTGTCAAACTTTACTAATTTATTTCCAAAATTCACTAATTTGTAGAGAATATATACCATTGACGCTTTTGTAATACTTACCATTGAAATACTTAATATGTCAACATCATTCCCTAATATATAATAATCATTTGGTTTTACTAATATATAATAATCATTGAAATATGCAAACGTTTTGATCATAATGTCATCAATGCTGAGATTGCTGTCGGACAGGACGCTGGAGTTAGAGTGCTCTTGCCAAGAATTCCTCTTGCTCCATCTGAACAAGACATGTTTCCTTTCAAACTAAAGAGAACACAATTTATGTGCGACTTAGCTTTGCGATGACTATTAATAAAGCTCAGGGCCAAACAATTCCAAATGTGGGTGTCTATTTGCCTGATTCTGTTTTCTCGCATGGCCAACTTTATGTGGCATTGTCTAGAGGGATATCCCGTAGAACAACAAAAGTATTGGTTAAACCAGTCAAAGAGTTCCGTCAAGAAGAAATTTATACCTCAAATGTCGTGTTTCAAGAAGTTTTACGCGATGATTAGTGTGTGTTGTTAGTTAGTATTTCATTATTGATGTAATGTTTTCTTTATATGTCGTTTGATACATGTTAAGACTTTTTGTTACAGTTGAATTATCGCATGTTACAACCGTTTGCAGTTACATTTTGATTTTTTCACATTCTATTTTGAATTTTATACAAAACACTTACCACAGTATCGCATATCGTTAATTATCTGCCGCTAGGAACCGCTGCCGCCAGGCGCGGGTACTCGCCTAGTCTTTTTAAATGGATCTATATAATTTAATGATACATATTAATTTATATAACTTAACTAAATCATTTTAACTATTATTTTGTGAGCCTACATTGACGGTCCTGTTTGAGAGTGGAACATGAAGAAAAACTATATTCTTAGGACATGGAACACAATCTTTATAACTTTACAATATACTTCTATGACATGATATAAATGTTTTCATAACTATTATTGCATTTGCTCAAAAAATGTTGGTGGTCAGCAAGACCATGAAGATCACATTTTCATTTTGATTTTGTTTCTTGACTCGCAATTTGCAGATTTTTGTTATCTTACTATTACCATATGAAACCAAATATATTGATTACTGAACACTTCCGAAGAAACTCGACAATGGACCCAAAATAGTCTATGTAATCAGAAGATTTTTGTATGAACCGAATAGCCAAATCTTGGCAAACGAACAACTTTGTTACGCCATTTCCATATGACCCATACATAACGTATCAGATCCCATGAAAACTAAAAACGAACCCATTTTGATATGCTCCAACCAAACCCGTAAAGAGGACTACACGAAAAATATGGACTTTTCAAGGGAAAAAGGACATCCAAATGGGATGAACTAGTCGACAGGATTATGTTTTATAAGCAAGCTAGTAAACTGGTAAAAACTTGCCCAAATGTAATTCTATTGCATAAAGCCTAAGCTATCAGTTTCAACGCACAAGTGTTTGCTGTCAACCTAAACCATCTGTTTCAGCACACGAAAATTACCCATTTTGATTTGCTCCAAACCCATAAAGAGTAATACACAAAAACATGGACTTTTCAAGGAAAAAAATAGGACATCCAAATGGGACGAACTGTAAAGAGTATAGAAATCTTAAATCTAATCGCATTATCTGTTAAATATGAGAAAAGAACACACAAGCTATACAAGCGAAAAGTTGTACTTTTTTCCCTTTCATAATTCTGTCAAATATAGTATTCATTTTCAGTTACATCAAATATAGCACTCATCTTGCTGAAGAAGTTGGAATACTTTGCTCGTTACGAAAGAAATTTTGTGGATCAACTGCAGTCTTAATTTTCACGAGCCTATCGAAATTACCCAAGAAGTATTTTTCACCATAAACCTTTCCTTCAGCATAGCTATTTGCACCATTATGATTAACACCAATGTCAATATCCCGATAGTTGAGAAATGCACCTCTAGGAGATTTTGATGCATATGGTGTCATGAAATCATACAAACTTCGTGTCTGCTTCAAATAGTCTTTTTCCAATTCAGCGTCTTTCCAGTTAATAGAGTATTGCATTTTCCACAAAAATCCAGCCCGGTGAGGGAATGGAGTTGCCGAGGACGGAATTTGAGCCATGACTCCACCATATGGGTTCCAAACAAACCCGACTTTTCCCAACTCCATCATCTTTTTGAATATCAAGTCCAAACCTGCTTTTGGAACTGGAGTTTGGAAGTAATCTGATTTTCTTTTGCCAAAACCTACTGTGTCCGAGTGTCTATTAAGAAGGATCTCGGGTTTAGTCGTGTTGTCAAAGTTAGCCCAATATAGCACCGATTCAATCCAACTCATTTCACTTGCATCATTTTTATTTACACCCAATTCAGGAAATTCCTTATCAGTAACGCCTAAAAGCTCTTGACTATTTCCAAGAAACATTGCTACAAAGCTAGCCCTGATCGTCTTTCCATTCGGTTTTACTGATACTGGTTGAATAAGTAGCCTAATAAACAGACGATTATCAATAACCGGGGCAATGTATTGCCAACGATAAACTAAATCCGTTGCATTTTCTTCTAAAACCCTTTCAACACGAAAAACTGTCACTATTTCTGGGACATCAACTAATTTAACAGTATACGATAAAATAACTCCAAAACTAGCACCACCACCCCCTCGAATAGCCCAAAAAAGATCCTCACCCATACTTTTACGATCCAAAATCCTCCCATTCACATCAACCATCTCGGCATCCACCACGTTATCAACAGACAACCCATATTTTCGCAACATGGAACCATATCCACCACCACTAATGTGTCCACCAATTCCCATAGTGGGACACACCCCACCCGGGAAAGCAAGCTTATTGCTAGCTTTCCAAATGTTATAATAAAGCTCACCTATTTGTGCCCCAGCCTGAACGTAAGCTAAGCGCAGCCCAACATTAACTGATATCTTTCGTAAGTTAAACATATCAAGAACTATGAAACTAGGTTCTATAGAAGTGTAAGATATACCTTCATAGTCATGCCCGCCACTCCTTATTTTTATCTGAATGTTGCTGGCCTTGGCACAAATGACAATGGCTTGAACATGAGCGTAAGTGGTCGGTGTAACAATGTAGTTAGGTTTCGGCGTCGTGGTTTTGTTAAAACGGCTGTTTTTGATAAATTCTTGTAAAGTTGGCGTGTATGATGGATTTGTAGGAGCATAGAGTATGTTAGTTAATGGACCTATTCTGGCTTGTAAGCAAGATGTGAAAGGTGTTTGTTTTGAAAAAGATGATTGTAACATGAAAAAGAAGAGAACAAGAAGAACAAGAGGATGAGACTCCATTGTTGTCTTCTTGTTTGCTTAGAATGAGTAGATGATGTATTGATTTGTGTCTTCTAATATAATGATCCAAACATTCTAATATATGTAACAAAAATCCTGCTGTTTTCTTTGAATAGTCTTGGAAATTTATGAGAATTTAATTATTTTCCATAACTGAGATTAAATATTGATCATTTTGTGGTTTAATGATGTAACATATGGTATTAAATATGTAACATGATTTGGTTTAAGGATTTTAACTATAGCATGATATTATGACCATTTTTAAAAGATATGGGTTCTAAATTTGGCATGAGCAATCAATTTCTGGAAAAAAAATATTTGGAAATCTGGAATGAAATTATTCGTGTGCAGGAAAGGTAAAAAAGTGAATTAGTTATAGCAGGTTAATATTAAAATGGAGTTTCCTTTCCCTGTATCAAGATCACCACGTGGCAGTTTCAGCCACATTCTTATGAATTCGTCGACTGGATTATGTTTTATAAGCAAACTAGTAAACGGGTAAAAACTTGCCGAAATGTAAGTCTAATGTATGAGGCCTAAGCCATCAGTTTCAGCGCACAAGTGTTTGCTGTCAACCTAAACCATCTGTTTCAGCACACGGAAATTACCCATTTTGACCCGTTACCCAACTCACTCATTCTACATTTAGCAGACTCGTAATCTTGTGATCTTTAACAAGCGCACCAAAGACGAAAGTTTTGTTAAATGACTTGAAGATGCATAAAATATGTATTCACAACACGAAAGTTTTGTTACTATTATTGTATTAGCTAGGAAAATGTTGGTGGTCAACAAGGCCATGAAGAACCCATCTTCATTTTGATTTTGTTGCTTGACTCGCAATTGGCACATGTTTGTTACCTTATTACTATATGAAACCATACATATTGATTATTGAACACTTCCAACGAAACTCGACAATGGACCCAAAAATAGTTCCATTGGATATGTCTAAAAGACTCGATCTAAAACAGAAGATTTTCTTATGAACTGAATAGGCAAATACTGACAAATGAAGAACTTTGTTACACCATTTCCATATCACCCATACATAACGCATAAGATCCCATGAAAACTAAAAACGAACCCATTTTGATTTGCTCCAAACCCATAAAGAGGACTACATAAAAACAGACTTTTCAAGGGAAAAAAGGGCATCCAAATGGGACGAACTGTAAAGACCACCACATGTAGCAATTTCAGCTGCATTCTTATGAATTAGTCGACTAAGCATCTGTTTCAACATACAAAAAATTACCCATTTTGACCCGTTACCCATCTCACTCATTCTACATTTTGTCATGCATAAACTTGTGATATTTAACAAGCACAGCATAGACTCATAAGATAAGCCAATCCCAAGTAATTTAGGAACGACTATTTAAATAAAACTAGACCCTTCTTTCACATATTCGGTCTCGCCCCATTAAGTGCTCTGAAGCAATGGTGACAAAACAGGGGTGTAGTCCTGACCCTGACAACGTTCTACTAATTACACATCTATTCTGATTTAATTAGTCTACAGAACTGGCTGCTCTACCCATGAGTCTGTTTCAGCCTTCGATTCCAAGAAACTGTCATTTAGCTTCTTTTTTACAAGATTGAGTACCTCCACACACCTTTCAGCCTTTTCAAACCGTTCTTGTGCAGTCTCTAGCTCTGACCGCATCTCTTTCAGATCCATTTTGGCTGCTATTGTAACCAAACTGGTGTTTGCTGTCATTTTCATAAGCAAATTGCACTTTTTCTTGGCTTCTGTTTTTTTGTGAATGGCTTCTAAGTGAGCTTGAAGCCATGACACGTTAACTTTGATTGCCTCTGCAGCTGACACTTGGCTCTGTAGTTCTTCCATATCAGAAATGATAGTTGTAACATCATTGTTTTGAATTTTCCTAACAACTTCACAAACGACCTCAAGGACAGATTCTCTCGCTGGAGATGATATGAATGCGCAATTAGCTGCAATGTCACCGTGTTTCTTGAAAATGGATTCAAGAATTGGTGCATTAATATTCTTGACCTTGTAGCCTTGAACACATGTCATGTCTGATTCGAGAGATGAAACAGATATAGGCACTGCCTGTTCCAACTGAACAAAACGGATAGAAATTAGAGGTGGTGAAATGGGCGGTTTGGGTAGGGTAACAGGTCAATATGGGTTGGGTTGGGTTGAAACGTTAGTTTTTCCATTTCCTTTGAATTTCGTAATAACCAATATATCAAAGGTAATTTTAAAATCTACTGCTTATTACTAAAATAGTATAAGTGTAGCATCAAAGGAATTAAACTAATTACAATGGTGATGTCATGGAATACAACATAGAAGGTAATAAATCTCTCTTATACTGTTTTATTTCAACAAATAAGATTATGATCTTAAAGTATGCTTTGTTGTAATCACATTTAGTATTTAAGTTAAATAAAATTCAATAAAAACGACAAACGTCCAAAACATACCGACCTGACCCATTTTAACCAGCAAATTCTTCACTATAGTTCGTTGGATTATGTGATTTGACCATTAGGACCATGTTCCAACGTATAAAGAGAGGTAGGAGATACATACAGAATCCGATGTCGGAGACACATTTTCAACCAACTCCCATTGTTCCCCCTTGAGCTTTAAAAGTTCTTCATCACCACCATCATATGATACCTAAACTTAGCAAAAAACATTAGTCAGCATACAAAGCATATAGAAAATGCAAAATCAAGACTTTGGAGTAATTTTTTTGTCAAATTTACACCTTGAGCTTCTTTATACTAGAGTCAAAAGATTGCACAACTCCTTCATAATACCTGCAGTAAGAAGATGTTCACATTAAAAGAGGCACAAAATTTATGAATCTCACTTGAGTGCTGTGATACTTACCTATTATCGTCAGGCCACCAAACTTTTATCCTCTTTCCAACCAAATTTTCAGCATACTCAACAGAATGAGCCTGAATCCATTATATACAAGTTGTTCAGGTTTGATTTCAAAGAAGGACAAGGACGGTGGGTGGCATTTTGGAACCATATAAGAGTAAAAAGCTCAATTTGGGTCAAATGGGTGAAACAAAAGTACGAATTGGTCAAAAGCGGAATGGATTAAGGCGGTCAAACAAGTCAAAAGTCACTCAAAATGTATTGAAAATACATAAAACCTCCTTATTAGTTTTAATTCAAAATTTGATAGCTTTATTTCATATTTAAAATATTAAATGATACAAGAAAAGATAATAACAAACATGTGCATACGTGTCGTCCCATTTAAGCCACCTCTAACTAGATAATCCTACTAGTTACACAAGCTGGTGTAGCATGCCAATAGTGTAAAATCAATGACGTAGCGTCTCACCTGGTATTTTACTCAGTGACCATCTTAATCACCAGTAATATACGGTTAGGACAATGTTTTTCAAAAGAAATCATGTAATATACAACTGTGTAATATTGATGACACGGCGTCACCATTACCTAAATTTACACAATCGGTATACCACGACAGTATATGTAACTGTGGTTGAGAGTCAAATTTTAAAAAAAACTTAGCCAAACTTTTATCCTCTTCCCAACTAACTTTTCAGCCTCTGCAAACTGATTCTGTGCAGCCATGAGCTTGGCATATCTCTCTTTCAGATAAGTTCGTGCTTAACCAAAATGGTGTCTGTTTTCATTTCCATAAGCAAATTTACCTTTCTTTGGGCCCCGTTCCTTTTACGAATGGCTTCCAAGTGAGTTCGAAGCCACGACACATTTATTTTGGATGCCTCTGCAGCTGACACTTGGCTATCTATTTCTTCTATCTTAGAAATGATGTTAGTGACATCATTGGTTTCAATCCACCCGACAATTTCACAAACAGCCTCAAGTAAAGGTGTTCTTACAGCATCTGTGAACACACATTTTGCTGCAATGTCACCGTGTTTCTTTAAAATGGCTTCAAGAATTGGTGCATTGATGTTCTTCACCTTGTAGCCTTGGACACATATTATGCCAGATTGAGGAGATAAAACCGTTTTCGGCACTGCCTGTTCCAGCTGTACAAATGGATATATATATTAGAGGTGGCAAATTGGACAGGTCTAATGATAGGTCAGACGGTTTGGGGTTGAAAAGTTAGTTTTTTCTGTTTTCTTTTGAACCCATAATAACACATGAATTATGCGCAGCTTATAAATTTACACCTAGTTACTTAAAATCAATAAACTGTAGCATCAAAAGAATTAAACCAATCATAATCGTGATATTCGGGGTTAAAACTTAAAGAAGTTTTAAATACTTCCTCTCTCATCTTGTTTAATTATACAAAATAAATTATTATTTTAATTTTAGAAACTTAAGAAAAACGACCACGGTCAACAAATCCCGATCGGCCGATTAGGACCCGTTTCCAAACAAACCTAGAAGACTGAAAAAACATATCCCAAATTGACCTAGTTTGGATCTTTTGGGCAAATTCTCCCCTTATAATATAAATCATAGAAATGTATAATATCAACTCGAGTAAAAGAAGTTTAGGTGTAAAAAAAAGGGGAAATACATACAGAAGAATCAGATATATCAGATACATGTTCAAACGGCGTCCATCGTTTCGCTTGAGGTCTGCGACTACTTCAAAGCCACCATCCAACAATACCTAAAAGAATATACCAGCAAATATTATTTAGCATACCAAGTCTCTGAGAAATGCTAATCAACACCTTGAAGCAAATGTGTGTCAACTTCATACCTTGTGCATCTTGTATTTACAGTCACATGATTTCACAATTCCATTGCGATAACTGCAGCAAATAATGCTTAACATCATAAATATGCATGAATGTCACTCAAGTGCTATGATACTTACATTTCATCTTTACCCCACCAAACTCTTATCTTCATGCCCACCAAAATGTCATCATGCTCAACAGATGGTGCCTGAATCAGTATAGATTTGTATTATACCAAAAAAAAAGATTATCATAAGTTACAGTGAAGAGCTGTTTGTATTTGTTTTCAGAGGAGGCGGCATTTTGGAACCATTAATAGGTTAACAAGTCGATTTGCATTATACCTTTTTGCCCCAATGGGCAAATTCAAATTTTCCTAAGTGTATAAAACCTCATAAGCAGTATTATTTCAAAGTTTTGGTTGACAGTAAAATAAATAGATTTTTTTTGTCATATTCAAAGCATTAATTATTGGTTGTAAAATTCTAGAGAATACAAGACAAAGAAGCGTTTGCCAGTCACAGCCCCGTTCCATGTTTCTACCTATAAGGCTCTAACTAGAATAGCTTCCAGAAGCAAATTGTACTACCTTTTCGTTATTTCTCTTGCGTTTTCCATTCATCTCTGTTGCAGAGTTTGATGGCGTCGATGCATATTGACAATGCTTTATGCTTCCGCCAGGACACATAACTTTTATCTTGTGACTCGTATCCTTCCTCGGCTTATTTGTCTCGGTTGAATGGGGAATAGTGTCATTAGCCTCCTGGAAAAGAAATGTGATTATTTCGCATAGGAAACCAATTTTGGGGTATGGGTGATATCACATGTGAACAACATATATATAGGCCAATCATATATATATATAAGGTTATATTGAGACCCCCCAAATATCAGAACATCATTACAGGACACCTAAGTATCAATTTGGTTTCATTAGTGTTATAATCTGCATAAACCAATCCATACTTGGATGTGATATAATGTCATTTTTTATACCATATTTGGGTGATATACATTATAATCATCACTCAGTAAATGTAACAAGAATCCCATAGTAAAAGTGCGATGAATGTATATTACAAAAAATATATATTCTATATGTACACAAGTATGACAGAGAGTAGCGTATACCATCATGTAATATTCTGATGCAGTTTTAGACATATGTGCAACCATTGTGGGATAACTATAAAGAGCAATACACATATCTCGCTTCATATCCGGGACATTTAGTTTAAGTTTAGCAGCGCACATCATGAGAACCTTATTCCCAAATTGCCAACAAACAGGTGAAGCATTCTGCAATAGTATACGATGTAATTAGTGATGGATGAAGAAACATCTTTGGTAAAATCCAGCTAATAATGATCACCTGATTATCCTTTTTCAAACTTGTAATTACTAGAGCTTGAAGAACGTGTGCAAGCTCCTCTTTTTCCTCTATGAGCATGAACATAATTCTCTCCATATCGAGTACAATGGCAGTAGAAATGGAGCTTACAGGGTCAGAACAAAAATAAATAAATAAAAAATATAAAAAAATCTTAGTCAAGCATACAAGTTTTTCACTAAATGTCATAAAATTCTAAGTTGGTATTGCAATTAGAACAAAATCTTTAGTGACTGCAAATCTGCACTAGCCATTATACAGTGATAGTGTTATAGACTGTGAATTGAATGCAGTTAAACATTGCAAGTTAATAGAACAATAATAGATTTCTTACTCGGAAACGTTTAAAAAATGTTTAAATAGGCGAACTATTAGCCCGTGTCCCTCCAGCTGCAGGTTCAACATCAGTACTGGCAACCGACCTTTGCTAAATACCTCGATAACTTTAGTCATCTTACCATAGTATCCACCAGATGCAGAATATAGTTTCTCAAGCGATGTCACTACCAGTTCAAAAAACTCCTGTGCACCAACAAAAAGGAAACAGTTACTTGCGAGTTGCGACTATAGAACAGTATGTTCTAGAAATTCTGCAGAAGTTATACCGAAAGCTTGTTCAGATGTTTCATACCTTAATCTGTTCATGGTTGTACGGGGCATTGGGTGCAGTAATTCTTAAGACCTCACAGATGCAACATGCAACTGAAATATTGACATTCATATCTTGATGCCTCACGAGTTCTTTCGCAATCAGTGCATTAATTATTTGATGCAGTGGCTTAATCAACGATTTTAATGGAAACTGTGACACCGTAGATAGATTGTGTTCTGTCAGCTGTTACAAGAACGCACCAGTGAGTTAATACTTGATAATTGTGCGAGAATATGCGAGGAGAAACAAAAACCATCTTTAGTGAATTCATCACTGCTGTAAACAGATGCAATTAATATGCATGAAACATACCAACACTCCAAATGTTCTTACTTTTTACCTTACTTTTTGTTTTAAGAAGCGGAATAACTAATTGTGTAGTAGCCAAAAAAGTCAATCTATCAATTTCAGGTAAAAACAACCCTAAACAACCAGAATGTTTAGCATTCAGTGTGATGTGTGAAGTTTGTCTATATTAATGAACAGACACAAAAAACCAACACGAGCAGCCTTTTTTTTTCTTAAGAAACAACATGAACAAAAAGTCTGGTCAAGTGTTCGCTACTTGGCTGTCCTTCAGTTTTCGTTCGTTTCGTTTATAGAAGTGGCAGAGCTTTTTAAAAGAAGTGATTATCCACATTCCCTTAAAAGGGTTGAGACCTTTTGAAACGCAGTTTTGCAAACACATAATTTACTTTGAAGAAAAGGTTTTTAAGATTATTTAGTTTTAAGCAGAAGTAGTTTCGTGTTATCCAAACTGCGCTTCTGCTTATTTTGAGGTAAAATATGTACCTCCGTCCCAAAATATTGTCCGCCAAAAAACATATATCATTACCGCTTTCTCTTTCTTACTAATGCTATAAAAAGGAAACACTAACCACAAGACTTTTGATAATCTCTTCCGTTGAAGAAGGAAGATGTAGCAGCTTCTCCCCAACTTTCGTCAGCTCGATTTCGAGAGTGACTGAAGAACTTGACAATCTCGACGCCATTTTAGCAATCCAGTTTAACAGTTAACTGAATGAAAATGAAAAACCGATTAGTTGCCTTATTTAAGACCTACAACTTCCATCTGTATGTAAAAATGTTTTATGGATATAAATTTCTAATAAAACCTAAGAGGGTGTTTGGGATTGATTAAAATAGGCAGATAAGCAGTTTGTTTGGAGCTTTGGATCATACAAAACTGCTTTTGCTAATCTGCTTATTTTGGAAAAAAAATTAGCTATAGTGAAACCTAATTACACGATGCACAAACTAAGAAATTAACTACAAAATGCACAAATGTAACAGTTCTAACAAAGCCTAAAAACACAATGAGCATGTAAACAGCCAAGAAATTCCCTTATTTGAGACCTAAATTCGAGTTACAACTTTGGGTGCTTGCTTTAGCTTTTGTTTAAGCTTGCTCTTGGACTTATGAGCTTATTTTTTTGGCTTATGAGCTTATTTTTAGACTTGTGAGCTTATTTTTGGGCTTATGAGCTTATTTGACTATGCTTAGACTTCATACGCTCATTTCACCCGGCTCATTTTTTGACTTATTAGCTTATTATAACTTAAAAATGGAATATAAGCACAAAAGCTAGAAAATAAGCCAGGTGAAATAAGCTTGTAAGCCCAAATGGAAGCTTAAACCCTTCATCCTTCCTTATGAGCTTACTTCAATAAGGTTATTTTTGGGCTTATCGAACTTATTGACTAACATCTCATGACCCCACTTTTTCTAGCTTATTTTCCATATATATGTCATAATAAGATAATAAGTCAAAAAATGATCCTATGAAATATAAGTCGAGTCAAATAAGCTCATAAGCCCAAAAATAAGGTAACATAACAAGTTAACAACTATGCCCAACCCTGCGTTAGACCATGTGTAGTGGTGACAAGATCCACCACCGCCACATCATTCACTCCCTTCACCAAATCAACCATCAAAACAACTCCAAATTAGCCACGCAAACATACCCCACAATATACTAACACACGCAAACAAACAAAAAAGTTTTGGTCATCCACATGGCCAAATTTTGCATAAAACTAAACCACCACACGTGGTGGTGAAGGAGGCGCAGCCAACCACGCGTCAAACATAGCCCCATTACGGGTAGTCTTATGGGGAGGTAGTATGTACACAGTCACCCCTTCCCTCTAAAATAAGCTTAAACAAACACCCCAAATTGTTTCATCTATTTTCATAAGCCTATTTTTTTGTAACTTATATTATGACTTAAAACTAAAAAATAAGCTCATAACCCAAAAAATAAACTGTCTTATAAAACATAAGCCAAACAAAATAAGGTCACAAGCCCGAAAATAAGCTAAAACAAACACCCCTTAAACCCTATCAAAAACATGAAATAAGGGGTGGTTTGGGTAAGCTTATTTATCTGGCTTATGGGGTTATTTGAATATGGAAAAGCCGATAAGCTCACTCTTTGGACCTTATGACGTTATTGGCTAAGGCCAATAAGGTCAAGTTAATAAGGTCTAAAGAGTGGGCTTATGAGGTTTTTCCATATTCAAATAAGCCCATAAGCCAGATAAATAAGCTAATCCAAACAACCCCTAAAACCAAACCCCTTAAATTAGTACTCCCTCCGTCCCAAATTATGGCTATGTTTGGCAAAAGTAGTTGTGAGCAGTAGCAGTGAGTTGTGAACAGTAGCTGTGAGCTGTAGCCACAGCTCACTGCTCACCGCTCACAGCTTCTTAAAGAAGCATTGGAAAAATGAGCTTTCCTAAAAAATAGCAAAGCTCACCGCTCCTTTGCCAAACGAACACTAAAAATAAAAAAGTTCACTGCTCACCGCTCATCGCCCCAAAAAGCTCCAAAAAGCTCTACGCCAAACATAGCCTATATGTCCATTTTCATATTTCACAAAGTTTAAGAAAAGTAGGCCATTTATAATGTTAACCAATAAAAATTCATTTTCACCCACTTTGAAGAATTTTGATTGGTTGTAAATGAAAATGGACATTAAATTTGGGACAATCAAAAACACTAAAGGACTTATATTTCAGGACGGAGGGAGTATAATTTAAGAAACCCTATCAACAAGATGAAATAAAACCAAACTCACCCACATTTTGACATAAAATTCAAAAAAGGTGATTGACCGTACATACCGAAAGGTGCTTCAACTGTGTGTGTCAGTGTGTGTGATTTTATAGTGTCAAGAAACACTGGAATGTTTTTTTAAGGTAGTGGTTGTTTTAGATTAGTGATGATGCATGTCATTAACTAATTAAACACTAGTAGGAGTAATTAATCTGGGACTATTTTGGATTCATGTAATCTATGTTTCTTTTTAGATTTTCTAGTAAACTATCCCCAAAGTCTTAGGACTTTTCTGGATATAGCACCTAAAACACCTCCTCCCCCTCACGATGAAACTCACGAAGACATACTTAAAAGAGTTAATTGCATTTTTGGTCCCTGTCGTATGGTTAAATTGCAGGTTTGGTCTCTAAAACTTTGAAAGTGCAATGATAGTCCTCATTTTGAAGTTTGAATTGCATTTTTAGTCCCTAATCGCTGTGAAATGACGAAATTACCCTTGTCTTCTCCGAATAAGACAAAAGGTATTTTAGTCATTTCACTTTATCCAGAGACCAAAATTGCAATCCAAACTTCAAAATGGGGACTATCATTGCACTTTCAAAGTTTTACGAACCAAAAATGCAATTAACTCTACTTAAAAAAGAAAATAAACAATACCTCTTTTACACCTATATCATAGAAGGGTTATTACTTATTAGTTACAAGACTAACTGAGGGTCTGTTTACTTTTTTGTTATTTCATCTGAATCACTATAAGGTGTATATAATATATTTTTTATTTGGGCCTACCATTTCTTTCATTTCATCTGTAAGGCTAGAGTGTAAAAAAAAAAGTTCTCCTAATTCAGAGGTTGGATGGGGGACCCACTACTTTTATAAAGATCTTAATTCAACCCAAAAAAGAAACAAGCCCCGAGTTACTTTAAGTTACACTAGTAAGCATTTTTTATACTCATCATATAATAAGGGGTGATTAGGTAAACTTATCTTATAAATACTTAGTAGCTTATTGTATCTTGTAAAAGTTATTAAGCACTTTAAAGGGGTTTGGTTAGGCTTATGCCATTTATGAAAGAAAATAAGGCAATAAGCAGAATCCGTTTAGGTTAAAGATTTATGAAAACACGAAAGCTCATTAGTTGTGCTATTTTCTTTAACCATATTTTTGGTGAAAGTACCACTAATCCATTTGTATTCGATAGTTATGTGAAGATCGTTGTAAGCTCTTAGACGAGGTCTAATATTATATCTAGGAACACATAATAATAAAGGCGGAATATTCAAACATAGAATCAATATTATTATGAACAAGGTTTTTCATTCACCATAAACTAACTAACCAATAATAAAGATCAAAGACTTGATCACTAACTAACTAAACCACTAAACCCTAGGCGTTTTCCCTACGCCTAGGTTCCCACACACACACACCTTTAGACGTCTACATCTTGTACGTACGTACTAAAACTAATGACCTATGTCTCTTTATATACTAGAGACATCTAGGGTTTACAAGAGGAATCATAATACAATTAGGAAACAATACAATTAGGAAACTAAATATTCTTTTAAGCATATCTTCTAGAATCTTCCAAATCCTCCATCTTTTTGTAGTTTCCCTTCTTGTCACTTTAAGTCCTTGATGTTTCATTCTTCTTGTTTTGTATCATCAAATCTATAATAGACCCAACAATCTTCCCATATTTGATGATGACAAAACAAACACAATTCTTGTACGAACTTCCCTAGACGAAGTAGCAGAAGTTGAGATAATATTAAATCTCACCATGAATGAAACAATCTTCCCCTTGACTTAAACATGTCACTCAAACATCTCTTCCCCTTTTTGTTATTATCCAAATAGGGAACGTATGCTAATAATGATCTTGACCACCACGAACCAATATCATACTTCCAATCTAAGACTTCCAATGCTTCAAATCGCCCACCATTACGCATCATAAGAAAAATGGATCCAAAACAGTAGAAAACTTCAACTAGCAGTAGTAATAATGATCAACAATAGTAAAAATCAAACACTTCCCCTTGAGTGATGCATGTAGATCAACTGATTCTTCAAAATCTGTAGGCTTTATGTAATGATTACTTGTGAAGAAAACCAAATATAACGAACTTGATGAAGAAGTAGAATTTCCCAAACTTGTGTCTTAAATCTTGTACTATCCACGGAACTCCATACTTATACAAATCAACAAATATAAGTAGACCGCAATCCCTTGACAAGAATCCTCAACTAGTATGAGACACTGAGCACTACAATGTAACTCCTTCAAGTGATAGCCAATGTGTGCATAGAGCATCATAAGAAAAATCACACATTGCTAGATTCATCAAGCTATATAATAAGAACACAAACCAAGTAATTCCACTTCACCTTCAAATAAGTGATAAATAATCCTCTTCGTAATCAATTCTTCAATAAATCTCCAAAACGAGCTTTTTAAATCTTTTTAAGAACAAATCACCAAACTCCTTGTGTGTGTGAACAATAACATGTGTGTGCGTCGTCCAAAAACCATAACAATTAATATGCTCAACTTCCCCTTAAATTGAAATCCATATGAAAAACAGTACTTTTAAATTTATAGCAGCAGTACTTTCAATAATAACAGTACTTTGAGAAGGAGCAGTACTTTCATCCAATCAACAGTACTTTCAAACATGGGCAAACATTACTTTCAATAAAATCTGCAGTACCTTGAAGCAGTACTTTGCAACAGTACTTTCATCTAAATGTGCAACACTTTCATAAGGAGACCAGCAGTACTTTGAAGCATAAGCGATTGCTTTAAAAATCAACAGTACTTTCGTCAATAATCAGCAGTACTTTGAATTCCAAGCAGTACTTTCATATACTGAACAACAGTACTTAAAAATCAAGCAGTACTTTCACATAATAGCTCAGATCGAAGATCCCTTCGGTGGAAAGTTAGATGAGTATATAGAGAACATCCACCTAAAATTTCGTTACGATCCGACGGTTAACGAAAAAGTTATGATCGTTACAAAACAGTGCTGTAGTAACCTTACGAATTTTCTGCAGCAGACTTCGACAGCTTATAACTTTTGATTGAGAGCTCAGATTGACAATCCCTTCGGTGATATTAAAGATAGATATACCAAGAAGCTCCAGTCCAAATTTCAGCCCGATCCAACGGTTCAATAAAACGTTATGCCCTTTTGAAAACTGTGCTGTAGAAAAGTTGCGAATTTTTTAACAGCTTCGAATTTTTCTTCCTTCTTCGTCAAGAAAACCTTGTAGATCCCTAGATATCACGAGCCCCAGGCTCTGATACCACATGTGAAGATCGTTGTAAGCTCTTAGACGAGGTCTAATATTATATCTAGGAACACATAATAATAAAGGCGGAATATTCAAACATAGAATCAATATTATTATGAACAAGGTTTTTCATTCACCATAAACTAACTAACCAATAATAAAGATCAAAGACTTGATCACTAACTAACTAAACCACTAAACCCTAGGCGTTTTCCCTACGCCTAGGTTCCCACACACACACACCTTTAGACGTCTACATCTTGTACGTACGTACTAAAACTAATGACCCTATGTCTCTTTATATACTAGAGACATCTAGGGTTTACAAGAGGAATCATAATACAATTAGGAAACAATACAATTAGGAAACTAAATATTCTTTTAAGCATATCTTCTAGAATCTTCCAAATCCTCCATCTTTTTGTAGTTTCCCTTCTTGTCACTTTAAGTCCTTGATGTTTCATTCTTCTTGTTTTGTATCATCAAATCTATAATAGACCCAACAAGTTAAATGAGTCGAGTCTTGACTTAGCAACACCTCGTTTTACATGTAATTAGTTTAGATTTTTGACTGGCCACCAGTAAATTCCCCCATATCCAACAAACCCGTGTTTTTCCATACCCTTACACCTAACATTACAACCCTTTAAAATCCCTCTTTGATAGTTTATCTTAGGTGCTTACGCCAAAGCGGTGGAGGTTTGATCTAGTCTCAAGCCTATGGTAATCTATGTGCTATGACATGTAGAGAGTGTTATCTTCCATTTTCATACATGTTATACTCATTATATACCTGAGAGATGAGAGAATCCAAACAATATATGTGAGGTACCAGTGTATAATTTTCGTCCTTGTTATGACTATTGTAGAGCTTGTACTTGTTGTAAACTATTTTAAACCAATGTTAAATGACCCCTAACTTGTAAATTAATTAGATTAAAGCACATTTACTTGAGGACAAGCAAATCCCAAGTGTAGGGATATTTGATAAGGATTTAAAATGTACGTTTTAAGGGGGTCATTTAAGCCCTAAACTAATGTATTTATGATCAAATATTGCCTAAATTTGTTCATTTTCACTTTTTAGGTACTTTGGAAGCAAAAGTTGAAAATCAATCATATTTGTATGAAAATGAATGAAAATGTGAAGAAAACGACCAAGTCATGAAAAGTTTGGAAAAGAGCACAAGACGGCGTCACAACCTATAAGGTGACGCCGTCACTTGCAAAGGGAGATACCAAAACAGCCCAGATTTTACTAGAGACGACTATTATAATGTGACGGTCCAAAATAAACAAAGGGGGACGGGGTCACAGAATTCTGGACGGCGTCTGAAGTTACAAAGTGACCCCGTCACAAGGCTGACTTGGAAGAGACGAAACCCTAATGGCGGCGACTTAACGGCGTCACAGATATAAAGTGACGCCGTCGCAACTGTAAATCTATATATTTTTTTAGAATTTTCTGCATTAAGTGTGCACACTTGGAGAGGAACTTTGGTGTACGAGTTTTATTTAGTTTTTACAGTCTTTTTAGGGTTTTAACACCATCTATCGATAAGAGACAAGTCTCTAAATCTCTTATATCAACATGCTTGATTATAATTACTTGTTTCTTTATCTTTAACATGTCTTGCTAAATTAATATAGTGTTTGCTTAGATGTAATGAAACCTAGTTGTTAACTATTGATTGTCGTCTCTTGTTTAAATGGTTGTTACACGTTAAGTTAGAAAAACTTGCTTCTTCCTTTAGTGTTGCGAGCTTGAACGTCCTAAACAATGTATTCATGCCCTAGAGTGCAGTAGTAGACTTTTCATTGTATTTATTGCGTGAATTGCGATTGTTGATAATAGGAGATTTGGGGGAGATAACTTAGGTTACTTGGCGATCCCGGTTTCTTAGAGGAGATCAATACATTCATAGAGTTAGGACATTTGCCACCTCCCTACGAATAATGGAATACAACGCACGAATTAAACAAGGATGTGACAATTCGACTAATCAATAGGAGATAACTAGGGAGTAATGAAATCTAAGTAAATACGCTTGTACCTATCATAAGAATCTCATTTAATTTACTTGCAATTTAGTTTCAATTAGTTTAATTATTAGTTTAAGTAGTTGATAATCAAAACCCCCGATCCAATACCGAAACTTTACTTTGCTTTCATAAAATATAAAAAAATATAAAAAGAATCATCCTTCATCTTAGAATATTCGTCATACATCTCGACCTTCCCAACATTATTCCCCTAGAGAATGACCAATCCCCCGAGTCTTACCTATACTACACTACAATGGTTAGGTTCACTCCCTATGAGGATTGTAAAACTTCTTCGGATGGTTACATCCACCGCATCATGAATCACGAAGAATAAAGAAAAAGTAGAAAAACACCCTAGAAATTTTATGTTTTCTAATAAGAAACAGTTTTCAACTGTGTGTAATGACGATGTTAATGTTTATCTAAAGATATGGCTTCTGTTTGTGTTGTTTGTGGTGAATGTGTTATTTCTAGAAATAATGATAATTGTGTTTCTCAATACATTAATGCTTTGAATGAAAATTTAAAACCATCCACTAGTAGTGCACCCAAACCTAAACAACCTAGGAAACCTAGTGTTCCGAAATTAGTGTAGAAAAAGCATCAAAACCTAGTGTCATGACAACACATGTTGTAAAAACCAATGTTCAAAATCCCAAATCAGAAACGACCAAGAATGTGTCTCCTTCTCGGAAACCTAAGCGAAGTAGTGTGTATTGGAATAGTCATTGGTGGCCATATAGTCTACCTCAACCATGCTATAAGTGTAAAATTAAGAAAATATCAAAGAATGTGACCCCCACTGCACCTATCCAAGAGGCTAGAAAGAAGATACTTGAAATCGTGACTTCGAGTGTTAAGAAGATAATTGGCACTCGAATCTCATGCTTCTAATGTAACACCCTTTCCCGACTACAAATAGGCCCCACCCTAAATGGAATGGACCGAGTCTAGAAATGGTTGACTAAGGTTATATGGTAATGGCGCAAGTGTTGGTCTAGTATTAGCCTGGATACGGCGTATCCAGGAAGATGTATAGGGCGTATGAGATTGCATGGGAAAGTAGAACTGACTTGTTCTAGTATTTATACGGCGCATGTGTTTATATGAATACAACGTATATTGGTTAGCCTGGATACGGCGTATCTAGGGAAGGGAATACGGAGTATAGGTGGATTAGGATGGATACGGCGCATCAATCTAAAATGGACATAAATGACTAAAGTGCCCTTTTAGCTAGAACATTCCCCATTTATCTATAAGTTTCTACACTCTTCTGTAAAGAAAAGTGTGTAAAAGTTGGGTGTCGGTTTAGAGAGAAAAAGAATGAAGAGATGGAACTTGATAGTGCTATGATGATGGTTTATGTGTTTTAATTCAAGAGATGGGTTCTAGCCTTGATCCTTATAAGGTATGTGATGTTTAATTAGTGTTATTGGATAAGTTGAGAAGTGGGTTTATGTTGGGAAAGATGGATAATTGGTGTTTTAATTTAATTAAGAGTTTATAATAATTAAGGTGATTTTATAATTGGTTTAAGTTAGTAAAAGGTGGGATTGATCATCATATAATCAATATATGGTTATATGATGATTAGCGGGTTTAGAAGTGAGTTGATGGTTGTATAAACCATTATTATAGAAGTTTGGCTAAGTGTTATTAAATGTTTATGTTATGATGATTTTAACTAGGATGCTTATATGAAGATTATAGATGTTGATGATGATGATGATGCCTTGATTTGCTTAGCTTGGAGATAAGTTAAGTAAAATGATGATGGCATGTTGTTATATGGATTTCTAACGTGTATGTGTTATGTGCTATGTAATAGGAGACTTGAGATATGCTTAAGTGTTGCGATGATTGTAATTTAAGTGATGTTATGATGTTATAGAGAAGTGGATGTTAGGTGCCTAAATGAGACTAAAGGTATAAGGCCCATGAAGTAAGTGTTTGGTTATATGGGTGATGCTTATATCTTTGTTTGAAGTATAATGGTATGTTATGATCGTTATACTTAGGGTAAAAGTCAAAAATGATAAACATGCTTTCTCAAATGTACCAATATGATAAACATAGTCATTTATATATCAATATACTAAACCAAAGATAAAATTATGTACAACAATCGGTAATTCTTCACATCTTCATCTCTCACATCTGCATCGTCAGTCCTTTATACTAACGGTCGTTAGTAAATAACTTAAAACTTGGTTTTCTTACGTTTTCGTATGTTTTTTACGTTTTCGTCCGTTTTTTTACGTTTTCCTCTGATTTTTTATGTTTCGTCCGTTTTTTACGTCTTCGACCCCTTTGTTACGTTTTCGTCCGTTTTTTACGTTATTGTCCGTTTTTACGTTTTCGTTTGTTTTATAACGCTTTCGTCCGGTTTTTTACGTTTTCGTCAGGTTTTTTACGTTTTCGTCCGTTTGTTTACTTTTTCATCCTAATTTTTACATTTTCGTCCGATTTTTTACATCGTCAACCGTTTCTTAACATTTTTTTACGTTTTCGTCCATGAAACTCATTACGATTATCCCCGTAGAAAGGCCTATTCTCTCCATATTTAGCTTCCTCGACCATATATTCCTTGTCAAATTTAGGACAGTTTTTAGTCAAATGTCCCCCACCACGTTTTTTGCAAGCCGACTTGGATGGCATGAACAGTTTCTCTGATTTTCAACATATCTCTACCGAGATTTTCAAGCTTGTTGGTTATTTTGCAATTCCATCAAGACTTCCGCCTTGGTTTCTTTTACTTCCTCCGTCGTGCCATTTTTGAGAGTGATCCGCCATTTTTGAATGGCTTCAATTGCAAGAGTAGGAGTCATGTTCGGGATAGGTCCTTGATAGTGCAGCATCTGCCTTGTAGTTACGTTAATTCCTTTGTAGAAAATATTGACCTTCTGCTGGTTGTTTAGATCATTGGTAGGACACTTGAAAAGAAGATCGCTGTATCTGTCCCAAGCTTGATCTGACGTTTAAATCGTCTTCCTGTTTGAAATTATGGATCTCCAAAAGCTGGTTAGAAATCTTCGACGGCGGGCAATATCTTTGAATAAAGTGTTTCTTTAGTAGCGCCCAAGTATTAATTGCCCCGGCGGGCATTCTTTCGATCCATCTTATGGCAGCTTCAGTAAGAGTCATTGGGAATACCCTTAGCATAACAGCATCATGAGACACGCTCGAAATGTTGAAAAGGATTGCAATGTATAGGACATTTTCAACGTGCTCATATGCATCTTCGTCCCTGTTTCCTGAAAAAGGGTTAGCGCGAACCTCCCTCATAAATTGGTCTTTGATTTGAAGCGGACATCCGCTCCAATTCTTAGGTCTTACGAGACCTGGCCCTTGTTCGCTATTGTCAACGCCAAGTATTCCTCAAGAGTGAGGTCATCGATGTAACAACTTCCATGGTACCTGAAAACTTGAAATATGATCGTGAGAATAGTTTTAAAACGAAATGAAAGACTTAATATCAATCCTAATATAACTCCCCGGAAGCGGCACCAAAAACTTGATGCAGGTTATACTGACCAGGTCTTAATATTTATAGTATCTCGCAATACCTATGGTCTACCCTAGTGCACTAACGGGCAGTGTACCCGGTTGTGTGTAGTGTAGTAAACGGTAAAGTCGAGGTCGTCCCAAGAGCTATATGTGTTGGATTATTACTAAGTCTAATTGTCACAGAATAATAATGGTTTCGATAGGGATTTAATTAATTAAACTACTAATGCAGAATAAAGAAAATAAAAGCAGATAAATGGTAAAGGGAAATCAATAGAGAGAAGTGGTGCTAACCTAGTTAATCATCCTAGCTAGTTATGTCTACGTTACTTACTCCAATTACTTGGTGGGGTCAAATTCGAGGACAACATTTGGTCAATTCGCAGCCTAACCTTATCAGCAAAGATGCCACCACGGGAGAAATCAGGCGCACCGTCATAAGTCATGTTGTTCCTGGTCCCCTAAGCCAAGTCATTAAGTACAGCTACATGCTAGATTCATAATAGTGAGTGCCGGCAGTTAGGAACTTAGACACTACACCCCCCAATTCTTAAGTTCATCCAAGCGATAGGTGATCAGTTGGTCAAATCGCACAAGTAGAAAGGGTCATCAGTTGGTCATATCTTACCCTTCCCGTCTCAGTCCGCTCACCTAGGTCGATTGGTCATATCTCCTAGGCAATTGGCCTCTAACGCCATTCAAAACTACCGAACCAAGGGTGACTACCAAAGAACTATGCATGCATACACTTAGAAATAATGGTACGAAAGTAAAGGTAAACACAAACAAAACAATTAAGGAATCATAACTAGGCTAGCACCAAAAGGTGCTGCCGTATATTAATCATGCAAATCAATTCAATATTCAAAGGTATGAAATACATGAATTGAAAGTAGAAAGAAATATTAAAGCGTAATGCTTATGGTAATGGAGTGACTTCTCCCTTGTGAAACTTGACTCCGTATGCTCCCTAGACCTACTTTGAGCTTTTTCCACGTTTCAGAGTGTGGTGTGTGGAATGGGATGATTAGAAATGCTGGAATTCGTGGGGTATTTATAGGCAAGATCTGGGTTACTGGGTAACCCATATAGGAGTTACGCGTAACCTTCTATTTCTTTTAAAATGCACTAGATCTGCTGGTTACGACGTAACCTAATGAGTGGTTACGCCGTAGTCTTCAATAAACTCGGTTAATGTAAGAGATGCGATAGTTAAGGCGTAAGTATCAGCGGCGTGGAACCTCATTTGACCTAATGTAGTTACGTCGTAACCTTTGGGAGGAGTTACGCCATAACCTTCTGATAAGTTGGCATACTGAGTCACGCAATAGTTACGGCGTAATGTGAGACGAGTTACGCAGTAACTTCTTCAAAATAGCATACTGTAATAAATTAGATATGTTTCCAGTTCGCATCTCTTTTTAGCTCCAATGCTAGTAATTTACCTGAAAGTGGAAAACAATGGAAAACAAGCGTAAATCCATATAAATGATATAAATAATGAGCATTATCGGGGGAAATTGACACTTAATATTCAGGACTATTTGATGTTATCACTAACTACACAAGTGTAGTCTCACTAGCGATCTCGGAATACATCACAAAACAAGTTCTAGAATCTATTATACTACCGGTACACTCTCTAAGAATTAAAGGTGGATGCTTTTATTCCTAAAGATCTAGGGGCGAACCTCACATTTTTTAGGTGGAATTTGAGTGGTAAACGGTTAGTCATATAATTCCTATCCATGAGACGCTTTATTAAGACTAAAGTTTTTGCTCGTACATGTCACAAAAAAATTTAAATTTGGTGCTAAAATTGCCTTAACGAATATTTCTCATAGCTTATTACACAAATGACCAAGGACAAGACAAATAATCAAGGATAAGCATAGTTTCTAAGTTCCTGTTTTATTCTCCCTCCCTACACTTAAATTGAACATTGTCCCCAATGTTCCCCAAAAGTATCAAAATTATGATAAAGGAAGGTAATTAAAAGAGAAAGAAACTAGTACTCCTCTGATTAGCTCGGTAGGATCCGTGTGAAGTAGTGGTTAAATTCTTTCCCAAGAAGAATGTATACGTGATAAGCCCCATCCAACGTTGACTTTCTTCTTCTTGCCAAATATAACCCGCACACTTTAAGAAAATAGACGAAATATTCGCGTTAAATTAGCGGTAAAACTATATATGACACAACTACACTAAGGTGGTGTTTGTTTTTCATAAAGAGACTCTTAACAGCCTCTTAATCTGAATCGTTCAGACGCGGTCAGACATTTTGGTCGTTCAGACCGTTTGTTTATTTTTTTTCGTTCAGACGCGTTCAAAGGCGGTAAGATCTTAATGGTCTAGACTCGGGAGGGGTGTCTGAATGCCTCTTGTTGCCTCTTGATGACACAAAAAAAAACCAAAAAAAAATTAGTACGAGCAAGCAAATGTGCAGTTCAAACATGAGTTTTTTCCGTCAGATTGGTCAGATTCCGACATTTACGCCTCCGTTCAGATTCAGATAATGCGAGTTCAGATTCAGATTCAGAGCCTCTTAAAAAACAAACACCACCTAAGATATAATGCTTGTGGAATGGATGTTTGCAATTTTTCTGGAAAATTAAGACCGAGTGTCACACCCAAATTACCTGTTGCCGTGAATGGAATTCACTGGGGATATT
>OU343222.1:314768496-314948554 GCA_910596185.1 Chrysanthemum makinoi | reverse complement strand
TTTTAGGCTCAAAGACCCCTAATAAGAAGTGTGTTGTGATGATGTCATATTCCAAGTGAAATGACAAAATTCAATAAAGTGAACCATAAACACGCAACACTGTTAGTGCCTTTGTCCTTGAATAATAATTTTGGATTCGAAATAATTAACCAACTAAAAGCTTTATAAATTAACCAAGTGAAAGCTTTATAAAAACAGTAGAACATAAGACGAAACAATCATAAGTTAAACTTCAACAAAAGGTTACCAATGCCTTTCATTATGGTTTATTGTTCAAGTTCAACCGTACAGGCTGCAAAAAGCATCCTCATACACAAAAGCATCATCTCATTTGTTGCTTCTTTGTTCATCATTGTAAATATTAATTAATTTCATAGCGCCATTGATCCATACATCCTCTCTTCTACATCCATATCTACATACACCATATATATAAATGGGCCGGTTTTGGATTTTAGTTCGAGACCATAGACGAGGTATGTTGAGTTAGCTTAATGTATTTAGATTTTTCAGTTTAAGAAGGCAATATTATAGGATTATCACCCAAAAAGCCTATCCTTATGTGTCTATTGATTAGTCACCTCGACTTCTCGACCCCCATGTTAAACCCTTTTGTTGCACTCACCTTTAGTGCAAGATACCCCTAGATACACCCGTCTGAGCCATTCCTTTCATTTTGTTCACCCAATATATTGTTTCGTTACACCCTTACACCTTAGCCTACCCTGTAGTCTTTATTTGTGATTGGGAAGTCATTGTTTGCCTAAGTTCAAGGTTCAAGTGGAAAGGTTCGGGAATCACGCTTTCGTCAAAGACATATATTTGAAGATCATTGAAGACCCCCCAAATTCTCATATTGTTCATCTCAAGTGGGGGGATGCTATGTTTAGTTGTTATGTGAAAAAAAAATGAAGTGATTCGAAAAAAAAATTTGTTATAGTTGTAATTGTTGATTGTAAAGTGCGATGTTATAAGCACTATGTTTTTGAGCTCATCATAGATTTAGTATCGAGGAGGCCACCTCGGTCACATTTGAAGAATGAAGTTGGCAATCATTGCGCCAACAGTTGAAGAAGAGGTAATGTGCCCATCATGATGTCCTCTAATGGAACATCTAACAGGTATATCATGATCCGGTTTCTTAGCTTTGAAACTTGAACTTTGGATGGAAGGTAAGCAGTGATTACCTGGTTGTAGATTTAGACTATTTGCTTGTTATTTTTACTTTACACCAATTATATCCCATGTCTTATCCTACCCTTTAGTCATGTAGCGTGTCTAGGTGATGCAGCGAGCAATCTTTGGTGTCTTGGCCATGGATTTGGTCATGTATCATTGATTTTGTCCATTTCTCCGTTACATGTTAGTAATGACGATTCATCCTTAACCTTTGTTGTATCTACCCATATTGCCTTCAAGAATTATTTAGTCCTTAACTCTAGTGGTGGAGATTTGTGTAACCGTCAAGCTTATGATATAATACATGCTATGACTGTGCGTTGAGTGATCACCCCGAAATTGACACTTAGAATAGTTGAGAGATTTGAGTGTTTTGTTCCCATTTCGTGAGGTGTTCGGCTTTGTTTTATTCTAGCATAAGGGATTTTTAAACTTATATTTTCCATGTAATGGGAGATATCTTTTTAGAAATTTATCTAATAAGGTCTACTTGAGGGCAAGTAGAGTTCAATTGGGGGGATATTTGATAACATCAAATAGTTCTGAATATTAGGTGTCAATTTCCCCCGATAATGCTCGTATTTTACATCATTTATATGGATTTACGAGCATTGGAGCTAATGAGACGTGGATTTGGAGAGTTATTGAAGATATATGATAGTATGCCCATTATGAAGTAATTACGGCATAACTCTTCTCTCACATTACGCCGTAACAAAAGTGTGACTCAAAAGACCAACTCAACAAAAGATTACGGCGTAACTCCATCTTAGGACTACGCCATAACCAATTAGGTCAAATGATGTTCTACGCCGCTGCAAGCTACGCCGTAACTCTTTCAACGATTACGGCGTAATCATGATTTTGTAATGTATATTGAAGATACGACGTAACTCATTCCATGTGTTACGCCGTAATCAGCTTTTCCAGAGCAAAATACGAAGATATTGAAGTTAAGGCGTAACTCTCAAATTTAGTTACGCCGTAACTAGATCTGGTCTATAAATACTAGCCCTAAGTTCTGCATTTCACATCATTCACTCCACACAAAGAGCAGAGAACGTGGGTAGGAGGCTGAAGGCAGATCTTGAGGAGCATACGGAGCCATCTCCAAGGGAGAAATCACTCCCTAACGATAAGCATTAGCGATTTATCATTTCTTTTACTTTCAATTCATGTATTTCATTATGTCAAACATTGAATCGATAACCGTTTCAGTTAATATGATCGGCTAAGCAATCTGGTTCTAGCCTAGTTATGATTCCTTAATTGTTATGTTTATGTTTACATTGCTTCCGTATAATTGTTTCTAGTGTATGCATGCATAGTTTGTTGGTAGCTACCCTTGTTTCGATAGTTTTTAATGGCGGTAGTGTCTAGTTGCTTAGGAGAATTGACCAACTGACCTTAAGTAGGTAGACTGAGTGGGAAGGGTAAGAATTGACCAACTAAAGACCCTTCTTCGCTTGTGCGAACTGACCAAATGATCACCTGCCATTTGGATGAACTTAAGAAGTTAGGGATGAGTATCTAAGATGCTAGCGCCCGGGCACTCATTATTATGAATCTTTCATGTAGCGGTACTGTTGGGATATGAAAGTGCTGAAGATATCAAAGTACTGAAGATATGAAAGTACTGTAAGCTGAAAAGAACTGGAAGAAGTCAAATAGTCAAAGTACTGCTAAATGACAGAGTCAAAGTACTGCAAGAGGAAGTCAAAGTACTGCTAGAACAAATAAACTGTTATATTCGTTTATGGAAAGTATTGTAAATTACTTGTCGTACAAGGTTATCAATTGTAAACCGACTAGGATATCCTTGAGCCTATAAAAGGACTCCTAGATTGGCATTAGAGGTACGATTTCAGAATTAGAGTTTAGAGAAAAGTTCGATTATCTTAGAGTTGTATTAAAGTATCTGCATAATAAGCAGATTTAGAGTTTGTTAATAAAGTTTTTCTTCTTAGCTTTGTTAAGTAAATTCCGCGTACTTAATAAAGATTGCTCAGTGTTTCTTTGTTAATAACTTAGGATTTATCCGAGGTTATTAAACCTTAACAAGCTAGTTAAGTTAGTTTGATTAAAGTATATCGATCCAACAAGTGGTATCAGAGCTTGTGTGGAAACTCTAACTAGGAAGAAACCCTACAATATCCAAGATGTCGACTGAAGTTGTTCCACAATCCTCAATCACCTCACTCAGAATTCCAATTATCAAAAAGGGAGAATATGATCTCTGGTGCATGAAGATGAGGCAATATATTGCCATTACAGACCATGCTCTGTGGAATGTAATTGTGAATGGGAATGAAGTTCCTCCAGAGCCCATTCAAGTTGCTGGACAACCTCTAGCACCAAAGGCAGTTTTACCAAAGCAGCAAACCCTAAGGAATCAAGGGAAGGCTCTTAACATTCTCTTGTCTGCCATTCCAGATGGTCATC
Source organism: Chrysanthemum makinoi (assembly GCA_910596185.1). NCBI lineage: Eukaryota > Viridiplantae > Streptophyta > Magnoliopsida > Asterales > Asteraceae > Chrysanthemum > Chrysanthemum makinoi. Next base: position 314,944,933 of record OU343222.1, on the reverse strand, counting down.
TTCTTAAATTTCATGATGCTAAAGATGCTAAACAGCTTTGGGCTGCACTCAAGACCAGATTTGGAGGGAATGAAGCCTCTAAGAAGATGCACAGAAACTTGCTGAAACAACAGTTTGAAACTTTCACAGCTGGAGAAAGAGAGAGTCTTGATGCTGCATATGATAGGTTCCTGAATCTTCTTAACATGTTGGAATTATACAAGGCAGAAGTATCAGTTGAGGATGCTAATTTGAAGTTTCTACGGAGTTTGCCATCTACATGGCATGTGATTGCTACTATGATCAGAGGACAACAGGGGTTGGATGTTATGGACTTTGATGATCTTTATCATCAACTGAAGGTGTATGAACATGAGATGAGTGGTCAACCAAATTCCAAATCTCACAGTATTGCTTTTCTATCATCTGAAAAGAAGAGCAGTACTTCCAAAAGTACTGCTTCTCCTCAAAGTACTGTTTCTAAAAGTATGCATTACAATCCCCCATCATATGCTCAGCAAGCCCCACCATCTACCACTTTGAACTCAGATGAAGTTGTGTGCTCTTTCTTTGCACACCAAGCAAGCTTACCTGTCACTTATGAAGAGGATCTAGCACAGATTGAAGAAGATGCACTTGAAGAAATTGATATCAGGTGGCAAGTTGCTATGATTACTGCAAGGATCAAAAAGTACATGAAAAAGACAGGCAAAGCTATTGATTTCAAACCCAAACAAGGAATAACTTTTGACAAATCTCAAATTGAATGCTTCAATTGTCAAAAGACTGGTCACTTTGCAAGGGAATGCAGATTTGCTAAGTATCAAGCAAAACAGATCATCTGAGAAGCCAAAACTTGAGCTCAAAGAAATACCAATAACTGAGACAAAGGCCTTGGTAGCTCAAGAAAAGTTATCAGAAGTGGACTGGAGTGAAGAGTTCGATGATGAACCAGTGACTTACTGTATGATAGCAGTGGACGATGCAGTAACAGACACAGTGGAAGCATGGACCTGAGCATGCTTTTGATGAAGAATCTGAACATGCTGCTTTGGTATCTGATGATGGCTTTGGAAGATTTGATTGGAGCAGAGATAGTGTAGATGATCCTGTTTTTCTTGCTATGGTGGCTACTTCACCAACTCAGTCTCCTATCTCTGAGGTATGCTCAAATGTATGAGTTTTATCAAAAATTGCTTAACAGTTATGTGATTGAAAGAGATAATTGTATTAAGGCTAGGTCCGAAGGTAGCAGGTTACCAAATCACTTTAGAGTCTATAGAAGCTAAAATCATAACACATGAAAATAATGAAATGGCTTGGGCTGAAAAGTATGAACAACAGGATTACCAGTTAAAACTCAGTGAATGGAAACTAAACTGTAAAATTGCTGAAATTAAGAAATTAACTAAGGAAAGAGATGATTTGTTAGCTAAGTTTGCTGCTTGGGGAGAGTCTGGTTTGTCTCATGTTCAGTATGTTGAAAAACAGAGAAGAGCTTACATTAGAACAGGCTTAGGATTTGGAATGGACTTTAGCAGTGTAGATGAAAACCAACCTAGTAATCAGGATGATGGTGATTTTGAGGACATAACCACTAGTGATGATGAGCTCATTAACTATGTAGATTCATCTAGTAATGATGGCTCAGTAAGTGAACCACCTCCTGAATATAAGAAAGACAATGGTTATCATGTCGCTCCTCATCCCATTAGTCATCCCCCCTCTAGGCCTGATGTTTCTCATTATGGAGTAGATAGTCTAGAGTTTAGAAAGAAGCTTGTTGCTCAATCTAGGTCTGAGAAACCCAAAGAAACTGTTGAAAACAATGTTCAAAATCCAGCAGTACCTTTAAAACAAAGAATGCTCAACAAGCAGACCTTCTCGCAAAACCTTTTCAAAACAAGATCGCTAAACCTTTTTGGGATACTTTTGCTCAAAACAAATTTTATCAGTCATCAAGAAGGCAAAACAATTTTGGGCATAGACATAGAAGAAATCACTTTGGTCATATGGGTCAAAAACTGTGTTTTGTGTGTTATAGTCCTACTCACTTAATCAAAGATTGTGATAAAACATTCGTAATATCTGAGCAAGTTTTCAAGGAATAAGTCTAACAATCATAGACCTAGAGAGCACAAACCAGTGTGGACTAATTCAAATAGGGTTAATCACAGAAACTTCACACCGATCATAGATACCCACATCGAGAAGACCTTCAAGATCTCACAAGACTTTCCAAAGTACCGCCAGAGACAAGGTAATCGATAACATCGCTTGGAATAGGAATCCTAGGAGATCTCACTATCAACCTAGAATGTCTTACAATTCATATAGGGATCTAGATCAGGAACCAATTGTTAAAACCTAATGGGTAAAAGGGGAAGTACTGTAAGGATTACACAAGACGCTCAACAAAAAGTGAATCAATGTTTTGTGACACAAGAAAATGCTAATAAACTGGTGAAAGAGATTTATGTTGAAAAACCAGAAAGTTTTGAAAATCCACATGCTAAAACTCAAAAGATAATTTTGGATCACCATTTGAAAGATAGTGGAAATTACATACTCAAGGAATTTGAGTTTGTAACTCCACAAGGGGAACACAAGTCAGAAATGGCTTGGGTTCCTAAGAGTTTCTAACTCTTTTCTTTTGGTGCGTGGCAACCCGTAAGAGGAGCTTAAAGATCATCTTATTGTGGATAGTGGTTGCTCTGGAAGTATGACAGGTGATAAAGAGATCCTGTTGATTTTAGAAGTATTAGGGGAGGAAAAGTTGCATTTGGGAATGATCCCAATGGAGGAAGGATTACTGAGAAAGGAACAATTAAAGTCGGAAGAATTGACTTTGAGAATGTCGATATGTGAAGGAGCTAAAGTTTAACTTGTTGTCGGCCAAATCGTGATAAAAGCATCCTGTGCTATTCATCGACACAGCATGTCTTATTCTTTCATCTGACTTCAAACCTGTTGATGATGACTTGGTAGTGCTTAGAGTACCAAGGACAAATGATGTGTATAGTTTAGACATGAAGAGTCTAAATTCTTATGGAAGAGCCACATGTTTGGTGGCTAAAGCAACATCTCAAGAGGCACATCAATGGCATAGAAGATTGGGCCATGTGAATTTCAAGAACATCAACAAACCGTCAAAGGCAATTTAGGTAGAGGTTTACCTTCAAAGACTTACAAGAATGATCAATCATGTTTGGCATGCAAGAAGGGTAAACAACACAAAGCTTCCGCAAGAAGCTTGATGAAAGAAATATTAGGGAACCATTGGCGCTATTACACATGGATTTATTTGGACCTGCTCTCGTGGCAAGTTTAAATAAGAAGAAGTACCGCTTGGTTGTTACCGATGATTGTAGTAGATTCAGTTGGGTTTTCGTTTTGGGCTTTAAAGATGATACCTTTGATGCTATTCAGACTCTCATAATAGCACTTGAAAACCAATTAAGACTCAAGGTTAGAGGTATTAGATGTGACAATGGCAATCAATTCAAGAACAAGCTTATGAATGACTTTTGTGCTAATAAAGGCATCAAGAGGGAGTTTAGTATTGCTAGAACACCACAAAGAAAATGGTGTTGCAGAGAATAGGACCTTGATTGAAGCTGCAAGGACTATGTTAGCAGATTCCCATCTCCTATTCAATTTGGGCGAATCGTAAATGCATGCTATGTACTCAACAGTTTTCACACCAAACCACAAATGAAGACACCCTATGAATTGCTGATGGGCAATAAACCCAACATTCGTTTTATGAAGCCTTTTGATGTCCTCTTACTATTTTGAATACCATTGATAATCTAGGGAAGTTTGATGGCAAGTCTGAAGAAGGTTATTTATTGGGATATTGCACTAACAGTAAAGGCTTTAGAGTATACAACAGAGTTACTAAAAGGATTCAAGATTGTCTTCATGTTGAGTTCTTAGAAGATCATGACAATGAGAAAGGAAAAGGTCCCGATTGGATGTTTGATCTTGAGATTTTATCTCCTTCAATGAACTATGTACCTGTTAGAGAAGAAAAATCAACATTTGCACACCGATGAAGATATTCAATATGTTGTTCATGATGTTCATATTAGACCTCGATGCAGCCTCGCTAAAGTTCCCTGAGAGTCCAAAACAAAGTATCGATGTTCCTATGCAAGGTACTGATTCTCCAAAACACAGTACTGTTGCACCACAATCCTCATTATCTGCTGAGGATCAATCTATTCAAGAGGAACTCAATCAGATGCTTCTTCAAGATGTATTAGCACATTCTTACACTGATAATCAAAGGAGAGCTTATGAAGAGGCAAAGAAGAAGAACCAGTCTGCTGAGTACTCTCACAGTACTTTGGCCCCGTACTTTCGATCAAAGTACTGCGTGCATCTGTTGACAATACTTTAGATGATCTGGATGAACCTACCATGCCTGGGTTAGAAGATACTGATGATGAGCTTGAAGATGAAGGTATTTTCACAAATTTCAATGAAGGTGCTGATTATACTAACTTGGATGATACATATGCAGTTCCACAGTCACCAATCTTACTTATTCATAAGACTCATCCAACTGATCAAATCATTGGTCCATCTACATCTGGAGTTATGACAAGACACAAAGCTAAGGGTTTCACAAAACCTCACAATGCTTTACTTAGCTTTGTGTATAAACAAAACAAATCATAAGGACCATCAAACCTGCTTATTTACTTGTTTCATCTCTCAAGAGGAACCCAAGAATATTGCTCAAGCTTTAACTAAAGAAAGCTGGGTTGAAGCTATGCAGGAAGAACTTCTACAATTTAAACTTCAAGAGGTTTGGATTTTATGTGATCTTCCAGATGGGAAGAGAGTTAGTGGAACAAGGTGGGTTTTTAGAGTTAAAAGGGATGAAAGAGGCAATGTTATCAAAACAAGGCAAGATTAGTTGCTCAGGGTTTATAAAAGGAAAAGGGGTAGATTATGATGAGGTATTTGCTCCTGTGGCAAGGATTGAAGCAATTAGAATTTTTCTTGCTTTTGCTTCTTATATGGTTTTCAGTATATCGATGGATGTCAAGAGTGCCTTTCTTATGGTACATTACAAAGAGGTGTATGTGAACAACCTCCAGTTTTTGAAGATCCTAAGCATCCAAACCAAGTTTACAAAGTGGTTAAGGCTTTATATGGTCTTCATCAGGCACCTAGAGCTTGGTATGAGAGGCTCTCTACATTCTTATTACAACATGGATACAGGAGGGGAGCTATAGACAAGACTTTGTTTATCAAGAGAAACAAGAAGGATATCATGTTAGTTCAAGTTTATGTGGATGATATCATCTTTGGGGCTACCAAACATTCTATGGTTAAGTAGTTGGAGCAGCTGCTTGTCCGAGGGAGTTTCAAATGAGTTCAATGGGAGAGTTACCATTCTTTTTAGGACTTCAGGTTAAGCAATCCAAGGAAGGAATTTTCATTAGCCAAAACAAGTATGTTTGCATACTACTTAAGAAGTTTAATTTTGATGATATGAAGGTCTGTACTACACCTATTAACTCTATCAATTCATTGGGAAAAGATGAAGATGGACAGCCTGTTGAAGTCAAGTTATAAAGATCTATGATTGGCTCTCTTATGTATCTTACTGCATCAAGGCCTGATATCATGTTTGCAGCTTGTCTATGTGCAAGATATCAAGTCTCACCAAAGATCTCTCACATGAATGCAGAGAAGAGAATTTTCTGTTATTTGAAACAACAACCTAAGTTGGGGTTGTGGTATCCTAAAGAGTCACCTTTTACTTAGAAGCTTTCTCAGATAGTAACTATGCAGGTGATAACTATGATAGAAGATCCACAACTGGTGGTTGCCAATATCTTGGAAGAAGGTTAGTCTCCTCCTGCAATGCAAGAAGCAGCACAATTGCACCACGCAACATCATCTACTGAGGCTGAATATGTAGCTGCTGCAAGTTGTTGTGGTCAAGTTTTATGGATGCAGAATCAACTCTTGGATTATGGGTTCAATTTTAAGAATACTCCTATCAATATTGATAATGAGAGTACTATTTGCATTGTGAAGAATCCTGTGTATCATTCCAAGACAAAGCATATTCAGATTAGGCATCACTTTATCAGAGATTGCTATGAGCATAGGCTTATTAATGTGGTTAAAGTTCACACAGATGACAATGTAGCTGATTTACTCACTAAAGGTTTTGATGTGTCACGATTCAATCACTTGGTCGTGAGCATTGGAATGATTAACTACTAAGCTATGTTTAGGGGAGGACTATAAGGTGTTAGGTATAGTCCTGTGTATTGCTTGAGGGGAGGAGGTTTGTGTATTACTTAGTTTATATGAAGGTTTTTGGCAAAGTACTGTATTTCCTGAAAGTACTGCTTGGAAAGTACTGCTTGGGAAAGTACTGCTTATGTGGAAAGTACTGTTTGTCGTATTAAAGTACTGCTCCAACGGTAATATTGGAGGGTAATTAAAGCCAACGGTTATTTTATTTTGGGCAGTGAATTTTCAAAATCCTACCTATAAATAACAACTTTCCGATTTTCCCTCTCACATTATTCATTACCTCTTTTCCATACTTATCTTCCGATTACAATCTCTTTATTATTCGATATAATCTTTCAATTGTGATTACTTTTTCAACAATGGTGAATCGTTTAACTGTTTCGAAGCACAATATGGTGGCTAATTTGGATAAGAATGAGGCGAATGTGGCTTTCTATGATATCATTGATTATCTAGTTGGGTCGCCTATTAGTTATGCTCTTTTAGTTGAGCCAGATGTTATTGAACCATGGATTCAAGAATTTTGGACTAATGCTAGAGAGAATATGGAGGAGGATGAATATTATATTAGATCCTCATTGCTGAAAGACTATCAAGATGACAGAGGTCTCCATTCGTGATGATTTATTATTTGGAGATGAAGAAGGGGCTATTAGATTTGCCAAGCAACTGATTTGGGATACTTTTCGTAATTTGGGCTATGAAGGTTCTTTGACTGAACAAACTTTTAAGAAGGCATTATTCTGTCCTCAATGGAAGTTTTTGATTCATGTTTTGCTCCATTGCATAAGTTCTAAAAGCACTTCTTGGGAGCATTTGGTCGAATATTGCGTCTCGCAAGTGGTTGGCTTAGCTACAAACAGAGTGTTTAACTTTTCACGACTTATTTTGGATGGAATGCTCTCTCATATATCATCTGGGGCAACTTGGTTGATGTATCCAAGGTTTATACAGTTTTTCTTGAACAAGCAATTGGCGATGTTCCAAAACCACGCTTTACTACACTGTCATTGTGCAACAAGCCAAAATCTATACATTCATGGCTAAGAGAAGTAACTTGTTTAGAGGTGGAGATATTCCTTTGACAACATCCATGATGGAAGTTGTACAAGCCGCTCGTGCTGCAGCCTGAAGAGGATGAAGAAAATGAAGGTACTAATAATGACCAAAGGTACTGATCCAAGTACGCTTCACAAAGTACTGCATCGCAGTACTGCTTCTCGAGAAGATACTTTTCGTACAAGGTGATGTTTTTTCAGATCCTGAGGTTCAAGTCGAGATTGAGCGCACACCTACTCCCTCTCCACAACGTTCGCTTCGAGGTTCAAGGTGCTGCTACTACAATTCCTCGTGAAGGTTTAACTATGGATAACTATGCTTTGACAAAGGTGCTTGCTAGGTTGAACAAGACTGTTGAGCCGCAAGCCAAAACTATTCGAAAGTTGAAGCGTAACTATTTCTGGTTGCGAAATTTTGTTAAACCCTATATTCAAGGTTTTAACTTATGGGTTAAGGAGGAAAACATACGTCGAAAAGCACTTCGTAAGGGATTGAAAAGAAAGACGGTTCCTAAATCATCTTCTGTCAACTTGGGGAGGAATTTAGAAAAGGAAAATTTGAAAGAAGATGTTATCAAGGAAAATTTGAAAGAAGATGTTATCAAGGAAAATTTGAAAGAAGATGTTATGAAGAAGAAAGAGTCTGAAGAAAATATTACAAAGAAGAAAGAACTTGTAAGTATTGGTTCAGATTCTGAGGAACAAGAAGTACAAGTTCAAAGTACTGGTGTTCAAAGTACTGGTGTTCAAGGTACTGAACATCAAAGTACTGATGTTCAAGGTACTGAACATCAAAGTACTGATTTTCATGATACATCAAGGGAAGAAGTAATAACACCAATAACTCCAAAGGTATTAAATTTTGATGAAGAAGCTGGTCCTTCTACATTTGTTAGAGAAGAAGAGGAGGAAGCTACTTACATACCTATTCATTCAACTAGTGATGATGAATTAATTGCTACATTATTTGATTTGTCACAACCAAGAGGAGGAGTTACTATTAGAGAAGCACAAGAAGAAGAACAACCAAGAACTGATCAACCTGCAATTGATCCAAAAGACAAGGGAAAAGGTGTTCTGGTTGAGACTAAGAAAAAGAAGCTCACTTTGGCGTAGACTTAGAGCATTTGAAGTGGCTAGAATGAAGCTGCCGCTAGAAAAGTTCAAAAAGAATTAGATGCTAAAGACAGAGAAGAACAGCAAGCTCAAGAAGCTAAAGACGAGAAGCGCTCAAAAGGTGCAAGATGAGTTAGATGCTGAAACTACTGAACCTTTACATCAAAAGGTGCAAGATGAGTTAGATGTCAAACTATCGAACCTTTACAGCCTCCAACACCTGTTAGATTCATGTCAAGAAGACCTAATTTAGCTAAAGAAAGGAATGCAATGATGGCATATTTAAAAGGCAGAGGATTTAAAGGATTGCAAAAGCTAAATTATGTGGATATGAAGAGATTATATGATTCTGAGAGAGAGGCTTATAAGAAAGATGTTGCAGGCATTAAAGACTTTAGAGAAGAAACCTATTGGATGAAGTTGAAAGGAAGAAAAGCTTAAAGAGGAAAAGAAAAACTGATGTTACAGATGTTCAATTTTCAAAGAAGAGAATGTTGAATTAAGATCTGAGACTAGTGATGAATTGAAGAATTATCTCAGAGTGGTAGATTTTGATTATACCAAGGAAGATTATGATTTAAAGATGAACAGATCAAAGATCAGTACTTTTAAAGTTGTGAAAACCAAGAATGAAGAGTACATGGTTTTTCATAAGGAAGATAAAAGTTTTAAGGTTTTCAAAAGGTTATGGATTTGTTGCATGTTATTTATAGAGTAGATCTATTCTACTTATATCAAGTTATAAAGGCGTATTTTGAAGATCATCCATTAGAAGGTATTGGATTGGTTTTACATGGGGATCTTGTAACTATGTGGGAAACTGATGAAGAAAGCACTGATAATATTTGGAATGATCAAGAAAACTGGGAAATAGTTTGCTGGAGATTCTTTGATGAATCCGAGTTCATGTTCTGGAGCTAGAAAATGGAACAATGATTCACATGTTTGCGTGAAAAGAAGATATCCTCTTACAGTTGATCTAATGCGAAGAATGCTTGAACATGGTTTGGAAGTAGAAGAGGATGATGAAACTGCTTGCATGGTGATTAATTTGTTTATAGACTGGACTACCATTGCTGAAAATGATCTTTAACTGGTATGAATTTTATTTGAATAAATGCTTTTTGATATATCAGTACTTTTATTCAAAGTATCTGCGATCGACAAGATTTTCATCAAAGTCTTGTTTGATGATCTAAAACAGTTAAATGACTTTTAGAAGAAACCGTTTTGCTTAATAATAAATATTTTTGAAATAAAGGTTGAATAAATGGTTTTTGTGATGATAACATCAATAGGTTATCAATCCACCATGGTTACAAAAGGATTGACTAATCCATGAGCAAACGCCTCTGGTAAAGATATATCAAATCCGTTTTTAGTTGTCAACTTGCTAATAAGTTGGATGGTCATCAACTCACCATATCAATAAATGTGAAGAGTTGGCTAGCCCACAAGAAATGGCTTGTGGTAAAGGCAGTGGAAAAACCATTATTGGTAATTAGTTCACCATTAGATAAAAGAACTAACTAGTCCAGAGGGGTACAACTTTTGGTAAAGACTAAACAAATCTGTTGATAGCTGGTGATTTGCTAAAAATCATATGGTTATCAATGTACCATGGTCTTACACACCAAAACATTTGGCTACTCCAAAGATAATGGCTTTGGTAAAGAGTTCTAAATCCATTGAATTTTCAATGATTCACTCTGAAAGTGATGAGAATAGTATGCAACTTAAACTGAATCACTGTACAAATTGTCATATGTTGTCTGTGTTGCTGAAAAAATGGAGATTGCTGGATGCTGCTGTGAAGAAAACAATTCTAAAGAGATACTTTGACAAAGCACAGATTCTACAGAGATATAATCTAAAGACTCAAGAACAATCCGCTTTAAAGATGAAGTTGTTAAAGATATATTCACAAAGAAACTTGAAGTCAAGCAAGTAGAATTCAAGTTAGGGGAGGATTGTTGGGATATGAAAGTGTCAAGATATCAAAGTACCGAAGATATGAAAGTACTGTAGTTTGAAAAGAACTGGAATAAGTCAAATAGTCAAAGTACTGCTAAATGACAGAGTCAAAGTACTGCAAGAGGAAGTCAAAGTACTGCTAGAACAAATAAACTGTTATATTCGTTTATGGAAAGTATTGTAAATTACTTGTCGTACAAGGTTATCAATTGTAAACCGACTAGGATATCCTTGAGCCTATAAAAGGACTCCTAGATTGGCATTAGAGGTACGATTTCAGAATTAGAGTTTAGAGAAAAGTTCGATTATCTTAGAGTTGTATTAAAGTATCTGCATAATAAGCAGATTTAGAGTTTGTTAATAAAGTTTTTTCTTAGCTTTGTTAAGTAAATTCCAGCGACTTAATAAAGATTGCTTAGTGTTTCTTTGTTAATAACTTAAGATTTATCCGAGGTTATTAAACCTTAACAAGCTAGTTAAGTTAGTTTGATTAAAGTATATCGATCCAACAGGTACTTAATGACTTGGCTTAGGGGACTAAAAAAACTGGACTTTCAAGGGTAGTAGCTTGATCTCCGGTGGAAACCTTTGTGATAGGTTAGACAACCGACCAAATGCTGTCCTAGAGACTTAAACCCCCACCTGAAGCAATTGGAAGTAATTAGACGTGAACATAACTTGATAGGATGAGTAACTAGGCTAGCACACTTCTCCTCTATTGATCACAACCCTTGCCTTTATTTGATTTCTTGCATTCCTTGTCTTTAGTAGTTAATTAATCATCTCCTACTTAAAACCAATTAAAATCTGTGACACCTAGACTTAATTAGAATCTGCTCACATAACTATTGGGACGACCTCGGTTTTACCGAATACTACACTACACACGACCGGGTACACTACCCGTTAGCGCATAAGGTAGACCATATGTAGACGAGACAATTATAAATATTAAAACCTGGTCAGTAAAACGTGCATCATGTTCTAAACCATAGATGTTTGGTATAATTTTAGTCCCAACCCCATGTAGAGCCGTGATTCGTTACAGGCTATGATAATTGTGTAGAAGCCTATTATATGTGTAGCACATGATTGTTTGGAACCTCATAAGCATATGTGAAAATTCTCCAAAAGCTTAGTATACATAAAGGAGCACGGCCAAGTAAGACGCACATTCTTAAGGAATATTTTTATCATATGTTTATTCCTATTGTGTCTAACAACTTTGTCCAATACGTACTGTTATATTTTTATTTTTCAAAAATATATTTGGACTGATGGCTTCATGGCCTAAAGTTTAGCATATTTTCATTGAAAAATAAGAGCGAATATAACTTATGCTTGCCTTTATAGCCTCTTTTTCAAAAGAACAAAGGATGCAATATCTTTGTTCTAATAAAAAGTTATAGCATTTGCATCATATTTGTTGGCCACTAAACTAGTACTCATATGTCTTTGCAAGTTCTATGTATGTAAGAATTGGGCTACATATGCATAAGTGTGCTATAAGTAGTTCCTATTTATAGCCTTAACTGTGAGAGTAAGTGATGAGTGTGTAAATACTCATCATTTTTGGTCAAATCTGAACTTCAAAACGTTTAAAAATGCTCAGAAATGCATCAAAATACTGAAAATATTCCAAAATTGCATTTTATATGTTTCAGATGCAAAATGTTCAAAATCAGATGAAAAATGAGCTAAGTTTGCATAATTGGCGGTTTCAGTCCCCCAAGTTTCAAAAGTTGTCAGAAGAGTCCCGAGCACTTAATTTCAAAAGAAAAATCACCAAAGGTCCTTTTTAAAATCATAACTTGTCAAAATTAGTCCTTTGGTGAAAAATGTCAAAAGTTTTGAGAAATTACAAAATTGGTCCTTCAAGTTTGAAAATTGGCAAAAATGGTCCTTGGAAAATTGGAAAATGTCAAGTTTGGTCCTTGTACTTTTGGAGATTGTCACTTTTAGCCCTTGGAACAACTTTGCATAATTGACAGGATTGGTCCTTGTATATTTCAGAAATTACATATTGGTCCTTGTTATTTAAGCCTAAACCCATTGGACCCTTGTCTAAACCTAATGTGACCCCTGCCAAACCCTTTGGACCCTTACCAATTTGACCCCCCCTTTTAATATTAAACCCCGGTCAAACTCTGGTCAAAAATCCCACCCCGCGCCAAATCCACTTTCTTCCCAACTGCTTCTTCTGCAAATGCCTGCAAACACTCAACCCCCCTCCTCCAGCTCATTTTTCCACCCACCTTATCACTCCATCAACAACACTCCAAGATACATTAATTGCATCCCCTCCCCAAACACTCAAACTCATCCAACTGGCTTAATACCTTTTCCCGCCAAATTTTGATCTAATGGCCAAAATTCACTTAACTCATCCAAGGGCAAAAAGAAAGTGGATTAGCTCAGAAGATGTGAGAGAAGCTTTTGGCATATAAAAAAGGAAGGAAGAAGAAGCTAGAGGGAAAGTAGTTAGTTTTAAAATTTCTTTGTATGTCGTTTTTTATTAAGTTATCTTAATTAGTGTTTTAGAATGTAATTTTAAGTTTCATTGTACTCAAACTAATCTACTTTGTCACTATAATTCATTTCAAGTCTCAATTCAATGTTTCATTTATATTTCATGTTTTGAAGTCCACTGTTGAAAAATTTAATTTTAAACTCTAGCATTCAAGCTTCAAATAGCTTTTTGTTCAGTTCCAATAAGCTTAAATAAGCTCCTTATAGCTTTTGGGTAGCTTAAAATCTAGTTTCAAGCAAAGTAGTCATATGGTCAACAAAAGTCAACTATGAGCTCAAATGGAATTGGAAATGGTTTGGGGTGTTGCAGAGCCTTGATTTGGGTTGGAATAGCTTCAAATAGTTTAGTTATGGTCCTGGTTTGAGTGGCTAAGAAGCTGGATTGCTTGTGAGTGTTTTACTCATTTTCAATATTAGTGTAATTTTGCATAATCTGTATCTGTCTCATTTATCGATAGCTTTAGTTTATATATGTTCCATTAACTGTCATTAGGTTATATTAGTTCAGCAAAGCAGTAGCATGAACCATTTTAATTATTTAAGTAATCTCATCGCTGAAATAGTCATAAAAAGGTGTGTTTGGATTTGCTGATTTACCTGTGATTTAGGCTTGCTCAGTAGTTAGGATTTGTAGTTTTAAGCTTGTGTAGCTCTTTTGTAACCATTCCAGTCATAAAATTGCATATGCAAGCAGCCAAAGTCAAAATTATCTTTGAGCTGTTCTCCTTTCTTAACTGTGAGAATTTTGGAAAAGTAAAAGCTTATTTTGTGTTCAAAAATCATAGAACTAGCTTGAAGTAGTTTCATTTTAACATATTTCATCATATTCAGTTGGTAAATCAGTTGCAAAGTTCATATAGGTCAAACCTTTCAAATCTGTCAAAAAGTCAAAAACATGAAAAGTCAGTTTATGCCCAACTGAGTTGAATTTTCATGAGCTCATTTCTGGGTCAAATCCAGTGAAATTGTAGGTTTAAGAACTTCAACTGGTCTATTTGCTTATTATCATTTTTGTATAATTTTGTCAATTTTTATAAGTTCTAAAAGTGCTGTTCAATATGGGCACAAATGCCCTGTGCATAGACTCAGTTGATACTGAGTCTGCACAGGGGTTTTACAGGGCTTGCACAAATCTTATTAGAGCTCCTCTAAGTCTGTTCTTTAGTTTAAGAGTACTTAGCCAGGGCTAGTTCAGGTTGCCACTCTTGTTTTTAAGTCTCAGCTTATTTGGTGGCTTATTTTCTAGCTCAAAGTAGTGCCCCAAAAACTGTTTTAGCACATATGCTCAAAACCTCAAATCTTTGTAGATTGCAATGCAGTGGTTTAGAGTAGTTGTTTATAGTTGCTTTTGAGTTCTTTTAGCTTATTTAAGCTTTTGTATCAGTTTGATGCTTGTTTGGTCCCTTTGGCTTATTCAAATGCTTATTTCAATAAGCACTTGTACTGCAGCCTCAATTTCATGCACACAAGCACCTATTTTTATATTTTTCTTAGATTCCTCATATTATTTTAAGCTTTTCTTGAATTTTTCAGATTTTTCTAGGTCAGTTTGGTATTTTTCTCCATTTAAATTAGTTTTTAAGCCTTTTTAATTAGCATTTAATACAATTAATTAAGAAACGTTTCAAAAAAATAATTTTTCATTTTTCTTAAGTTAAGATAAATATAAAAAGTCCAAAAAAATATTTTTATAGATTTTCTTAGTTAAATTTATATTTTAAGCAATTTAAGTAGTTTTAAATAGTTTTTAATTCATAGAAAATATAAAAATAATCAGAAAAATATAAAAATAGTTTTGAAAATTCTCTTTAGTTATTTTAGATTTTTCTAAGTCATAATTTTATTTTTCTAGCTTTATTTCATATTTTCTTGTATTTTAGGCTATTATTAAATAGTTAAAATAGTTTTTAATTAATAATAATTAATTAAATAGTTATAAAATAATTTTATTTTTCTAAAAATTTTATTTTATCATTAGGATTGTAAAAATATCATTTTCATATTTTTAGGATTAATATTGTGTAAGTTTCACATTTTCATTTGTACGTTACGTAGTTTTTTTAATTCAGTTTTATAAAAACATAAAATCAAAAACATCATTTTGCAAATAGTGATAGCGTTTATTTAATATTTTTTTTTATCTTTTTAATTTGCATTTAAGCCTCTGTATTTGTTTGCTTTTTCTGTAGTTATAATCATTCACAATCCCTTTTTCCGTTCAAATCTCTCGATCACTATACGTTTGGTGATCCATTGCATAGCTCGCTGGGAAATAACGACCCGGGGAAACACTATACTCCCCAGAACTTCATTGCATTGGTGTCTGAGATGTTTTAAGTTTCTTACAGTCGGCCATTCACAAGTGGTCAGCTTGCGTGAGAAAACTTGACGGTTTGGCATCGATCAAATTTTTGGCGCCGCTGCCGGGGAGCTGTGCTGATTATCTTCCGTTTAGCAGATTAGTGATTTGGATATTCACTCTTTGTCTATACCATCTGTATGTATTTATATTTTCTTATAAAAATCAAAAACCCAAAAAGATTTTTCATTCTTTGTTTTTACATCATGTTTTTCAAAAGATCAAAATATTCATCTTTAACCTTTTACCCTTTTTGATTCTTTATCCCTTTACCCTCTATCCATTTGATTCTAACTTCTTCTATTCTCATGGAATCTCTCGACTGACGATTCGGGACGGTTGAAAAACTTCAGACTTTATCACAAATGTCAAGAATTCGCGTTGTTCATGATGATCCATTAATTCGCGTAGGGAAAAGAACGAGAAACCGGGGTAACAAAGGACCAGGTACTTCCCTCTAATAATGGAAGTGCTAAATACGTCCAACCCACGGTTATCCAAAAATCTAAACCCTCAATTGCTCCTAAGCCGTCTAGAATTGATACTAAACTTTCACGATTTACGGTTAAAAGCAAACATGCAGAATTTAGACCGTGACCGCAAGAATGACTTGCCTAATCTTCACGTTTCTCAAGAACCAGAACCAGAGACCATAACGAAGTGGTGGAAATTGCTAGCTCTCAGAGCACACCACTTGTCCCACCTCCGGATTTTTCAAAATGTTCTTCGAGACTTGATAGTCATTCAGATCACCATGTTGGTTTTGTTGATTCTTTGAATAAACCAATTCCTTCTCATAACTATCAAATGAAATCGTTTATTCCTTGTGTCGGTTGTGGTGAGCCTCTTTTTGGTTCACCCTGTCTTTGGTGTACGTGCGTACAATGTGGTAATGATATTCATAACGGGAGTTGTTTGTTTTGTGGTTCGAGGAATTCATTTGATTATGATCCTAATCCAAACTCATTTAACGACCCCTCAAACTTTTCCAATTACCCACCACAACCCGACTTATCTTCATATAATCAACATATCTGCTGTGAATTTTGTGGAGGTCCTCACCTAGAATTTGATTGTCAATCGGGAAACACGTTTGTCTATGAACAGTTTTCCAGTGATGCTCAGAACTTTGGTTATGACCAAAATCCATATGATTCACCAGTCCCGGACATCAACAGTTTTCTTGTTGTAGTACTGTGGAGGTCCTCACTTCAGCTCTGATTGTCAAATAGGGAATCCATTTCCTTGTAACAATCATGACTCTTACAGGTTTGAAAATTTCCAACCTCCACAGCACCATACGGTTCAAACTCCACCTAAGCCGTTGTCTCAAGAAATCTCCCAAAATTTTGAAACCGCAATGAAAACACTTGATGATATGATTAGTAACTTTAAGAATCAAGTGAGTGGTGAAAAGACCATGGGAGAATTGCTAGCCGAAGAACGAGAGGCCCGCCAATCTAGGGAAGAATTATTAGTCCTAGAGCATGCAGCTCTAAGGCGTTCCCAATTTCTTAAGGCAGCTCTATATGATGATGACGAGGAGAGTTTTTATCCTTTTAAAGATAATATTTCTCAACTCCCTCAGTCAGTTGATATTCCAGCAGTTGAGATTTCATCTCAAACAACTGCTATCACACCCGAAGCTCCCACTCACTCTCTAAACATGGGGGATGAGCATCTTGACACTGTTCCTGAAAAGGAATCGGACGAATTCATAAAGTCTAGTGTTGAGAACCTTGTCCCAATCCCGAGAGAGTCACAGGGAACTTTTGACCATATGTGTGATTCTCTTTCCCCTCTTGAGTGTTCAAAAGATCATTTTGAAACTTTCTCCGATGTTAGCGACGATTGTACCTCCTATGGAAACATCGAGTACGTTGAGGCATCACTTCCACAATCTGATGCCGATCCTGTTCTTGAGGAGTTCACCGATGAACTCACTCACATCAATCCACTTTCATCGGAAAGTAATGATAATCTCTTTGATTTCGAAGCCGATCTGGGAGAGACTGAAAGTCCCCTTGATAATGATCGTTCACTCACTTCTTATCCCAACAATCCAATAGAGAATGTTGATCACTTTGTTCCCAAAACATTCAAAGCTACTTTCACCAATCCTCTATTTGAATTCGACTCTGAATTCACTTTAATTTCTGAGAATCCACTCTTTGATACTCAGACTGAGGATAGTGATGAGCCCACAATGGAACAAGAGTTCACAATTTCACTTCATGTGAATGATTCTCTTCGTAAAGAGTTCTCCGGTGAACTCTCTCATGACATATCTCCTCCGGAACATGATCATTTCTATTTTGATCTTGAGAATGATATTGGCTCGGAGGAAGGTGTACTCTATCATACGAGTTTGCCTATTAATGATACTACCCTCACCCTTCCTCCCGATATGTCTACATTTGAGGATGAAGAATGGATCTTGATTGTTATCAAAATCTTTCTTCCTTTCCTCAAATATCTTGTGATTTCTCTTCATCTTCACTCCTTCGGGAATGAAGACACTATCTTTGACCCCGGCATTTTCAATTATCATTTTTGAGCCGGTTCTATGTATATCTCATCGGTGTGGAACTTTCACGCGCTTCAAATGTTTGTCCAAACATCCTGAATGAAAGTCCGATGGAGATTGTTTCAACCACTTTGCTTCCCCATGAACCAATTAATTGGGGGTCGAGTCAAGCTAGCGACTCGGTAATCAAAAACAGTAGCTAAACATAGGTTTTCACCCGTGTGTACCACCCTTGTGGGGAGTTGCCCCACATATTATATATATAAGTTTTCAAAAAAAAAAAAAAATCTTTCTAAATAATGGCCGTAGTATTTCCCTTTTACGTTCTTTGTTTCGGCATAACCGCCGGTACTTTGAATATTGAGGGCAATATTCATTTCTAAGTGTGGGGGGGATTCTCACGAATTTTATCATATAATTATACTGCTCAATTCCCCCGTTTTTGGCCAAAATGTTTTTTGGAGTAAGTGTTTTTGCACTTACTCAATTGGTTATCAATCCGCCTTGTCTAATAAACAAAAGGATTGGCTAATCCAGGAGCAAACGGCTCTTGGTAAAGATATCTCAAATCCGTTGGACGGCTTGCAATTTGCCAAAAATTGTATGGTATTCGACTCACCATATCCTTAAAAGTGAAGAGTTGGCTAGCCCGCAAGTTTATGGCTTGTGGTAAAGGCAGTGGAAAAACCATAATTGGTAATCGACTCACCAAAGATAATATTGATAATTTATCTAAGAGTTGGCTAGTCCAGAAGCAAACGGCTTCCGGTAAAGACAAATCAAATCCGTTGAAAGCTGGTGATTTGCTCAAAATCACATGGTTATAGGTGTACCATGGTTCTTACTTGAACTGAAACATTTGGCTACTCCAGAAGTAATGGCTTTTGGTAAAGAGATTCAAATCCATTAAGTTTTTCTCAAAAGATTGCTAGGGACTAGCAATAGTTTAGTGTGGGGGATTGATGAGTGTGTAAATACTCATCATTTTTGGTCAATCTGAACTGCAAAACGTTTAAAAATGCTCAGAAATGCATCAAAATATTGAAAATATTCCAAAATTGTATTTTATATGTTTCGATGCAAAATGTTCAAAATCAGATGAAAAATGAGCTAAGTTTGCATAATTGGCAGATTCAGTCCCCCAAGTTTCAAAAGTTGTCAGAAAGAGTCCCTGAGCACTTAATTTCAAAAGAAAAATCACCAAAGGTCCTTTTAAAATCATAACTTGTCAAAATTAGTCCTTTGGTGAAAAATGTCAAAAGTTTTGAGAAATTACAAAATTGGTCCTTCAAGTTTGAAAATTGGCAAAAATGGTCCTTGGAAAATTGGAAAATGTCAAGTTTGGTCCTTGTACTTTTGGAGATTGTCACTTTTAGCCCTTGGAACAACTTTGCATAATTGACAGGATTGGTCCTTGTATATTTCAGAAATTACATATTGGTCCTTGTTATTTAAGCCTAAACCCATTGGACCCTTGTCTAAACCTAATGTGACCCCTGCCAAACCCTTTGGACCCTTACCAATTTGACCCCCCCTTTTAATATTAAACCCCGGTCAAACTCTGGTCAAAAATCCCACCCCGCGCCAAATCCACTTTCTTCCCAACTGCTTCTTCTGCAAATGCCTGCTTACACTCAACCCCCCTCCTCCAGCTCATTTTTCCACCCACCTTATCACTCCATCAACAACACTCCAAGATACATTAATTGCATCCCCTCCCCAAACACTCAAACTCATCCAACTGGCTTAATACCTTTTCCCGCCAAATTTTGATCTAATGGCCAAAATTCACTTAACTCATCCAAGGGCTGTAAAAGAAAGTGGGATTAGCTCAGAAGATGTGAGAGAAGCTTTTGGCATATAAAAAAGGAAGGAAGAAGAAGCTAGAGGGAAAGTAGTTAGTTTTAAAATTTCTTTGTATGTCGTTTTTTATTAAGTTATCTTAATTAGTGTTTTAGAATGTAATTTTAAGTTTCATTGTACTCAAACTAATCTACTTTGTCACTATAATTCATTTCAAGTCTCAATTCAATGTTTCATTTATATTTCATGTTTTGAAGTCCACTGTTGAAAAATTTAATTTTAAACTCTAGCATTCAAGCTTCAAATAGCTTTTTGTTCAGTTCCAATAAGCTTAAATAAGCTCCTTATAGCTTTTGGGTAGCTTAAAATCTAGTTTCAAGCAAAGTAGTCATATGGTCAACAAAAGTCAACTGTGAGCTCAAATGGAATTGGAAATGGTTTGGGGTGTTGCAGAGCCTTGATTTGGGTTGGAATAGCTTCAAATAGTTTAGTTATGATCCTGGTTTGAGTGGCTAAGAAGCTGGATTGCTTGTGAGTGTTTTACTCATTTTCAATATTAGTGTAATTTTGCATAATCTGTATCTGTCTCATTTACTGATAGCTTTAGTTTATATATGTTCCATTAACTGTCATTAGGTTATATTAGTTCAGTTTCAGCAGTAGCATGAACCATTTTAGTTATTTAAGTAATCTCATCAGTGAAACAGTCATAAAAAGGTGTGTTTGGATTTGCTGATTTACCTGTGATTTAGGCTTGCTCAGTAGTTAGGATTTGTAGTTTTAAGCTTGTGTAGCTCTTTTGTAACCATTCCAGTCATAAAATTGCATATGCAAGCAGCCAAAGTCAAAATTATCTTTGAGCTGTTCTCCTTTCTTAACTGTGAGAATTTTGGAAAAGTAAAAGCTTATTTTGTGTTCAAAAATCATAGAACTAGCTTGAAGTAGTTTCATTTTAACATATTTCATCATATTCAGTTGGTAAATCAGTTGCAAAGTTCATATAGGTCAAACCTTTCAAATCTGTCAAAAAGTCAAAAACATGAAAAGTCAGTTTATGCCCAACTGAGTTGAATTTTCATGAGCTCATTTCTGGGTCAAATCCAGTGAAATTGTAGGTTTAAGAACTTCAACTGGTCTATTTGCTTATTATCATTTTTGTATAATTTTGTCAATTTTTATAAGTTCTAAAAGTGCTGTTCAATATGGGCACAAATGCCCTGTGCATAGACTCAGTTGATACTGAGTCTGCACAGGTTTTGTGGCTTGCACAAATCTTATTAGAGCTTCTAAGTCTCTGTTCTTTAGTTTAAGAGTACTTAGCCAGGGCTAGTTCAGGTTGCCACTCTTGTTTTTAAGTCTCAGCTTATTTGGTGGCTTATTTTCTAGCTCAAAGTAGTGCCCCAAAAACTGTTTTAGCACATATGCTCAAAACCTCAAATCTTTGTAGATTGCAATGCAGTGGTTTAGAGTAGTTGTTTATAGTTGCTTTTGAGTTCTTTTAGCTTATTTAAGCTTTTGTATCAGTTTGATGCTTGTTTGGTCCCTTTGGCTTATTCAAATGCTTATTTCATAAGCACATTGTACTGCAGCCTCAATTTCCTTCACACAAGCACCTATTTTTATATTTTTCTTAGATTCCTCATATTATTTTAAGCTTTTCTTGAATTTTTCAGATTTTTCTAGGTCAGTTTGGTATTTTTCTCCATTTAAATTAGTTTTTAAGCCTTTTTAATTAGCATTTAATACAATTAATTAAGAAAAGTTTCAAAAAAATAATTTTTCATTTTTCTTAAGTTAAGATAAATATAAAAAGTCAAAAAAATATTTTTCTAGATTTTTCTTAGTTAAATTTGTATTTTTAAGCAATTTAAGTAGTTTTAAATAGTTTTTAATTCATAGAAAATATAAAAATAATCAGAAAAATATAAAAATAGTTTTGAAAATTCTCTTTTGTTATTTTAGATTTTTCTAAGTCATAATTTTATTTTTCTAGCTTTATTTCATATTTTCTTGTATTTTAGGCTATTATTAAATAGTTAAAAATAGTTTTTAATTAATAATAATTAATTAAATAGTTATAAAAATAATTTTATTTTTCTAAAAATTTTATTTTATCATTAGGATTGTAAAAATATCATTTTCATATTTTTAGGATTAATATTGTGTAAGTTTCACATTTTCATTTGTACGTTACGTAGTTTTTTAATTCAGTTTTATAAAAACATAAAATCAAAAACATCATTTTGCAAATAGTGATAGCGTTTATTTAATATTTTTTTTATCTTTTTAATTTGCATTTAAGCCTCTGTATTTGTTTGCTTTTTCTGTAGTTATAATCATTCACAATCCCTTTTTCCGTTCAAATCTCTCGATCACTATACGTTTGGTGATCCATTGCATAGCTCGCTGAAATAACGACCGGGAAACACTATACCCCGAACTTCATTGCATTGTGTCCGAGATGTTTTAAGTTTCTTACGGTCGGCCATTCACAAGTGGTCACTTGCGAGAAAACTTGACGGTTTGGCATCGATCAAATTTTTGGCGCCAGCCGGGTCTGTCTGATTATCTTCCGTTTAGCAGATTAGTGATTTGGATATTCACTCTTTGTCTATACCATCTGTATGTATTTATATTTTCTTATAAAAATCAAAAACCCAAAAAGATTTTTCATTCTTTGTTTTTACATCATGTTTTTCAAAAAGATCAAAAATATTCATCTTTACCCTCTTACCCTTTTTGATTCTTTATCCCTTTACCCTCTATCCATTTGATTCTAACTTCTTCTATTCTCATGGAATCTCTCGACTGCGACGAATTCTGGGACGAAGTTGAAAAACTTCAGACTTTATCGCAAATGTCAAGAATTCGTGTTGTTCATGATGATCCATTAATTTGCGTAGGGAAAAGAACGAGAAACCGGGGTAACAAAGGACCAGGTACTTCCCTCTAATAATGGAAGTGCTAAATACGTCCAACCCACGGTTATCCAAAAATCTAAACCCTCAATTGCTCCTAAGCCGTCTAGAATTGATACTAAACTTTCACGATTTACGGTTAAAAGCAAACATGCAGAATTTAGACCGGTGACCAGCAAGAATGACTTGCCTAATCTTCACATTTCTCAAGAACCAGAACCAGAGACCATAACGGAAGTGGTGGAAATTGCTAGCTCTCAGAGCACACCACTTGTCCCACCTCCGGATTTTTCAAAATGTTCTTCGAGACTTGATAGTCATTCAGATCACCATGTTGGTTTTGTTGATTCTTTGAATAAACCAATTCCTTCTCATAACTATCAAATGAAATCGTTTATTCCTTGTGTCGGTTGTGGTGAGCCTCTTTTTGGTTCACCCTGTCTTTGGTGTACGTGCGTACAATGTGGTAATGATATTCATAACGGGAGTTGTTTGTTTTGTGGTTCGAGGAATTCATTTGATTATGATCCTAATCCGAACTCATTTAACGACCCCTCAAACTTTTCCAATTACCCACCACAACCCGACTTATCTTCATATAATCAACATATCTGCTGTGAATTTTGTGGAGGTCCTCACCTAGAATTTGATTGTCAATCGGGAAACACGTTTGTCTATGAACAGTTTTCCAGTGATGCTCATAACTTTGGTTATGACCAAAATCCATATGATTCACATCCACTCAACAGCTTTTACTGTTGAGTACTGTGGAGGTACCCACTTCAGCTCTGATTGTCAAATAGGGAATCCATTTCCTTGTAACAATCATGACTCTTACAGGTTTGAAAATTTCCAACCTCCACAGCACCATACGGTTCAAACTCCACCTAAGCCGTTGTCTCAAGAAATCTCCCAAAATTTTGAAACCGCAATGAAAACACTTGATGATATGATTAGTAACTTTAAGAATCAAGTGAGTGGTGAAAAGACCATGGGAGAATTGCTAGCAAGAACGGGAGGCCCGCCAATCTAGGAAAGAATTATTAGTCCTAGAGCATGCAGCTCTAAGACGTTCCCAATTTCTTAAGGCAGCTCTATATGATGATGACGAGGAGAGTTTTTATCCTTTTAAAGATAATATTTCTCAACTCCCTCAGTCAGTTGATATTCCAGCAGTTGAGATTTCATCTCAAACAACTGCTATCACACCCGAAGCTCCCACTCACTCTCTAAACATGGGGGACGAGCATCTTGACACTGTTCCTGAAAAGGAATCGGACGAATTCATAAAGTCTAGTGTTGAGAACCTTGTCCCAATCCCGAGAGAGTCACAGGGAACTTTTGACCATATGTGTGATTCTCTTTCCCCTCTTGAGTGTTCAAAAGATCATTTTGAAACTTTCTCCGATGTTAGCGACGATTGTACCTCCTATGGAAACATCGAGTACGTTGAGGCATCACTTCCACAATCTGATGCCGATCCTGTTCTTGAGGAGTTCACCGATGAACTCACTCACATCAATCCACTTTCATCGGAAAGTAATGATAATCTCTTTGATTTCGAAGCCGATCTGGGAGAGACTGAAAGTCCCCTTGATAATGATCGTTCACTCACTTCTTATCCCAACAATCCAATAGAGAATGTTGATCACTTTGTTCCCAAAACATTCAAAGCTACTTTCACCAATCCTCTATTTGAATTCGACTCTGAATTCACTTTATTTTCTGAGAATCCACTCTTTGATACTCAGATCGAGGATAGTGATGAGCCCACAATGGAACAAGAGTTCACAATTTCACTTCATGTGAATGATTCTCTTCGTAAAGAGTTCTCCGGTGAACTCTCTCATGACATATCTCCTCCGGAACATGATCATTTCTATTTTGATCTTGAGAATGATATTGGCTCGGAGGAAGGTGTACTCTATCATACGAGTTTGCCTATTAATGATACTACCCTCACCCTTCCTCCCGATATGTCTACATTTGAGGATGAAGAATGGATCTTGATTGTTATCAAAATCTTTCTTCCTTTCCTCAAATATCTTGTGATTTCTCTTCATCTTCACTCCTTCGGAAATGAAGACACTATCTTTGACCCCGGCATTTTCAATTATCATTTTTGAGCCGGTTCTATGTATATCTCATCGGTGTGGAACTTTCACGCGCTTCAAATGTTTGTCCAAACATCCTGAATGAAAGTCCGATGGAGATTGTTTCAACCACTTTGCTTCCCCATGAACCAATTAATTGGGGGTCGAGTCAAGCTAGCGACTCGGTAATCAAAAACAGTAGTTAAACATGGGTTTTCACCCGTGTGTACCACCCTAGTGTGGGGGAGTTGCCCCACATATTATATATATATAAGTTTAAAAAAAAAAAAAAAAAAAAAAAAAAACTTTCTAAATAATGGCCGTAGTATTTCCCTTTTACGTTCTTTGTTTCGGCATAACCGCCGGTACTTTGAATATTGAGGGCAATATTCATTTCTAAGTGTGGGGGGGATTCTCACGAATTTTATCATATAATTATACTGCTCAATTCCCCCGTTTTTGGCCAAAATGTTTTTTGGAGTAAGTGTTTTTGCACTTACTCAATTGGTTATCAGTCCGCCTTGTCTAATAAACTAAAGGATTGGCTAATCCAGGAGCAAACGGCTCTTGGTAAAGATATCTCAAATCCGTTGACGGCTTGCAATTTGCCCAAAATTGTATGGTATTCAACTCACCATATCCTTAAAAGTGAAGAGTTGGCTAGCCCGCAAGTTTATGGCTTGTGGTAAAGGCAAGGAAAACCATAATTGTAATCGACTCACCAAAGATAATATTGATAATTTATCTAAGAGTTGGCTAGTCCAGTAACAAACGGCTTCGGTAAAGACAAATCAAATCCATTGAAAGCCGGTGGTTTGCTCAAAATCACATGGTTATCGGTGTACCATGGTTCTTACTTGAACTGAAACATTTGGCTACTCCGGAAGTAATGGCTTTTGGTAAAGAGATTCAAATCCATTAAGTTTTTCTCAAAAGATTGCTAGGGACTAGCAATAGTTTAGTGTGGGGGATTGATGAGTGTGTAAATACTCATCATTTTGGTCAAATCTGAACTGCAAAACGTTTAAAAATGCTCAGAAATGCATCAAAATACTGAAAATATTCCAAAATTGTATTTTATATGTTTCAGATGCAAAATGTTCAAAATCAGATGAAAAATGAGCTAAGTTTGCATAATTGGCAGTTTCAGTCCCCCAAGTTTCAAAAGTTGTCAGAAAGAGTCCCTGAGCACTTAATTTCAAAAGAAAAATCACCAAAGGTCCTTTTAAAATCATAACTTGTCAAAATTAGTCCTTTGGTGAAAAATGTCAAAAGTTTTGAGAAATTACAAAATTGGTCCTTCAAGTTTGAAAATTGGCAAAAATGGTCCTTGAAAATTGGAAAAAGTCAAGTTTGGTCCTTGTACTTTTGGAGATTGTCACTTTTATCCCTTGGAACAACTTTGCATAATTGATGGATTGGTCCTTGTATATTTCAGAAATTACATATTGGTCCTTGTTATTTAAGCCTAAACCCATTGGACCCTTGTCTAAACCTAATGTGACCCCTGCCAAACCCTTTGGACCCTTACCAATTTGACCCCCCCTTTTAATATTAAACCCCGTCAAACTCGGTCAAAAATCCCACCTCGCCAAATCCACTTTCTTCCTAACTGCTTTGCAAATGCTGCTACACTCAACCCTCCTCCAGGCTCATTTTTCCACCCACCTTATCACTCCATCAACAACACTCCAAGATACATTAATTGCATCCCCTCCCCAAACACTCAAACTCATCCAATCTGGCTAATACCTTTTCCCCCAAATTTTGATCTAATGGCCAAAATTCACTTAACTCATCCAAGGGCTGTAAAAGAAAGTGGGATTAGCTCAGAAGATGTGAGAGAAGCTTTTGGCATATAAAAAAGGAAGGAAGAAGAAGCTAGAGGGAAAGTAGTTAGTTTTAAAATTTCTTTGTATGTCGCTTTTTATGAAGTTATCTAAATTAGTGTATTAGAATGTAATTTTAAGTTTCATTGTACTCAAACTAATCTACTTAGTCACTGTAATTCATTTCAAGTCTCAATTTCAGGTTTCATTTCCATTTCATGTTTTGAAGTCCACTGTTGAGAAATTTAATTTTAAACTCTAGCATTCAAGCTTCAAATAGCTTTTGTTCCAATAAGCTTAAATAAGCTCCTTATAGCTTTTGGGTAGCTTAAAATCTAGTTTCAAGCAAAGTAGTCATATGGTCAACAAAAGTCAACTGTGAGCTCAAATGGAATTGGAAATGGTTTGGGTGTTGCAGCCTTGATTTGGGTTGGAATAGCTTCAAATAGTTTAGTTATGATCCTGGTTTGAGTGGCTAAGAAGCTGGATTGCTTGTGAGTGTCTTACTCATTTTCAATAGTAGTGTAATTTTGCATAATCTTTATCTGTCATCATTTACTGATAGCTTTAGTTTAGATATGTTCCATTAACTGTCATTAGGTTATATTAGTTCAGTTTCAGCAGTAGCATGAACCATTTTAGTTATTTAAGTAATCTCATCGCTGAAATCAGTCATAAAAGGTGTGTTTGGATTTGCTGATTTACCTGTGATTTAGGCTTGCTCAGTAGTTAGGATTTGTAGTTTTAAGCTTGTGTAGCTCTTTTGTAACCATTCCAGTCATAAAATTGCATATGCAAGCAGCCAAAGTCAAAATTATCTTTGAAATGTTTCTCCTTCTTAACTGTGAGAATTTTGGAAAAGTAAAAGCTTATTTTGTGTTCAAAAATCATAGAACTAGCTTGCAGTAGTTTCATTTTAACATATTTCATCATATTCAGTTGGTAAATCAGTTGCAAAGTTCATATAGGTCAAACCTTTCAAATCTGTCAAAAAGTCAAAAACATGAAAAGTCAGTTTATGCCCAACCGAAGTTGAATTTTCATGAGCTCATTTCTGGTCAAATCCTGAAATTGTAGGTTTAAGAACTTCAACTGGTCTATTTGCTTATTATCATTTTTGTATAATTTTGTCAATTTTTATAAGTTCTAAAAGTGCTGTTCAATAGGCACAAATGCCTCAGGCATAGACTCACTGATACTGAGTCTGCAGGGGTTTTGTGGCTTGCACAAATCTTATTAGAGCTCCTCTAAGTCTGTTCTTTAGTTTAAGAGTACTTAGCCAGGGCTAGTTCAGGTTGCCACTCTTGTTTTTGAGTCTCAGCTTATTTGGTGGCTTATTTTCTAGCTCAAAGTAGTGCCCCAAAAACTGTTTTAGCACATATGCTCAAAACCTCAAATCTTTGTAGATTGCAATGCAGTGGTTTAGAGTAGTTGTTTATAGTTGCTTTTGAGTTCTTTTAGCTTATTTAAGCTTCTGTATCAGTTTGGTGCTTGTTTGGTCCCTTTGGCTTATTCAAGTGCTTATTTCATAAGCACATTGTACTGCAGCCTCAATTTCCTTCACACAAGCACCTGTTTTTATATTTTTCTTAGATTCCTCATATTATTTTAAGCTTTTCTTGAATTTTTCAGATTTTTCTAGGTCAGTTTGGTATTTTTCTCCATTTAAATTAGTTTTTAAGCCTTTTTAATTAGCATTTAATACAATTAATTAAGAAAAGTTTCAAAAAAATAATTTTTCATTTTTCTTAAGTTAAGATAAATATAAAAAGTCAAAAAAAAAATATTTTTCTAGATTTTTCTTAGTTAAATTTGTATTTTTAAGCAATTTAAGTAGTTTTAAATAGTTTTTAATTCATAGAAAATAGAAAAATAATCAGAAAAATATAAAAATAGTTTTTAAAATTCTCTTTTGTTATTTTAGATTTTTCTAAGTCATAATTTTATTTTTCTAGCTTTATTTCATATTTTCTTGTATTTTAGGCTATTATTAAATAGTTAAAAATAGTTTTTAATTAATAATAATTAATTAAATAGTTATAAAAATAATTTTCTTTTTCTAAAAATTTTATTTTATAATTAGGATTGTAAAAATATCATTTTCATATTTTTAGGATTAATATTGTGTAAGTTTCACATTTTCATTTCAGACGTTACGTAGTTTTTTTAATTCAGTTTTATAAAAACATAAATTCAAAAACATCATTTTGCAAATAGTGATAGCGTTTATTTAATATTTTTTTATCTTTTTAATTTGCATTTAAGCCTCTGTATTTGTTTGCTTTTTCCTTAGTTATAATCATTCAAATCCCTTTTTCCGTTCAAATCTCTCGATCACTATACGTTTGGTGATCCATTGCATAGCTCGCTGGGACATAACGACCCGGGGAAACACTATACTCCCCAGAACTTCATTGCATTGGTGTCTGAGCTGTTTTAAGTTTCTTACAGTCGGCCATTCACAAGTGGTCAGCTTGCGTGAGAAAACTTGACGGTTTGGCATCGATCAGTAAGATATTTGAGTGGTTCAAGTTATGAGTAAGAATAATGTATATTTGTTAATAAGTTTCTCTAGTTGGACAAGTTATATCCCGGTATGGCTAATTCCAACCTAGTTGTATCATTTTGCTATCAATGAGTTGTAGATTATAAGTTGACAGTACATCGGGTTACTCTTGTTGAGTTTGGATGCATATACTTATGGTTATATAATTCATTCGTGGTTCATATGGCCTTGTTGTTACTGAACTTAAAGAGTAAACTTGATAGTATCAATTAGGAGAGATACTTACCTGTGCGGCAGACCCACTCCGCTCCTTATAATATAGATATATCATGATTCATCGAACTTCAAGTTGGTGTTTATAATGACTATGGTAGCCATTTATTTACCGAAAGGGGATCTATTGAAAAGTGTGATAAAATTAAAAAGTGTAGAAAGTCATTCATAGTGTGACACGTGTCATCCACTTTAATTTATACATAAAATTCGTCTAGGGGTAATATGGTCTTTTGACCCGTTTTTCTTTTTTCACCTCAAATTTCAAACGCACGTAACTCTTAAACGGCAAACTTTTAGAAAAAACCAATTTCACCATAATTTATAAAATTTAATCCTCTTTAATTTTGTATAAATTTTGTTAAAAATTCGAAACCTTTTTTTACATATCAAATGGGTGTTAATTTTCTTGATTTTTTGGGCATTTTCAACCTTATTTTTTACCCTCATAAATGTCGATTCGTGAAAAACTTAAAACATGAAAGTTATAGATTTTCGTTCACTCTTTACACAGGTTTTTGAATCACTTGAATCCCATGTCATATGAGTAAGATATCATCCGTTAAAGATGACGTTTTACTCATATTTGTTGCACACAAGGTGTTTGATGAAATGTCTAGCTTAGATTTTGTGTTAAAATTCAAATGCTCTAATTTTTTTACCACAACGCATTATTAATCATTTTATTAATGTAAGATTTAAAAAGTGAGGTTTTTTAACCATTAATTTTCTTAAAGAAATGTACATTTTGTTCATCAGTTAATCTTGTTCATCAGTTAGTCTTTGTTCATCAGTTAATCCTCTTCATCAGTTAGTATTGTTAATCAATTAGTCTTTATTCATTAATAATCTTGTTCAAGACTGATGAGGTGATGGACAATATTAACTGATGAACAAGACATACTTCAGTTCATCAAAACGAGATTTTGTTCATCACCTGTCTTCCCATTTTACTTGTGTTCATCAATATCATCAGTTAGTTTTTATTCATTAGTTAACCTTGTTCACCAGTTATTATTAACTGATGAACAAGACATACTTCTGATGAACAATAACTAATGAACAATATTTAATGATAAAAACATGATGAATAATAATTGACACTAACTGATGAATAAAAAACAATAACTGATGAACAAAAACAAGTTGAAAAACAATCGACACTAATTGATGAACAAAAACAAGTTGAAAAACAACTGACACACTAACTGATGAACAAAACAACCTAATAAAAAAATATTGTTCATCAATAAATAAAATTTTTAATGTTCATCAGTTGTCTAAAAAATTCACAATGTTCATCAGTTATGGTAATATTGTTCATCAGTTTATCAGTTGCTTGTTGTTCATCAATAAAAAAATATTGTTCATTAATAAATAAAAATTATAATGTTCATCAGTTGTCTAAAAAATCACAATGTTCATCAGTTATGGTAACAGTGTTCATCGCTTTATCGGCTTTGTTGTTCATCAATAAAAAATATTGTTCATCAATAAATAAAAATTATAATGTTCATCAGTTGTCTAAAGAAATCACAATGTTCATCAGTTATGGTAACAATGTTCATCAGTTTATCAGTTGCTTGTTGTTCATCAATTAGTTTGTTCATCATTAAGCGTTTGTTCATCAGTTAAAAAAAGTTAAAAATAACAAAAGATTATATTGTGGTACACTAATTAGTGCATTTAAATGTACTTTTATTAGAAAAATCTCTTTTAGACATTTTATCAAACACTTTGTGTGCACTAAATATGATTAAGACATCATCTTTAACGTACGATATCTCGCTCATATCATATTTGATTTGAGTGATTCAAATTTCTGGTTAAAAAATGGCTAAAAAGCTAAAACTTTCGTGTTTTGAGTTTTGCGTAATTCGGTCTTTAAACTAGATAAAATTATAGCCGAAAATGTCAAAATTTTCAAAAAAATCAACACCTACTTAAAAAATTGAAAAAAAAAGTTGTGATTTATATATCAAAATGCATACCAAATTAAAGAGAATTGAATTTGAAAAATTATGGTGAAATCGGTTTTTTGTAAATGTCTGTCGTTTGAAAGATATTTACGTTTGAAGTTTAAGGTGAAATAAAAAAAGTGAGTTAAAAGGACCAAATTAACCCTAACCGAAAATAATAATAAAAAAGTAAAGGGAGTCGGTGGGGGACACATGGCAATAGCTCATAGGCTTTCTAGACTTTTTAAAATTGCTCCCTTTTTAAGGGATCACAACTCTTTATTTATCTCCCCTCAACTTGGATTACTTAAAAGGGTGAGCATATTATTGGGTTGAGCTTCAAAGCACGGTTTGACTTGAAGTGCTTGAAGGATAATCCAGCGGTTCAACTCCTCAATAGTGATTGTGAACTTCCGTCAATGCACCACAACCTAGATTATATGATACCTCATCATAATGACAAGTCAAACTCATATGTACCTCATTAAGATCGAGGTCTTGACTTCCACCTGCTTTTTGTTCCTCGCGACTCAATTGAACTCGATGTGTCAGGTGCTCAACTCAATTCACAGTTTTTAAGTGGGTCATGACATGTTATCTAGTGATGCCACATGAGCTTACATTGATTGTACCTTGCATAAACACGTTTGCACACAATTGAAAATAATTTAATCATAAAGATGAGATTAGAGTTGTACTTGTGCCTTGATGCTATACAAGGGTGTATCATGTATGGTGCAAGTGCAACCTCTTGTTGATCAGGTTATTGTGCCTTAGCGGATACATGACACATTCATGTTGTTGTACTAAGCTGGTGAGACATGGGTGTCCCTCATAGTTTTTGTGACTCCCAGTGATTGTATCCTCTTTGTAATTAAATAGTGACCCAAACCATGGGTTCTTTATGGATCCTTCACCGTGGGTTGATTGTATTCAGAAAAGAAAAAACAGTCTTATAAGAGATTTAGCTTTTGTTTATTACCATGAAAAACAAACACAACCGCTTGGCACAAGAGTTGCTTTCTTGGCCCACTTTTGAAATCTAAATGTGTTGCATCCATCTGACAGTGGGTTGGGACTTTCCACTTAGTATGTTATTTATTTTGATTAATGGATATCTACTGATCTCAACAAGCCTCTTTGAGATGAAAATCAGTAATTAACAGTATTCATTGCTTTGAAAAATCATATGATAAAACAAACATGTTTTTGTGAGTTGGTTTTAAGATGTGACACCCATAGTTTCATATTGATAGTAGTGCAGGTTACTGATTGGTAATAAGCATAACTATCTTCTTTTTATTTATTTATTTATTTTTATTTTAACAAATACACCATTTGGTTTAGAGAGGTATTTAACTAAACTAGTAGTCTTAAAATATACGACATCTGATCAAATGGTAATTGGCAATACTTCATCCATTTTATATTTTATTTGAATGAATTTGGATAGACCTTGGTTACCTTTGATAAGAAGGTGTTTACTTACCTGAACATATGACCTGATATAAGACGATAGTCAGCTATAGTTTAATGACAACACATATGAGAACACAAGGCAAGTGTTTTGCTCGGGTCCCACGGATGGCGCCAAATGATGCTACCAAAATCCGTATGGTTGTCAAGGTGATGAACTGACCGTTTGACTTGAGTTGACCTTGACTTCGGGTCTTTGGTAACAGTGCTGTAAGGACAAAGAAAGCTCATTAGAGAGGTCCCCGGGCAGAGCCCGGGGGAACCCCTTCGACACTCAAGTAAGTATTGAGCATATATATAGTGTATGCATTATAATGTAATAGAGATTGAGAGGAATTGACGTGTTGTATGAAAGGTTATATGTTTCTAACGATATTACATCGAAGGATACAAAAGGGGTATTAATAATTTCTCGGGTGGCGATTCCCCTTAGGTAACTTCATATTATATATGCAGTTTTATGGCACATTTCCGAGTTGGGATTGAATGACTTTGGTTGAGAGAAGTGAAAGTTATTTGGGATATCTTCCCGATACTCATGCTCCTGTTTTCATAACAACATGGAGAAGATTTAGTATAAGAAGTGAAGTAGTGTAGGTTGTGTTTTCATTGCCTCAAATGCATCCTATTTATAGAACATAACTTGGTGTATGGATAGATTTATAGGAATCGAATATATTCCATAGTTGCAGAGCTTACTTGGATTTGAGTCACATATGCAACTTGTATATGCAAGTTGCTCATTTCTCATAGGAAGGAGAGCTTAGATTCATGCATCTTACATACGCTTACATTGTAGAACTGATTGCTAGTTGTGGATATGCAAGAATATATGAAATGGTTTCATATCTTATGAGAATATATGGAAAGATATCATATCTTATCCCTTATTTGGTAGTACGCATATGTATCATCTTGTTATGCATTGTGTTGAATCTTACCTGTTGATTATCAATACATGTGTGTTAAGTAATCCATATTTCAACCTCACTTGAGATGATGTAGGTACTCATATTTGTGTTGCATCTTCCATTGTATTAACTTCATTATTTTCTTCCATTTGAACTCTAAACTAGGGGTAACCTCATCAACCTTCTATATGATTTTTGGTTTTACGTGAAGATATGTTTTGATTTCGTCTCTACCTTATTCCTATAAACTTCAAAAATAATTACACAGAAAAGACTTCTTTGATTTTTATAGGCATGTAACTAGAAAATGTAAAATGTATTCAATCCGACGAGGTGGTAGTAAG
This sequence comes from Chrysanthemum makinoi, assembly GCA_910596185.1. NCBI lineage: Eukaryota > Viridiplantae > Streptophyta > Magnoliopsida > Asterales > Asteraceae > Chrysanthemum > Chrysanthemum makinoi. The sequence goes on along the minus strand of OU343222.1, from coordinate 314,910,992 downwards.
TAAATAAGAGAAGTTTATCCAATCCTTTGAATTGGATCAATGAGTGCTGAATTATGATGGTTTGCATTATTGCTCACAATCGTGTGGATGACGATACTGCATATAGTATGATTTACATTAGCAATTCCAATTATAAAATCACTATTTACAGCCACTCATCCTAATATAGAGCATATGATCTTAAGTTGCTAACGTTAGTCTCTACTGATAGTAAACAATGCTCAAAGCCCGATATTGATGTAATTCTTTGTTATGAGTTACCGCATTAACACTTGTAAAATAACTAAGTAGACGCAGAGCAGTTTTTTTTATAAGTTTTTAATATCATCTCACGGTAACATTTATGCGACACCTGTGTTGCATCTTGACCCAAACATATCATCTTTATTGTTTTGGTTAAACGCGAGGAGTTGTAAAGAAAGCATATAGTTGCTTGAATAACAGCCGCACCTCATGAGATCCAACTTCCATTTCCTCCTACCATATTCACATATTGAATAAAATAATTTCAGTTTCATTATATAAATATATACTACGTATAAGATTTTAAACCAAATACTAAGGAAAACGGAATATTACTCGTCGCGAAATGTGTGCATTTTGCTATAACGAGTGTATATGTATCAAATCTTAAAAATAGTTTTACCATTTTAATCAGCTAATTAAGAAAATCGTTCATCGGAAGGGTAGAGACCTAGTTTCCCATTTTATCAATCTAAATTCTATATAGAGTAAGGATCAAATAAGAAATAAGATTAAAATAAGAATGGTAAGAAAAAATCACAACCGCATATTTCAGATGCATCTACAAACATAGATACATCTCCTTTTAAATTTCTCACCCTCATTTGCAAATATGTGGCTCTAACTATTTCGCATTCTTCTTATTTCAAATTCTTTTCTCACTAGATCTCTAAATCTCTTCCCATTCTATATATTCTAATGAACGAGAGTATAAAAAAACACTACTATGCCCTTTTAAAAAAACAATCACAATTTCACCGTAATTTTCAGCGCACACCTATTCAAGTTACAAAGCTTACGGTGAAAGCACCAATATTTTCGGCCCACACACCCCATCAGTTTTTCACGAACCAAAAAATTGTCACCAACAAACCAATACTCAAAATCAGGAACTCTAATAGTCTAACGTCTAACCCATCCCTTCCTAAGCCATCCTCATCACAAAAACTCCACACTTCAGTTCCCAAGTTTGTTAAATGAAAGAAAAAAAAAAGAAGAGTTAAAAATGGGCAGAAAAGAAGAGGAGATTGAATAAAATTAAATTTTTTATATCATATTCCCGAGTTATGAGAGAAAAATGAGATACTAGATGATTTTATAATTATACCCTTGATTATATATAAAAGTTATGTTTTATATTAGGACATTTAAGTAACTTTATTTATTTAAAGCTTTCTAATATAACTTCTCTCCAAATCATCTCAGTTTTTAGAGAGAAGTTTAGCCAAAATTACTCTCCTTAAAAAAAAAAAAAATCTAAGAATTTATTTTGTTTTCTCTTCTTTTTTTTTTCTCTCCTTTCAAAAATAAACTTATACACGATTCATCAGGATATATTTTCTCAATTCAAAAAAGTAAGTATTTTTATCTTTTATAACAATTTTCAATAGTGATAAGAACAAATCCATTTCTTAACATTATGATCTCTCCATGTTCTTCGTCATTTGTCAATTATGATTAGTATTCAAAATGGACTTATTCTGGTTTGTTTTTTTTCCAGCCAAAGACAATGTTGAGTACATTGTTGGAGGTGCTACTCAGAACTCAATCCGAGTTGCCCAGGTTTGTAGCTATAATGGACTTATTCTTGCTTATTTTATCTCAAAATAAGCTGATAAGCTGAGGCAGTTGGATGACACGACATACCCAATTATATACACAGGCTTTAATGAGCGAGTAAAGTATGCTGCTTATTTTTTTAGAGATTCCTTTATATAAATTTAAGTTTAGTTTGTTGTAGCATTTGCAAATCCAAACACTGTTCTGTTTCCTGCTATTTTTAATCCGCGCATTTGTTTTTTTCATTATTAAGTGAGTAATGATTTTCATGTTTTTTGGGTTTCTTTTTTGTAGGATTTCCATTTTATAAGTTTATTATTCTGATAGCCCATACCAGTTTCGATCAGCAATCCCAAACGCTCCACAGGAAACTAAAAAATGCTTCCGTATGAGAGTTTACAGGCACTAGAGAGACACAAAGCATATTCATCCGCAAATTGAATCTATTGGGTTGGGTTTTGGGTCAATACGGGTTAGGGGTCGGAACATATGGGGGTCAAAACAGGACACTCAGAATTATGGGTCAGCCGGGTTTGTCACGGGTTAGTTTTAGAGTATCAAATACCGTGTTCATGTTGTTTGAACTTGCTTTATATTGTATTACGTAAAATACAATTGCCTTATAAGTTGTTTTAGAGTAAAACACAATATGCTTAATGTTTGAGGGGTGTTTGGATAATTTTTAGCTTATGAGCTTATTTGAAATACTATATGACTAAATGATGGGGATTAGAAAAATATTTCCGTCATCAAGAAATGAAGAATTAGCATGTCAGAGTTGGTGTATCTACAGGTAACTTCTCCTGTTATTATGACCCCTCTATCAAATATCACGAATAAATTGGTACTTTTGATTTGTTTAAGGCTTAAACCACTTTTTCAGAAATAAATACATGTTACAGCCGTTTATTCGACCACTTTTATTGCTGTAGATATATGGTTTGTTATGGTAAAATTATGCAGTTTATATGTTATAATGTGCGCCAGCTTAGGTTTTTCCAGTCTTTGTATCGAATGTTCTATTTATGTATAAGTAGGACGTGTATATTTATGGACCATCTATGGCGTGTATACTAGGATCTCTAATATCTGCAATTGTGTGGTTGCTGCAGAACGAAGATGATGAAGGAAAGTGTAGGCAACTTGATGAGATCATTTATCTTCATACTATCCTGGATATCATCATTTAGCTAGGATTGCAGAAAATTCTATGGAAGTTGTTTGCGATTGTAAAGGTAAATTAGTACCTCTTATGTATACCGACAACCATTTGATATTGCCTGTTAGATGGAACTGGCAAATTGGGTGGGTCGGTAAATAGGTCAAAATGGTTTATTGTTGTGATGGGTTGGCTCGGTTGGTCCAAAACACTGACTGCTCTTAGAAAATAAAGTGGTTTTAAGGTTTTATGCTAGAAATAGATTTTGCTGCGCCTTGAAATGGTTTGACCCATTTGGTCGACATTCAAAGAACTGATAGAGTTTGTACTATAGGTTTGGATTTTGAATAGATGATTTGAAATTTGATATTAAGGAACAGATGTGGCTTATGGTTTTTTTACTGAAGGATTCAATGGTGATTAAAGAACAGTTTTTTTTATCTTAGGGAGCTGGAAACATACAACATTACATATTCATATCTTTAATAAAGATTGTAACCAGGTACATGCGGAGACACGAGTTCCATCCCACCAGAAATTCCTATTAGCCAGAAAAAAAAAAAAAACATCGGGATTCTCCGATCTTAGAGGTATGTATATCTCATATTTTGATATAATTATGGAGCATATGGCAAAAGTAGATTATCTTGGAAAGAATTTTGTTTTCTAGGCTATATTGTTTGTCTTTCTTTCAAAATTAAGCCGAATGTAGTGTTTGGCTAAAAAACGTATAAGGTGTATTTAATAATGATATCTTGATCCTGAGTAACTTTTTCCGTTATGATATTAAGTTTATAAATTCTCAGAGTTGTTCTGTATTGTAGGTATTATATTTCAAACCGTTTAAAAGACAAAATTGACATCTATAATTTTGGGGTCATTCTTCTTGAACTTATATCCGGCCAAGAAGGAATTTCAAATGTAAGCTTTGGTGTTAATTGCCAGAACATTGTTCAGTGGGTAAGTCTATTTTGGTTATTCCCATCAACGCATCCAGATAACCTATTTATCCATGTACTTATAGTGGATCAACTTGGGTTATATTTATCTCTAATGGGTCAACAGGGTTAAGTTTAAGTATTTAACTAAAAAGGAAACAGTCAAATGGGTTGAAAATCATTCTAGGTCAAACCCAAAACCCCGTTTCTCCCACTAACAATCCAGTTTCTCCCACTGACCCTGTTTTATACAACCACACATCATCCTAGATCCCTAAGCTTCCTAAGTTGCTTTGATTTAAAAAGTGTTACGGAGTATTTTATTTAACTAAATTTAACGCATTTTTATATATATTTTTAAAACAGCAAAAGGTGTTACAAACCGTTTTCAACATACTCTGAAAATTTACCCATTTTGACCTTGCATCATATTTACGTGTTACTAGAACCACCTATTTTGGCACCTCTACTATTACTGATTGTAATGATTTGACGACAGGCCAAGATGCATATAGAGAATGGTGACATACAAGGATCCATTGATCCGGCTCTTGGTAGCTAATACGACAACCACACGGGAACATGAGACCTACAATGTCTGAAGTCATCAAGGAAATACAGGCCTTCCGCAGTAGAAGGTACAAATAGCAGATCCAGCCAACACGTCTCAAGCAGTGGGGCCTGCTTATCTACAACTCAAAAGTCCAGTCCGCTGTTTCTGAACCTAAACAATAGGTAAGCATAAAGTTTCTGGTTGCAGTGAAGTTTGAGGAACAAAATGTAGAGTATGAAGAAGTTGATCCGGCTGGTGCTGATGCTGATGCGCCTGTGCAGTAAGAATGTGGGTGTGTATAAATGTTTGTGTGCCTTTTGGAACGTGGGAATAGTGGTGAAACATCAATGGTCTATTTTGCTGTAAGAATCATTTATGTCATAGTCTATTGTCAGACAAGACATCATGTATTATCGGATATTAGTATACGTAGCTGGCTTCTGTGAAATGTATCATATGTTGTACCTGTAAAAATTGTTGAAGTATAGTATATCTTTAAAATGTTACACACCGGTGTACGATATTTTAAATAGCTACATTTCCGATGAATACAATACTATCGCATACCGACGCTCTGCTGCAACAAGCGGGGCCCAAAAATCCCGCCGCAACACGCGGGTCCCTATGCTCTATCATGGACCCATTCATTTGAAGTCCCTGTTTTGCTAAAGTGCCCTTTTCATTTGTATCCTGGTAGTGCCTTGACGGCTCAAAATATAATACTTATTAAGGTTTGTATCTTTTCCGGGACGCAGGGTGTTAAATCTAAACATTTATTTCTTGTTAAATCTAAACATTTATTTCTTTGCTAACCAGGTGTTAAAATGGCATGGGTTGATTCGAATGGAATTGCACCTGCAACCATGATGAGTAATGGGAGTAAGTAGTTCTTGAAATATCTTAATAAGAGACTAAATTTTCCATGGTCAACTTCTATTTTTAACTACTTTTCAGTAAAATCTGTAATTCAAATGTATTTCTTTTTTCATGCAGGAGACATTTACCATTATTAAGACATAAAATGGAAAAATGGTACACGAGGATGCAACTGCTCCTACAGGTGATCAAGGATGGACATAAGTATAATTCACAGAGTAGCTGTTTCATGCAGGAGGCACTTCACAGAATATGTGAATAACTGTTTCCTATGACTTATTTCAAAAAATACATTTGAATGACATAAGTATAATTCATAGACTAATACATTTAATTCTTCTATTGGTTGAAATCATCGATAATTTTCGAAACCGTTTGGAAACATCTTGAGAAAGATCTATGCTCGATAGACCAGATATGTTTGGAAGAAAAAGGTAATATGTTTATAGCTGACTGTCATTCATCTTTTGCCAATACATGTGTTAGTAAACTGTATACTTGCAGTGCCAAATATAGAGAGATCCGCTTCCTGGACTCAAGACCTGCATACAAGTGTACAACTATATGCACGCTGGCGAAGCAGGACCATCTGCTGATCATGAGGTTTTATTGAAAATATCAAAGATTATGTTATGAACGTTGTCTTACCATCCTGAAATACTCTTTAATCTGGATTTTATTTCTGTCACAATGTTTGAACACAACGATTTCATCGTTCCTTAGTTGTGTTCTGGTAATTATATTAAGTTTATCTTTTTCACACAGGAATTAGAAGACTATCTTTTTGTTTAAATGGTTACATTTTTATATTCACAGGAGATAGTGAATAGAGCAACAAAATCTGCTCGCTATGGCAAAAGGTTATATTTTTTTGTGTTCCGCTATGGCACATAATGATGTGTATGTTAATTTGGGGATGGAAATATGAGAAAAGGATTAAAAAAGATGGGAGATAATACCAATAGTTATCATGCCACATTGTGGTTTTGTTTTGCAAAACTTATGTGGATTTAGGATTCCTCATTATTTAGTGGTGGTCAATAACAAGGAATGAATGGTGAGGTGCTCAAAGTGATAAAAGATCGAGTGTTACTCATTAAATCTCGAAAGGAAAGGTTAGTCAAAAGTGATCAAAGTAGAGTTGCATAACAACATATGGTTGGTTGGAGGTGTTCATTTAAAAGTCGCAAAAGTAGAGTTGCATGATAACATATATAGTCTTACCAAATTTTAAAATTTTTATTTGAGTTTTAGAAATAATAGAAAAAGTGATCGAGAAGAAGATTCTATGGTGAGTTAGGGGAGTTGTAGAAACAAGATGGGTTAAAATTGTTTAAAACACGGTGTGTGTTTTCATACGGAGGCTTAGGTTAGAACGGATCCCGGTGAGGTCTCTACTTGATCATATCATGTTAGCTATTCGTTTTTTTAGAAAGAAATTACTATATATACTAAAAGGCGGGAAGAAAACAGTAACAATCCAACACATTAAATGCAAACTTTCCTAACTTGACAGAAATAGCCCTTGATATTTAAGTGGCGCTGCAAAATTAGTCTTGCGGCATTAATTGCTATCTATAGCAATCTGGCAAAAATAGTCCCTAAGGTTTAAGCGGCGTTGCAAGGTAAGTCCTGTAGCAAACATTAATTGCAAACTTTCACAAGTTGGCAGAAATAGTCCCTGATGTTTAAGTGACGCTGCAAAATAAGTCCTACAGCATTAATTGCTATCTATAGCAATCTGGTAAAAATAGTCCCTAAGGTTTAAGCGACGTTGCAAAGTAAGTCCTGTAGAATTAATTGCTAACTATAGCAACTTGGCAAAATTAGTCTCTAAAGTTTAAGTGTCGCTACAAAGTAAGTCCTTTTAAGCCAATCCCGCTGCATCGCGCGGGTTCCCACACTCGTTATTTGTAAAAGAGAACAATTATATTAAAAAGAGGTGTTCATATATAGGATTTGTAGAGAAATTTTCAAATGCAGGTGTTCATATATAGGATTTGTAGAGAAATTTTCAAATGCTTACTCTTATTTTGATACTTACCAAATGATAAATCTTCACCATCCATCTAGTTTGATTTAGTGGTGGGGATTAACCTAAAATTTAGTAGATAAATCTAAGTTCATGTTTTTTCCTTCTTTTTTTTTTATTTTTATTTTTTTTTAATTTTTTTTATTCACATTTTTTTTATCTTTTTTTCTTTCTATTTTTGTTTTTTTTTTTCTTTTTTTATTATAATTCATGTTTTTTTTAATATAATCACGTTTTATATTTTTTAATAAACGTTTTTTTGTTAATATTCACGTTATCTTTTTTAAATTCACATTTTTTTATATTCACGTTTTCTTTTGTTTGTTTGTTTTTTTTAATTCACCTTATTTACGTTTTTTTTAATTAGCGTTTTTTTCTTCCCTTTCTAACGTTTTCGTCTGTTTTCATACGTTTTCGTCCGTTTCCATACGTTCTCATCTATTTTTCGTCCGTTTTCGCCCGTTTTCATACGTTTTTGTCCGTTTTCATACGTTTTCGCCCGTTTTCTTACGTTTTCGTCCATTATTCATACGTTTTCGTCATTTTTCATAGGTGTTTTTACATTTTCATACATATTCGTCAGTTTTCTTACGTTTTCGTCTATTTTTATACGTTTTCGTCCGTTATTAAATGTTTTCGGCCGTTTTTAAACGTTTTCATACGTTTCTGAATATCACAAGTGATATTCTGTGATATTCTGAATATCACAAATGATATTGTGAATATCGCAAGTGATATTATGTGATATTCTAAATATCACAATTGATATTCTGTGATATTCAAAATATCACTTGTATGCACTAAAAACCAATCCGAAAATGAAGAAAACTGAACCAAACCCCCCAAACTAACAATTGGGTATTTCGGTTTGTGGCCCATCAAACCAAATTTTAAGAGGTAGACGTGCAAACTACGAAAGACCACTACAAAGACAACCTTTACAAATTTACCAAACAAAATCAACACAATATACCAGCTAATACAAAAACCTAAAGCTAACCAAGATCATATATAGTATTGTATTAGTTAAAACCCATTATTATATCCACCCGATCTAAGTATCTCTAACATATGTAATTTATAAATATGTTTATATACCATGACTATGTTCTTTTCGTATCTACTTACATTATTATATCACTCCGATCTAGCATATTATTTATTCATGTATACTCAACAGTCGATTATTAAACTGTTAATTGTCTTTATATAATACATTTTTCCACCGGTTTCATGGTTTTCCATTTAATCCCCTGAATTCACGGGTTAATAATCAATATTTAAAAAGTGTTAATGCTAAAGAGGCGTTTTTTTTTTTTTTTTTTAATTTTTAATTTTTTACAAGGTTTTGTTAAATGCTATAAAATGTTCTATGTTTGTTGTTGCAGAGTTTATTTATTTTTGTTGTTAAATTATGTTACTCTTTTTCTACAAGAGATGTTATGAGAAGTACATACCAAAAATTTATTTATGCTTTTTGTATCATTTCTAAACTTTATTTTATTCTTATATAACATAACTATTATCTATTCATACATCAAACTTATCATTTATTCGCAAGATATCACAAAGCGTTTGCTTATATAAACATATTTCTTTTCATAATTAAATACAAAACTACTATTCACAGTTTTCAATTTAATCCCGTAAAATTCACGGGCAATAAACTACAATAGTATTTATTTAAAAAAGTGATTTGCACACTTCATCATTTGAATTGCACACTCAAAATATTTGTGTGATGGCATTTATACCCCCACATCACTTAATGGAGTATTCAGATCAAAACATAAATTTTGAGTATGCAAAATAAATTGGTAAAGTGTTCAAATCATCTCCCATTGATAACTTACCTGCTTTACATAGTAGGCAAATTGCCTACATTTTTTTGACAAAAAAAGAACACAACTTTTATAAAGAATACACTTACACCCCTTTCCAAGACTCGAAATTACTAAAAGTTGGATGGAAAGTGATGGTTCACTGTGATGGAGGGAAAGTGATGCTTCACTTTTTGGAGGGAAGTATATTGCTTAATAATAGAAATAACAAATGACAATAACAAATCTTTAACAAATGATACTGTCACTTTTGCATATACACAACAAACACAAGTTCACTTTTTGGATAGAAAAGTTGGAGTGTTGCTTTGGCTACTTTTATGACAGTACACAAAACAAGTTCACTTTTATGACATTAGCAAAGCAATTGACAAAATAACTCTTTTAGTTTCATGACAGTAGCAAAAGACAAATTCAAAAATAGTCTTTTTAAACATGCTGCAAATAGTTTTATGACAGCAGCAGAAAACAAGAGGTGTCTAGGCATGCTTGTTTAAACATGCTGCTATACACAAGTTCAAACCAACTTGTTTCAATATGTAACAAATGACAGCAGCAACACTAGAGGGTGTTTGGGAATGCTTGTTATATCTCACTGTACTTAATGTTATACAAATCCAATCCTAATAAGCTTCAGTCTCGATAATCCAGTTTTGACCCGTTAACCCACTGTGACAGCAAAAATCCAGTTTTGACCCGTTAAAAGTTTCAGTATCAATAATCGGCTATGATGTTTATAATTAGTTGCAACAAATCACAATTTGCCAAAATCTAACAAGTGATTTTCTCAATATTTCTCAATTTGCCAAAATCTAACAAGAGGGTGTTTGGAAATGCTTGTTTAAACATGGCAAATACACAAGTTCAAAATAACTTGTCTAAGTCTGTAAAGTAGCAACACAAGAGGGTGTTTGGGAATGCTTGTTATATCTATTTACCAGCTTGAATACTTAGCAAAAAAAAAAAAAAAAACATCAAAGCTGGTTTAATCCGCAACAAATGACACATTCAGTAGCAAGAATAACACCAATTGCAGAACCTTCAAACTTGCAGAAAATAGAAATGCAGAAACCAGCAACCCCAACAACGGAACGCGTCAGACCCCAAATACTCTATTTGCACATTAAACTACTTGAAATATGCTTCACTTAATTATTGGCTTCACCTCGTTCGATCGCTCTTTTTTCTACATCATCCTTCTGAAATAGTAAAACAATAAAAATGAGAATTAAAACCTAAAGATGCGATGTTGAGTATGGAGCATAAACAAACCTTTTTCTTTGGACATGTAGTCATGTTATGACCTTTTTTTCCACAATAACCACAAGTTTTTTTGTTTTTCAAGTCCAAAGAAACCTCCAAACCATGCTTTACTCTTATAGCAGCTTTTGGGCGACCTTTTGTCTTCACTCGAACTAAGGGATCAGAAACTAAAAGAGGTTGTGACATGTTCCTTTTCTTTTTTGAAAGCCGTTGTTGTGACATGTTCTCTTGTTGCGTAGATGGTATATCATCATCAATATTAGTGTTCAACTCGACTGTAGTCTTCTTTCTTCTACTTTGTTCTTCCAAAAGGCCATTAAGAATATCATCAATTTTATTGATTTCAACGAGGGAATCTCCTCCATCTTGTAGTATTTTGTTGAATTTTGCTCGAATGAACCAGATAGTTAATAAAGTAACTTCTTTTGTAGCAATATCATTTTTATCTCGCCATCGAGTTTCAATACCTCCCACCTTATATGTTGCCTTCATAGTCCACCTTGGTATTATGTAATGGTCTGGGATGGTTGTTAAAGACTCTCGTCTCAGGATGTACAAAATATGTTTGCAAAAGATTCCAGAAGTCTCAAACCTTGCACACGAACAAGTAACAAAAATATCCGAAGTAACATTGTATTCAACGGTTTTCCAATTCTGCTTATTACCTTTCAAAAACCCGACACGGTATATAACCTTAACACCATCTGTGCTTAATATTTCATGACCACAATCAAAACTAGCCTTCCACTCTTTCTTGAATATATCATAAATATTTCGCGTATAACATGTTGCCGCCATTTCTTCAATCGGATGATTACTATATAATGTGGGCTTTGAATTCAAAGTTCTAACATCTTGGTCATTTTCTGCACTTCTTCGAGAACTCACAGCTTTGTCATACTGGACTACAAACTCATTTAGCATGGTCTTAGCGTTGACAAAACCATCGAAAAACGAATGTATACTTTCACTTCTTCCACTCGTTGTCATGCCAGCAAAAAAAGTATCTTTGAGATATGCTTTTACCCAATGATGACGCAACTTGAACATGTTTCCCAACCAACTATCATCTTCTATGTGATATTTTGCCTTCAACGTCTCCCATCCAGATTCAAATTCTTCAACATATTGGCTTTTAACCCATTGAGTGTATGTATCCTCGAAATCATCATATCGATATCGAAATTGTTGTAGATGCTCTAAAACATGCCTTTGAATATGCCATGCACAATACCGATGTTTCGTGTTTGGAAAGACTTTTGAAATTGCTTTACCCATTGCCAAATCTTGGTCTGTAATGATGGCTACAGGCGGGCACTCATGCATACATTTTAGAAACTGCTCAAATAACCATTTAAACGTTTTTTCGGTCTCATTTTCCAACAATGCTGCTCCTAGTAGAATAGATTGGCCATGGTGGTTCACTCCAACAAATGGTGCAAATGGAAAACTAAACTTATTTGTCCTATAAGTTACATCAAAAACAACAACGTCACCGAATTGGCAATACGATGTTCTTGATCTCCCATCTGCCCAAAACACATTTTGTAGTACGCCATCTTCATTTATGTCCATTGCAAAGTAAAATTCTTTATCCAACTCGGCCTTTTCTTTAAAATGCATGATAATTCCATGACATTCTTTTCCTAAGTTACATTTTCTCTCTTCACTAACAATAGCGGAACATTGAACTCGAGTGAGTTGATCCTCTTCACCACCTCTAAACGCATTAACTATTTTAGTGATTTCTGAAGGTTTCATCCCTGCTTTAGACAATAATGTTACAACATCTTTGCATTCATTGGAACGATGAAAGATGCTATGAGACCTTTGCTTGATTACTTTTGATGGAGAATCAAAAGGATGATTGTGTTCATCACTAAACTTGTCTACAACCCACTCACCTTCATTTGATAATGTCACTTGCATTAGGGCCTTACAACCGGTCCGCGTAATACAACGGCGTTTTACATCATCGCGTAACTGTCTTTTATCATTCATATCCTTAAAGCCTTCCTTGTTACATGTGAATATTCGTCGATAAACTTCGTTTGTGTCTTTGTATCTATTAAGTGTATACTTTCGAATACCAAAACCCTTGGATAGACCATACTCGTTGTAAAAATCATATGCATCATCAGAAGTGGAAAATGTTCTTCCTAGTATAGTATACCTTAAGAATCCATTGTACATATATGTATGAGGTGTAACTTCTTCTTGCATGAGATAACCATTGTTGTCAATATCATCAATTAGTGTATGTTCAAATTCATCACTATTTCCATCTATTAAAAACAAAAAAGTAAGAAAAGTAAGAAAACAGAACAACAACAAAAGTCACCCATACATGAACTTAAAAGTACAAACATAACCAAACCAAAGAATCCTAACATATCAAAAGAAGTTATATACCCCTGACCACTTGAGCCAAACAAACCACTACAAAATAAACATCTACCCCATAAGAACTTATGTGAGGAAACTAAGATCACTCATAACCACTACTTAGATCTTATAACTGAACAGACCATACTTGCAGCACCAAACTCAGAACCCACATACCGGTACTAGACTTACAAATAACCCACAGTACCAAGACCACATAATCCACTCATAACAACTGACATTTGATCATCCAGCCACATCTACCAATCTATCTCTTTTTTTTACTTAAAAAATATTTCAAAAAGAAAAAAAAATTGAATTGAACAAGGAAGAATATGATGGATAATATAATCAAACCTGGTATGATTTCCTCTTCGTGATTTGGATTAGTTCTTGAAAAACTCATGGAGTTGAGCATAAATTTTTTTGGAACCACGTACAACAATATCAGGTTTGATTATGTTATCCATCATATGTTATGTTGTTGCAAGTTTTTTGGCGGGATATTTTGGCGCCCAAAAACTGATGGTGGTAAAGACTAAAGAGTAGTGAAGAAGATATGTTTAGGATTAAAGATTGAAATGAGAGTGTTTGAAAGGGGGTGTGATTGTATTTTTTATAAAAGTGGTGCTCTTTTTTTGTAAAAAAAAGTAGGCAATAGCCTGCTATCTAAAGCAGGTAATATTTTCCCTTATTTATAACCCTCCAATTTTTTATTTTATTTTATTTTTTTACAAAACAAACACCAAACCCTTCCTTTTTTACCCTCTCTTCACAAACCATAAACACCAAAACCCTTCCTTATTTCCCCTCTCTTCACAAACCATAACAATAACAATGGAGGCGATCGAAGTACCTATGGGTTACAAATTGGTTTTTATGCCTTCTGATAATCAGATTATCTCTATTGGTGTTGATGTTATGGGGAACGATAATTCAATATACAAAGATAAGGTAGAGAGTGTGGACATGTACAACATCAGTTTCATCGAAAAACTAGGTATAATTTTGTTTATATCAGTTTTCGGTTTTGATATTTATTACATAATTTAGGATTATGTTAGATCTTTTGATCTGTTGATATTTATTACTGTACATAATTTAGGATTATGCGTTCCATTAGCCGAGGGGTTAGGTAGACTAGATTGATGTTAAATTGTTGCTGTTGCTATAATTGCTGACCGTTAATCTAGGGTTGGGGGGTGTTTGGATATATAAGGTTCCAAAGACTGATATGAGATGCGATTGTGAGCGCATTCATGCGCTAAATAATAAAAGCTACATAATTGCGTTGACATCAAATAAGTCACTTATGTACTTTGCTTCTGAAGCGCATCACTGATTTAAGTTTCTGTGATGGCTTAAACAGTCTCCGAAAGTAACAAATTGTATTTTACATAATTTGGTTGCTTTGAGTATTATTGTGTGTAAAATGCGTGTTTGGTGAATCATACTAGCTGGTGTAGAAGTGTACTTGCCTGCTGCATTCTTCATTTGAATTATTGCTTTTTTACACTTTTATTTACTGCAATAAGTAGGTATGTAATATTAATATAGCATACTAATTACTTGTATATGCATCTTTCAAAGGGAATGAATAAATGAATAAAGTTGTGTACTTAACTGCTATGTTTTTTGGTGCTTATGAAAATAAAATGATTGAGGTTTCCGGATTGAACCATATTTCTTCTTACAACATGTTTTTTACATATGAATTTGCAGCTAAAGCTTTTGCCGGCTATAGAAATTAAAAAAAAAATACATATCTAGTTATTATAATACAAAACAACTTGAGAATTAGTTACATGATTAAAACGATAACTGTGTTGTTTGTTTGAGCTATAGTCGTACTTTGTGTATTCATTGCTAGATTATGCTAATGTTTTTTCGCTTGCTTATTTGCAGCCAAAGTGTTCCCCGCAATACAAGTAAAAAATCAGCATTTGGTGATTACGGTTAGGTCTCCGAACCTGCAGGGGAAAGGTTTTACACGAATTGTGAGTGGTGGTATAGGTGGATACTGGTGTCCAAATCGTTACCCGGTTGAGATTAAAGATCCGGTTACTGAGGAGGTTGTGGGGTTCCGTAGGGAACTAGTGTTCTACAGAGGTGGAAAAGGTGGTAAAGGTGGTGAAAACACCCATTGGACAATGAGAGAGTATTATACATCCATGGAGGTTGAACAAGAGACCGTCATCTGCACGGTTTCTTTTGAAGATAAGGCTATTAAGAAGGAGCTGGGTACGTTGAAGAGTGGCATAGAGGCTGCACGGGCTCTTAAGAAGAAGGCGGTGGCTAAATTTAAAGATTAAGGTATGTTTATCTATATTTGTATATGCGTTAATTGGAATGTTAGGTGTAAGGTTTCATCTTACACTCTTTTCGACTTGATAAGCTTGCCATGTTAATAGAGGTAGAAATTTTGAACGGTAAACGTGTTTATGGGTACACATGTAAATTCAAGGTTTTTAATCATCTCTAACAGGTGAAATGGGTAACTTTTGAAAACTGAGCTTAAAGTGAAACGGGTCGAGCAGATCAAAAGTCAGGCAAAGTGTTAAAAGTTAGATTACAGTTCCAATATTATTGTTTTTAAATTCATGTTTCTACCGTAACTTGTTTACTAGTGGTAGGAATTTTGGGCAGTAAACGTGTTTATGAGTAGACATGTCAATTCGAGTTTTTAGATCGTCTCTAACAGGTCAAATGGGTAACTTTTGAAAACTGAGCTAAAAACTGGAACTTTGTGAACTCCAAGCCATAACACTCCCTTATGTTTGTAAAAGATTGAGACTTTTCAATTAACTACGTGTTTTTCTTGCAGGTTACAGGACCAACTTTTTGACCGGAGCTGATGAGCATTACCACATCTTAAGACCCCAGCTATTTGGGTTACGTTTTTCATTGTTCGTTGTATGGATTTTTAAAATTTTTTCTCGCTTTAGCCTTTAGGATTAGTTCATGGCCAATGAACTTTTTAGGAAAGAGTATTTGATAAACCAGCGGATCAGATTTTGGTTGGATGCGTTAATTGTCTTTACTTGGTTAATTGTCATATTTGATTCATGATCAACTACGTGGATTATGATTTAAGTACCTACTAGTTCATAGAAAGAAGAGTTAATTGAATAAATCGTCCTTGTGGTTTGGTCAAAGTTACGGATCTTGTCCCTATACTTTTTTTTAGCGCGTTTCGTCCATGTGGTTTACAAATCTTACGGATCTTGTGATCTGACCCGGTCCCAAAAAAGGACATCCCTTGCAAATCTCTCTAACGTGAGGGCTAACGATCGTTATACAAACCACATGAACGATTTATGTAATTTACTCTTTAAAAAAAAAAAAAAAATTCTTTTTAGTTTTATTATTCAAATTTTTTTTAATTTTATTACGATTAAATTTTTAATAAAAAAAACTTTTTTTTTAAATTTAATTTTAATTTTATTATAATAAATTAAAAAAAACAAATTTTAATTTTATTATATATTTTTTTTAAAAACTGTTTTTTCTTAAAAAAAATTAATTTTATTAAAAACTGTGGTATTTTTTCGACATTCTCATTTTATTTTATTTCTCTTTTGATATTGTACATATCTTAAGACGTCACGACATACTTGAAACTGAAGAAATAAGCTCGCTTCCTTTAGGGGTGAGAATGTTTTCAGTTTGGACTTTAATCAAGGTTTTTTTTAAGTTTTCTAATGAAACAAATGTTCTCGTAAATTTTACAAGTACTTGGGTAATGTTATTATTATTTTTTTGAAAGGCTAAGATTTTATTAACAAAAAAGTTCCAAAACAAAACCGGAAATTGCAAGAAACACAAAACAAAAGAAATCAACCAAGAGGTAGAACATCAAAAAGCCTTCAAATCCATCATTCCAAGCCGCCAAACCATGAGAGAACCGAGCAGTAATCAAAAGTTTCATTCCAAGCAGCCAAACCATGAGAGAACCGAGCAGTAATCAAAAGTTTTTTCTTTGATTACTGCTAGGTTCTCTCATGGTTTGGCGGCTTGGAATGACGGATTTGAAGGCTTTTTGATGTTCTACCTCTTGGTTGATTTCTTTTGTTTTGTGTTTCTTGCAATTTCCGGTTTTGTTTTGGAACTTTTTTGTTAATAAAATCTTAGCCTTTCGAAAAAATAATAATAACATTACCAAAGTACTTGTAAAATTTACGAGAACATTTGTTTCATGAGAAAACTTAAAAAAAAACATGATTAAAGTCCAAACTGAAAACATTCTCACCACTAAAGGGAAAACGAGCTTATTTCTTCAGTTTCAAGTATGCTATGACGTCTTAAGATATGTACAATATCAAAAGAGAAATAAAATAAAATGAGAATGTCGAAAAAATACCACAGTTTTTAATAAAATTAATTTTTTTAAAGAAAAGATAGTTTTTAAAAAAATATATATAATAAAATAAAATTTTGTTTTTTTTAATTTATTATAATAAAATTAAAATTAAATTTAAAAAAAAAAGTTTTTTTATTAAAAAATTTAATCGTAATAAAATTGAAAAAAATTTGAATAATAAAACTAAAAAGAAAAAACTTTTTTTTTAAAGAGTAAATTACATAAATCGTCCATGTGGTTTGTATAACGATCGTTAGCCCTCACGTTAGAGAGATTTGTAAGGGAGGTCCTTTTTTGGGACCGGGTCAGATCAGAGACAAGATCCGTAAGATTTGTAAACCACTGGGACGAAACGCGCTAAAAAAAGTATATGGACAAGATCCGTAACTTTGACCAAACCACAAGGACGATTTATGTAATTAACTCTAGAAAGAAAAGAAAATCTTCATATAAAAATAATAGAAACACAACCTAAAAATACATCGTCGCCATTTATTATAGTATCTGCACTTTTTGGGTTACTTAATAGTATGAAATTCGAGTTCAAAATTCCTGTTTTGAGCAACCTTTTAAAATTTATATATTATTTACAACGTCAATCATCAAGATTGTTTTACAAACATATATATTAAATATAAATATCATTGCAAAATGAGATATACTATAACGTACACACAAATATGAAAACAATGATACATACAGACATGACAAAAACGAATATACCTCGAACAACATTAGTATCGGTTTATATACTATTCATAATGTAATCACACATTTATCATTATCCGCAACGGATTGAGTGACGTCTTCGTTAACGATTGTGCTCAATTTTTATGCTCTTTGCGCAACAATCTCTATTTTGCTCTTTGTATTTATTGATACATGAGAAATGTGTTTGTGTTTGAATGTGTGGCAGGTGGCGGTGAGCATGAACCGCACCGCAAAAAAATCGCAAAACCCACAACACAAAAACCGAAACCACAACAAAAACCGCGGTGCGATTCCTGAAAATTAAAGAACCGCATTTTGCGGTGCGGTTTCGGTTTTCACCAAAAAACCGCACCGCACCATAAAGATATATATATATATATATATATATATATATATATATATATATATATATATATATAGGGGCCTCTATTTTGAGAACCCTGTTAAGTGCGAGAACTACGAGAACCCTTTATGTACTCCTAGAAATGCATATTGTGCAACATATCAATGCAACATAGCATTTTTAAATTATTAAACATTTTTATTTAATCCAAAAAGGTATAATAGTAAAAGTCAATTTTATATTATTTTTGA
Source organism: Chrysanthemum makinoi (assembly GCA_910596185.1). Classification (NCBI taxonomy): domain Eukaryota; kingdom Viridiplantae; phylum Streptophyta; class Magnoliopsida; order Asterales; family Asteraceae; genus Chrysanthemum; species Chrysanthemum makinoi. Next base: position 314,892,477 of record OU343222.1, on the reverse strand, counting down.
TTTTTTAAAATATATAAATCCTATTTTTTAAAAACATTCAATTTTTGGTTTTTTTATTTTATTTATTTTTTTTGGCATTTTTTTTAACATGCATGTTTTAAAACTGATTTAGTGCATATGTGTATAATTTAATTATTTTGGTTTTTGGAATAGTTTTTTCGACATACATGTTTTTCATAGTGAAGTGCATACATGTTTTCTAGATAAGTAAGTTTATATGAAACCAAGAACATACATGTTAAATACAAAATCAAATATCGATTGATATACAATTAAATACAAATTTCTAAGAAGCATAAATACATGAATCTAATCGATCAATACACGTGCGTACAAGTAATACTTAACGCAAACAGATATATGTGCACACTCCTTGTTATCAATATTTTTAGAAGTCGAACATATATGCACACTCGTAGTTGTCAAAGTTCAGAAGTTGGACATATGTGCACGCTCCTTTTCAATGTTTCAGAAGACGGACAAATGTGCACACTCGTTGTCATCATTCTTTTACTTCAGCTACATCTGATACAAAGAAAAGTATAAAAATTAGGAAAAATAAACGCAAACTAATATACACACGTACAATTTATGTTTTTCAAATAGTAAAGTGCCTATGTGTTTTCTAGATAATGTAAATTTATCAGAAACCAATAACATACATGTTAAATACAAAATAAAGAAGCTAGAACCAATAAATTAAAATTATTTGTATAACCACGTTAAAAACGTACATGTTAAACCAAGAACATACATGTTAAATATATGTTAAACCAAGAACAAACATGTTAAAAACATACATGTTAAACCAAGAACAAACATGTTAAACCAAGAACATATATGTTAAACCAAGAACATATATGTTAAACATACTTATTGCACAAAAATATAGTTGCGTTTAAAGAAGCTCCACCTGGGAAAAGAGTGGAAAGCAGCTTTGATAGATATGATAACGAAGAGGTTGCATTGAGATCTTCTATCCAAGGATCTCGATCTAGGCTTACATCTTAGCATTCGCGTGTCAAAAAAGCTATTAAAACCCAACGTAACACAAATTGCAAATTGCACAAACATATATGAGAACGCAAATAAGCAACTAAATTGATCCATTACTTGTTCACATAGAACAATATACTATCAAATATATTCTAAATATAGTAAAACCATTATCTACTTATATATATGATGTCCTCCGTAAGTTATTACTGAAAACAACTTATTTCTGTTAACCAAAAACAATTTGCTTAACCATGAAACTGAATAGAGTTATATTTTTATGTCAACTACTCTTGTTTCATTTGGTTTAAGTTAATTAAATCAATTAAATCATTCGCTCCGGTTCTAAAACTCAAGCATATATACGTTCTCCAACAAACTCATCATATTCTAAAATGAAAATAAGTTGATCATTATCCATTGCAACTGGACGGCAATCGTACGATTAGAAATTAAGTTGATAATTATTCATTATCCATATTTTTTCTTTCTAAAACTCATCATACGCGTCTCTCCTTGTATTTCGATGCGTACAACCAAGTTTAACATTCATAAATGCAGATAAGTTGTTTAAAGAATAAAAGATAGCCTTTTAAGGTGTTTTTTTGCCCCTACGATTAGAAATTAACTTTTTATAGCTATTCAATATGATGTAAATACTTTCGTTACAGCATCATGCAAAGTATAGATAATTTTTTTTTGCTGCAGTGCAAAGTATACATAACGTGTCTGCACTCAACCATTTGATGACAAACATAATAGATCAGTCACAACTGTAACAAAAACAAAGATTGGTGAAATAAAATTATCTAATGGCTTCTATAACGCATCACCACTAAAATATTGACCGTCACTTTTAATCAAAAGTCAAAATCACCTAATGAGTAAGGTATATAATATGCACCAAACATTCATATTTATTAGCCAAACCAGTTAGGTGGCATGTCTATTCTAGTAAACATTTAAAGGGCATGTGTATGTATCTATCAGTTAAAAACGACTTCACAATGTTATATAAAGAGAGTAATTTATTGTAAAAACAACCACCAAAGTGGCGGGGGTTACTATTGATGTCCTAACAGTAAGTCTATCGTTCAAACTTCACTGGTTACGCTGTAGTGAATTCCTATTCTCGATTGCAACAAGTAAAGTTTTGACCAGAAAGTCAACTTTCTTTTTTCTTTCTAAAATCCAGATCTAAATATATAATTTTTTTAACAAAACACATTCAAACCCTAAATCAAACAAACATGACCAGATACTAATTTAGTGTTAACCGATTTCTAATAGAATTTTAATGAATCAATTGAAATTAATAAAAAAATGGGTGAAAAAAGATTACCTGAACGATCCAAACGGCGCAGGTGAAAGCAGCGACGCCCCAAGCGGTAGCGGCTTGGATGTCTGTGGATTGAGGGCGGTTCTTTGGCTTTACGATCTTTGACAATACTGATCCTGATCTGGCCATCTTCTTTCTTTTTTCAACCCTAGTGTTGTTTTATATTTGTTTGTTTGTTTTGTGAAAAAAGATTTACATACCTAATACTATTGATGAACCCTAGATGACTTGCAACCAAATCTTCGCCGTCAATCGCGATGGTTATGATGACAGATGGAAGGAGTTATGGTTGGAGGCTGTCAAAAATGGTGATTGTAGAAGAGATTGAGAGAGAAGGCTGCTTTTTGATAATGGACGAGAGAAATAAAATCTGGAAAATCAACTTAAAAATAAGAAACCGTATATTTTGCATGATTATAGGAAAATTTTGAATTATCAGTTAAAGAGTGTGTGAATGTTAATTACCCATAATGCCCCTACGAATTAATTATATTAATTTAAATGAAAAATTGTTTACTAAATTATGATTGGTCAATTGGAGTTCTCGCAGTTCTCGCACTTAATAGGGTTCTCAAAATAAAGATACACTATATATATATATATATATATATATATATATATATATATATATATATATATATATATATATACTAGTGTCAAAACCCGTCCGATGGACGGGTATGACTTGTAGTTTTTATTTTTAGGATTTAGTAGAACAAATATATACTAAAAAATAATTAAAAGTTAAATGAAATGGTTAAGATCTATAATTGATGTTACCATAATCCATAAAACGGATAAAAGCAGGTAAGTATTTTGATTTTTGGTTTTTATTTTTAAGATTTAGTTGAACAAATATATATTAAAAAGTAATTAAAAGTTAAATGAAACGGGTGGAATACCTTGTACTTGTCGAGGTTCTTCAAGTCATATAGTAAACGCTCTATGTTTACCCATAAAGCGACCATTAATATCATGCAAGTTCACACATCATGCTCCTATAAATGTAAAATGGCTTCAATGGCTCCAAGTGAAAGGCCACTTGAGAAAGGAGTCTCTGGAGGTGGAGTGCAAATAAATTAAGCTATAACTAATGATCAACTAACAGTACCCATACTAACTATTCGTCTAATATTAAGTGTGGGTGTTTGCGTCACTTGTGTGAATACATTGAAAAGAAAAGAGAATATGATTAGTTGAAATGAGAAAGTTTGTAACATAAATTATAGTTTGCTACTTTACTTAATCTTAAGCGAATACTAATATAGCTATTTACGGATTGATGTTACAGTTAACCTTGGGCTCCATGTATTAGGACAACCTATTTCGCAAAGCTTTGATCATCCAGCAGATTTATGAATATCACAAATAAGCAGACATACTAATAGGCACGTTTTAAATAAGCTAACCAAACATTCCTTTGTTAGGCGAAATAGTTTTTTTTTCAATTGTAACTGTTTTGTAATTGACACGACTCTGAAACTGGTTGTTCATTTGTTTTTGAGTAATATTTTGTAAATGACAAAGTGCAATTTCAAAGTCAGGCGTGAATGTATTTGCCAATTCTCATTTTTTTGATATTTGCAGTTTTGCATTAATAAGTTAAGTGAAGACGTGTTTCTATCGCTATATAGTGTTTGGCTCAATGTCGCGTTGCGGCAGGGCTAACCCACACTTTGTGGCCGAGCCTTATTTCCACATTTTCATATCATGCGCAGAACTTGATTGACTCCAAGTATTTTTTGATGTCTTGACATCTTTCATGGTAGTCATTTTGCTTCTTCACAAGTATTAAAAAGGTGGAATGAGTGCTGCCATATTATTAAAAAAACCTGATCAACATATGTATTACCAACAACTATTGGTACAGTTCACATATGAGTGCACAATTCACTATAACCTAAATCTTTAATTTAGCTTGCAATTTGTTTCAGAATTATACTATATATTTCACTACATCACTTGATCAGCTTGCAATTTGTTTCAGAATTATAAGTAGATAATGGTTGGTTTCCTTTGTTGTTCATAGATACGTACTTTTAGACCATTAGCTATTGTATTCCTTCACAATGCAACATACAACTTTCTATGATGATAGATCAACTGTAGGAGGTGAAAACGCTGACCATGTTTTTTATTGATGGATGACTCCAGACATTTCGAGAAGACCCCGGCACCTATACAAAGGCATTAAAAATATATGAAAGCCATACAAATTAATTCACATGCATCAACAAACTCGACAGATATAGGAAGATTCTGCACTTTATGTACATACGTGCATTATAAGGTCGAGGTATTGCTATATCGCTGCGTATAGAATAATCCACGTACTCAGATAATGAAACTAAAAAAATAATCCCGTTTGCAATGACAAATAAACCCAGTTGAGTTAATTAGACACTTGAATATTCTTAAGTCTTACCAGACGAACTACTTGATCAATAACATTTTTATACCCTATGTTGAACCTATAGTGCTGTCATCCTGTAATAACTATGGAACTATCAGCAGATTTTCAGTTTCTTATATGCATACTTCCAGATTATAAATATATGCACATGCTGACATTAAGGGTTTTTATTTGCCTACTTTCGGATTAATTAGTTTTAAAAAATGTCCTTGGTAAGATTCGAACCTAAGTCATTTAATCCATACATCAATAATCTAAGCCTCCTCTTTAAACTGATCCTCCTCATTTATACATAAACCTTCAACATGGTCTAGTGAGTTGCTCCTTTTATTCTTTCATAATGACAACGCTTTTTTGGTCTACCTAGAGAACCTCTGAAAGCTGGGCTTTTGAAGGCTTGTATGGATTAGGATAGTCTTTGAAACATAAAGGTGTTGCTTGACAATGTAAATTTAACAGTGAGTAATCCTAGAAACCCCGAGACTCGTATATAGTGAAGCATAGGTACTTGATACTTGATAGTATCGTACTATGAGACCTTTTAAATCGATGTACATACAAAAGAAACATGTTTATATATTGCCTGACTAAATATACAATTAACATAGCTTTAAATGCATTCTAGTGCAAAATTGATGAGGACAATATTATTTATTATTTAGCAATTGAGTGTAAAAACATATCTATAATTCGCTATTCAGTTAGATGTTGGTCTTTCTGCATCCTTTCTTTTAGCTTCCAAATTGACATCGCCTCAAGTTCACATTCTGTAGCATGCTCTAGCAGTTTCCTGTACCAGATGTGATTAGAAGTTAATTACCTATAAGGCTATAAGAAAAAGAATAACAATGATAATACACCTCGCTCATTGCATCTCCCACGCAACATTTGATAAGGTCTTCATAGAGGTCAGCTGATTGTTCGATCTCAGGTGCATCAGCCTAGTATTCCAGAATCAACAGAGCATATTCACAACATCTATAAAATTGCATAATGATATTGCTTCATAATATTGCTAATTATCAGAGTAATATATTATTAACATTAAATAATATATTATTTGCTAATTAACTGGGTTCGCTTCATAATATTGGTTGACAAAATCTAACTTGACGTAAATGAATAAAGAATAATGAAAAATATCTTAAACACAAAACTCAGAAACAAAATGAAAGTGTTCATGTAACCTTGTGGAATTCACCACAATGCTAATAAAACCGAAAACCATAATGACCACAGCAATGATTGTATTCTTCGACTACTTTATGATACTCGAGAAACATCTTCGCTATACTGGCCTGATCCCATGTTATTATCATACGACGTTGGAAGAAATCAATATAATGATGTACAAATAGCAATCCTTGATGCTAATGGTCAGTTCAACTCGTCAGACGATTTCAAATTTTTATCGGCTAATTATGGGACAGTTTGCCAAAGAATAATGAAGATTGATACAGATGGTAATCCAAGACTATACAGTCTGGTTCAGCATGAAAATGGAATGAAATGGGAAATTCAATGGCAAGCGGTGTCTCATGCTTGCAGGATCCATGGTACTTGTGGACCAAACAGTTTCTATACTTATTCTCCAAAGAATTTAGGAAATGCAGTTGCTTACATGGGTATAAGATGGTAAATTCCGAAGATTGGAGTTATGGGTGTGAGCCTGAATTCAAGCTATGCACACAAAATGACTGTGATTTCATACAACTACATAATACCGAATTCTATGACCACGATATTCAGCTCCTCGGAAATAGAACTGTTGCTTCTTGAAAGAAGGATTTCTTGCAGGTTAGCACTTGCATAGGGTTCCAATACTTCTGGAGAGTTGATCTGTTAGTATTTGATTGCGCCATTAAGAGTTCCTTGCAAAATGGGTATCGAACGGGAGAAATGGTTTTAGACAATTCAGTGTTTATAAAAGTACCAAAGAGTTTGGTGCCATCCTATAATGATAAAGTCACAAGTCAATCAAGCTTTATCTGTCCACCCCAAGTGGTGACGCCAATAATAAGGTCTTACCATCACAAGCAACTTGGACTCGTGCTGTTTTATACTTCTTAAATCCGCAGGCTGTTCGCGCTGCGTGGCTTCTAGCCTCACTCTCTCAAGCTCAGCTGTTAAACTTTGATACTCACCTTTCAAAAGGTCAACCCTAGTCTGAACTTTAATCACCTGAGCCTCTCTCTTGGCTACAACAATCACACAAGTGTTTAACAACTTTTGAAGTTGCCGCTGGTCTTTCACAGGTCCCTGCAATAAAGTAGTTAGTTGATTAATTCGCCATCTAAGCAAAAACCTTAGGAAAGCATTGAGTCATGACAGATAAAATGTACATGTGACTCCTTCGAGGCCAGATCAGCAAGCATGGGTGCAATTCCATCCTTAAGCTCTCCTAATTAGCTCATCGATCTTTTGTTGATTTCTAACTGTCACGTTCCTTTTATTCTGTGGAGGGACGGTTGCGGTTGCACTTTCACCAGAAAGCGCATGATGTTGAGTGAATTTGTTGTTCTCTGCACAGCCTAACCTCTATGTTTCTCACCTTGAAGACTTTGAGACTCTTGTCGTGCAAGATCGAGTTTTCTAGCTGCTTCAGATTCCTCTTCTACAACTTCTTGATATTCCTTAGCTATGAAGATCTGTCCCATCCTGTCTATTTAACGACATCACTAACATCATCAAGGATAGTTATATGCCTTTTCAAATTTGGGAGTAAATGGAATAAACTTAATAACCCCTACAAAAGATTAAGGAAAGTTTATCATCAAAAACATTAAAAATACATCAACTTGCTGACTTTTCAAATTCGGGAGTAAAGGGAATAAACTTAATAACCCCTACAAAATATTAAGGAAAGTTTATCATCAAAAACATTAAAAATACATCAACTTGGTGACTTTTTAAGTGTGAAAAAACAGCATCATTAAGTGGCAGGGCAGAGGCTTACAACGTCATTTAAGTTCGCTAAGAGATTTAGTAACATCCTGCATCAATAATCCCATGAGAGGGAGAGAATCAGCAAGTGAATAATTAGCACCCAAACAAAATGCATGTAATCTTACCAGCATAATTAGTCTATGGACTATGGGAAATGGTAATACCTCCTGGCTGCTAATGTATTGGGCCTCATATTTTGCTGTAGAGAGACTAAAACTCCTTTGGGATCTCATCGCCTCTGGTCGGGTCATAAGATTTGGACACGACACCTGGAAGATGGGATGAAGTTTGAGAAATTTGCAGAATTTGAGATGTATCGACTCCATGCATATTATTGCCTTGGTTCAGAGAGACATGTAGCTCATTCTGCTCCTGATTATGAATAGACCGTTTCCTTTCAATTTCACAGATTATAGCATGAGCTCGGACTTCTGCTCGTCTTTCTATTTCTTGTTCTCGACATTTTGCTTCTATAGCTTGACCTTCCATCTCCTTTTGTATGTTGTTAACCATTTCTTCTGCATGTTTTCTTATTTCCTGTTCTCGATGTTTTGCCTCTACATGTTTTCTTATTTCATGTTCTCGATGTTTTGCCTTTAATGCTTGGAGTTCCATCTGTTTTTGTATGCTGGTAACCATTGTTATTAGTTCACTGTCTTGTTTTAGAAATAGAGAAGATTTCTTGTTAATCATGTTTATCCAAACACTAATTCCTAAAGTGCTTACTTATAAGTGCTTATTTACAACAACGATCACCCTAATAGCTATAAACTCCACTAAAATCAAAGCATACTTCAATAAACAAACAAAACATGTAAAAAGTAAATATAAAAGTATTTACCTCAAAGTATTCAGGCTGTTGAAACTCAAAATCCTATGATTCTTCATCAACTGTTCTTAAGGAATCTGCTCAAAATCATTAAAACGAATTTTCGTCATGAAGAGAGTGACGGGCTGGGACTGTACTACTAAATGAGTCAAAAATTTCACATAAAGTATATGATAAAAAAGAAAAGAGGACATGTGACCTCTCACTTCATGAGTCATGGTGTTAATATGCAAGAAGAGTATAGTGTTGATATGATCAGTAGAGTTTACCATATCGCGGTCGTTGCCTTTTCTGGGATAGGGTCCACGGATAACTAATGCTGACACCCGTAGGCGATAAAGTGGCAGTCCTAGTCCAAATCACTTCCGCCTCAACATCCAAAGTAACATAAGCATTTGGCAAATCTGGATCCAATATTAAAAGAATAAACCATCATGTTAGAAAAAGAGAATTAAAACTTACTACCAGAGGAAGTGCATAAGGAAATTACATGTAAATGTAGGAGGAACTATTCCCTGTTGTTTAGAATGCTCGTTAGCGAGCTCTACATGAGAAACAACCGAACGCGAAGGGTCAGAAGGTATGCATGACCCCTCAGCCACCACTGAATGGTCACCAAACATTGAAGAGTTTTATCTATCAAACTGTTAGCCGTGAGTTTCAATGCTTGCTGTTGAATATCAAATTGTTGGTGTTTGAGACCTGTTGCACTCTTCATTGATCTTTTTACACTTTTCCTTCTCTCAACCAAATATTTCAACAGCTACAGAAAGTAAAAACATATAAAAATACTTATTATTCAATTTATATATATATATATATATATATATATATATATATATATATATATATATATATATATATATATATATATATATATATATATATATATTAGCGTTTTTTTAGTTTGTTTTAATATATTATATATTCAAGTAACTTGCTGCATCATTTAAAACTGATTCACCAAAGACCAATACAACCTGAAATATCTACAAAACTAGGGGATATTAAAAATCTCAATGCTTATAATGTGAAAATGATAGCCATCTTAGAGGATTGGCTAACTGAGGTTCACAAAAGTTTGACTTAATTTCACATTGCCTATTTTGGACTATCAAGATTGCCTTTCAATCACTCCTGTTCCAGAATAGAAATTAAGTTGCCTGGCATCGGTACATTAATTTCATCAACATATGTAGAATTCTGGCCACCACAAGTAGTTATTTGATTCATATATCTGATGATGCAACATATAATACAAACCTTGGAGAAAGAAGGGTGATAAACAAAAAATAAAGAAGGTTTTCAATGATCTATTACTTTCATAAATAATCAACCTATTACCTAAACTGGCAACAGTCACAGCTTACCAATTTCTGCCTCTTGGGACCCTTTGGTGGGTCGTAGCCATATAATGATTGTCTTCTGAATACACATCCTGTTTCGAGATACACTGGCCCTTGAATTCCGTCTAGACCTTTCATGTTAATCTGCCAAAGATGAAACATGCATCAATTGAGTACCTGATATAGAATCATTTCTTGTTATTGAAATTTTGTGTATATGTCAAGTGCTCACATCAAAGAAGACTGTGTTCCCGTTGGCATATCGATCATGTATGTCTATATCGTCAAACCTTTGAGGAAACTGAACATAGTAGACCTTTCTCCCTATTTGTGGGTCCATTAAGAAACACATTGTCTCTCGTGCAACCTTGCTCCTGTTTAAGTAATGATCACAATCCAAGTTCAGCATAAACGGTGCATTAGTGGAACATACATATCAATTTGAACACAGACGGGTTTTTGTATAATAACCACAAGTCATAGCACGTTTTTATAGTGTTATGTATGTTTAAAAGCATAACATACAAATAATGTTATGTTTGAGTTTAAACCGAATCACATTTAAATTGATATATGCTTGATAGGTAATAAAAAGTGCATTAATCTTGTTATTTGTGGATCAACATACTAAGAAAGTGGGGCGATGATATACAAAAAAATATGAAGAGTTAGATTCGATTACTAAATAGTGCGTTTGTTATCATCAGAAGCTGCTGCTATGAACATGACCTGAGTTGGAGTAAAAGCCCTCTTTTCACCAATATACTGCGCATGGATCAACGGAAAACCATCAACAATTATGAACATAATAAAGCATCAAAGAAGCAAAATATTATAATCACTAAGGAAGGTGGTTTAGGAAAAATTAGGGTTTTGTGAGGAATAAAAATAAAATGCCGTATATTAGAGAATCATATTAGGGTTTTCCATAATGAGTAAAGCTATAATTAAGGATAGATACTCTAATTTAATTAATACCTTTATCAATAATAGGATGCAAAATAAATCCCAATAATTGTGTTGGTGCAGTGGTAAAGATGTATGGCAGTTTCACTCACAACCCATGTTCGAATCTAACACCAACCTTTTTTGAGAAATAAATTCGAATTTTATGATTAAAAGAGAAATATAAATCCGAATTTTATGATTAAAAAATTTAAAATTGTACATAAATTAAAAAAAAATGCCACATAAATTCAATGATGACATGGCATTATGGGATGCCAAGTGGTATTTTATGTGGCATGCCTCCTCTTATATATAATGTATAGATAGGTTAAAGATCAAATAAAAAGACAAATATCCGTAAAAATATAAAAAGATTTTTTTTTCAAAAAAAGTTCTCGAAAAATTCCCAAAAAATTCCACAAGATCGGGTATGATGGTGCATGAAAAGGTTGTGAAAAACTTTTTTCTAAAAGTGATATTTTTTCCCAAAAAAAATTATGAAAAAATACATTTGCGCATTAAATCGTTTTTTTGTGCATCAAAAATTAATTTTTGCACCCAACTTCTTTTGACTTTTTTCATCAAAATAACATTGCGCATCTAACTAAAACAAGTTGAAAATTTTGTGCATCAAAATTTTTTTACGCATCAAAATTCGCTTTTTGTGCATTAAAAAAGATGTATCAAAACTCAAAATTATAAAAAATGTTTTCACAAAAGTTTTATGCACCAACATACCCGATCTTTGAAACTAATTAGGAGAAGCTACTTGAAATTAAGCTATAAGCTAAAATGGCTAACCAGAAGTTAAGACAAGCTAAGATATGGCTACACTAACTCAAAATGACTTACTACAACTTATTATGACCAACTAAACTAAGCCTACAAGCTATTAAGAAATTCTACTCTAAAATCCAAATTACAACCAAACAGCCTAACAGCTTATCTTCTAGCTTATGCAGAAGCTAGAAAATAAGCTCAAATGAAAATCCAGAAGTTGGAAGCTCTAGACTACCAACCAAACTACTGATATCCCAATTTTTATCAATTTTGGAAAAGAATTGAGAAGTTTAGAAACAATTCAAAAACCTATGATGAACTCAGTATTAACTGAGTTCATGCACAGAGCAAGTTTTTAACAAATGACCAGGTTTAAGAAAAGATTTGATGGACTTATAAAATTCACAAAAATAAAACAAAAATACCCTGTTATTAACCACCAACTAAACTTACTAATTCCAGAATTTTATTAAATTTTGACCACAGATGAAGGAACTAAAAATCAACAAAGATCATACCTGAGAACACTTGTGACAATTTGACTTTTTAAGCAGAAGTGGAATTTTAACTTTTATGAAATTTGATTTACTAAAACTGAATGAGAGTGATGTTTAATGACAAAATGAAACTAGATTATGCTATTTTATCTACTTCTACACCTAAATGCAAAGTTTTAGAAACTGATTGTAACAGATTTAAAGCTAAGAGCAGATTTCAAGTGAATTTGACTTTAAATGATCTACTATGCAATTCAACAACTGAATATGACTATAATGAGCTCAATACTACTATTGCAACAAGAACCTACCACTGTTTTACCCTCTAACTTAGAATCAGACCTTGTACCAAACACTACTTTTAACTCTGATATGCAATCTAAAAACAGAAAACTACCTTAACAGTCTAAACTATCACTTAATCTAGATCTACTTTATCAATTAACATCTAAATGCAATAATCTACACCACCAATAACCTTAGAATCCATCACAAACAACTAATGCAGATGATATCAGATGTGCAAATTTAATGACAGCAATAGATCTAGACTAAAACAGCAATTTAACAAACAATATTTAAGCTATACTACACTAGATTAAGCAACTATAAGCAATCACTACTACTCTACACAACAGATTTAGAATCGAGAAGGATTTTGAACTTAGAAGTGGTCCAACCACTATGGTTTGCAACTGTTAACAAATAGCCCCAATCCAATGCTTATTATTAACCCCAAATTAAACTGCAAACAACCAAATCTCTGATCCAAGAGTGATCTATCCCATTTCTTCTATAGTTGACTTTTGTTGACTATATTATGATATGATTATAGAAACTGAGTAGAGAACAATATAAACACTTAACAAGCTATGAATTAGCTTATAAGAGCTTATGAGAACTTATAGTATCAATAACATAAGCTAAATTTAACTTTAAATCAGGATTGAAATATTTTTGATTTTTTAAGATGAAAGCAATGAGTAACAATAATAGAATGATTAAACTAAAATGATTTTGAGCTAATAAAATAGTAAAACAGTACTTACAACTAAAATGAGATTTTAAGCTAAAAATTTATTTTATTAATGAAACTGAGTACAAGATGAAATTCAGATACAGAGAATTAATAAAAACATTAAGAACAATTAAAAATTAAAACTACTACTCAGTAATCTACATGAATTACAACTGTGAATACAAGGGGTTTATATAGGGAAGTCTTAGAGCTTGAGAAGGATCTAGAAATCAGAATTGTGCTTCTTCTGAGCTCGTTTCATCCATCAGATCAAGTCCCATCATCATCTATTTTATCTCAACCATCCGATCAAATTCTCCAGCTTGGCATTCCGTGTGTCAGAGCATGTCAGCAAAGTACAAAATTGTCTTCTAATTGCTTTGATTTTGGGTTAATTGCTCAAGGGTATTTTAGGGTTCTTGGGGATTTCTGGTAAAATGGAATTGGGGGTAAAATTGGGTGGCGGGTAAAGTTTAAAGTAATAAAATATTTACTTTTGACTTATTTTGACCGAGTTTAAATATTAGTTGACCACTTGACTTGGGTTGTAGGATGTTGGGCTTGGGCCTGAATTTTGGGATTGGATTTGGATAGTTTAGTTGTTAGGATCCAAATATTTATTGTGTTCATGATTCGGGTGGTCTTGGATGATCAAAATACATGTTTGCCATAGTTCGAGAGTTAGTAGAGAGAGAGAGGGTGTTCTTGCTAGAGGTTTACACAAAGTATGAAATATTAGATTTGAAAAGCACCACCCCTTCCATGGATGGAAGGGGTATTTATAGTTACAAATACACGACCTCCTATCGGCCTGTGGATCAGGGATACAGTGGGTAAAGACCCGTCCTTCCTCCACGGTGTTGCACGAAGCTATACTACGCTACAAACTAATAAATAAACTACTAAATAACGTAAATAACGATATGTCTAAGAGCTAAATTATGCTAGATAATATTAGGGGTGACCGACACTTCACTATGGAATTTTCTAATTCCTAACAATCTCCCCCTAAGGGAGGTCACCCCATGTTATACATTTCGAATCCTAGCATTCTATTCTTGTCTTTGTTCTTGAGCTCGTAGACTTGAATTCTTCATTTCCGCAATCTTTGTGCTTTTGTAGCGATTCTTCAAAGTCCGCATAGTTTTGTACTTTAAGTGGAGGTCTTTGAACTGATCCACATCTTGATGATCTTTGAGCTTTCTTTGAGATCATCAGCCACAGAAAATCTCTGGATCACCCTTTATTGTGTTGCCATCATGTGAAGTTGTGACTTTCGGACCGACATGCTCACACTTTTAAATCATGACATCTTTCCATCAGAGTAGCGGAAGCCTTACTGGTTCATGATATTTGCAGCAGCGTAGCAGAAGCATAGTATAAAAATATCGAACCGGTTATGTAGATATGCACTAGTCATGATTTCTTCAATTAAGTGTGGATGCTGTGAACATGCGGCTTTGGATTGACTCCTCAATTCTGATCAGCTGCAATCGTCGGGGTGTACCTGCATACGACAATTAGCAATAAAGCGCACGAAAGTGTCTTTGATTACTTTCGTTGAATTGAGGTACACGGCCCACGGTTCCCCGTTGATCAGCATAGTACGCTGTGATCGGTAGGATTCGAAGAATCTCCTTGACAGGTTTCGCAATGCTTCTAAGCCGTTCTCAAACCGGAGCGTCTCAAAGAAGACAACACGGAGTGAGTGAACCAACAAATTGAGATTCACTGATTGATGAAAATGATTTGAAAACAATCGCGTATTGCTTGAAGAAAGAGTTTTGCAATACGACGAAGGTTTTATGAGAAAGATCAATTTTCAATCAAAATACTTTTTGTATTAGGGAATGAGTACACATTCGACGTGCTAGCAAAAAGAAGAGATTCGCACATCGAACGGTTTTTCGAAAAGTATTTTTTTCAATCAGAGATACTTTTTGTGTTTGAAAACATAAGTACACATTCAACGTGCTAGAGAAAAGAAGATTTGCACATCGAACGGTTTTTCCAAAAGTATTCATCAATTCCAATCCTGGACCAAGGTTGATTCAAGATTGAATCTCCCCATCGTTTCTATCCAGTTGTCACAAGTTTGATCTTACGAGAAGATCTCACATGTCACCCACCAAGAGCTTGTTTGATGTTGGCTCTAGAAGGATTTCCATCTTCATCGTGAATACTTTTACATACCACTCAGATGTTCTGGCAATACTACAAGGATAATGCGTAGGACTCTTAATATATACTTACTTTCCACATTGTGTGAAAAAACAAGTCTTCAAGAATTTAGTGTCCTAACGAGATATTGTGGATGATCTCTTGGCTCTAGACTCAATAGTGCATATTTGGTTCCTGTGCCGGAGACTAGGGAGAGGGTCTCCTACTTCAATATCAACCATCTCTAAGAGAAAGTCGATAGATTATGTCGGTTCCCGGTGAGAATGAAACAAGCCCTTTTAAGAGGAACTTGAGTTGCTTGGGAAGTTTAGTGCAGTGCGTCACTGGGTCCATGACGTCTTGTCTTCAATACCAGTGTTATCTTAGTAACAACCAGTAGCATATGTATTGAACCCGGTTTTACGCCCTAAGGTTGAATTGATGGAGGGCTATTTCTTTTCACCCATTTTCACATTCAGTTCTTTTTCATTCTTCAACCCCTTCAGTGCTTACCGAGACTTCATAACTAGAACCTTGTTGGGTTTATTCCAGTACTAGCTCTGTCTCAGTCCGCACTCTTCCCATATTCTCTTTTTTCTCCTTTTTTCATCATACCTAAGGACTCTACACTATCTAGTGGATTGTCCCTGGGTAGATCCCTCCGGCTCTGGCGGGATCGTGGGAACGAATACCTAACCTAACCATCCTTATAACACCATGCATAAAGTAAAATGGTCGGTCTTTTGGTACAGTTCATTCTTCCGTGAAACCAATTGAAAAATCATTTGGAAAAACAATCAAGGTACTTGTGATACGAGATCAAAGCATTTTGTACCCTGATAGTTTTGATCATTTAGAAAACCTCCCCCTCAACATGTGCATGTGATTTAGAAATTGTTTGGCACATGGAGGCAAGAGGACTTTGAAATATTTTCTTTGATCACAATTTTCATACGAAAAAGCCATTTGATTTTCTTGGTAAAATTCTCCCCCTCAATATGTGCATAGGATTTTTGAAATCATTTTTATCACATAGAGGCAAGAGTTCTTTTGAAGCACATCCACAATCACAAAATCCATTAAGAAAACCATTTGAAAACACAATCAAGGTAAATTATAATTTCTTTTAAAAAAAACTTTTGTACCTTGATGGTTTTGCTCCCCCTCAATATGTGCTTCGAGATTCGAAAGCGTTTAGCACATATGAGAGAGCAGCCTGCACAAATAAAAGATAACTGAATCAAACGATCATCTTTTATCAAATTTCATTATTAAATCACAAATTCTCCCCCGATCAAAAATATCAAATCCTTTGAGATTTTGGATCCCAAGTGATTTAATTAGGTTTAGAAAACATGGGAGAAAATGTGGCCTTGTTTAAATACTCATCTGGTTTTTGGATAAATCCTCCTCCTCAACATGTGCATTGTGTATTTGAAATCGTTTGGCACATGGAGGCAGGAGTGCCTTTGAAGGACTAAAACCAATTCCATTAAAACAGATTTGAGATTTAAAACACGATCTCTACCCCGATCAGAAATATCAAACCATTTGAGATTTGTGATCCCAACTGATTTAAATCATTTAGAAAAATTTGGGGAAAGACGTGGCAGGATTCAATTTTGAAAGATGACAGATAAGGACCATTTTAAGATATTAAAGATTGTTAGTGTCAGGTATGATAGTTTTAAGAGATCTTTTAAGTAAAACAAAACAATTTCACAATCAAACAAGAATAGAAAAAATTTCATTTTGAAAGACCTTGATTCTAAAGAAAAATCATACCATGACATAACATTAAATCTTTAGATCACCACTTATTATCGTACGTATTTCAACCGAACTTTTGTGAAGAAATATCATTTGAAAATATTTTATTTTAAATCACTCTCCCCTCAATCCATGACAGAAGTCAATAATTGAGTGACTTAGGTTTTGATAACATGAAGTCCGGTGATTTTCAAAAATTAGTCCAATATATTTTCAAAAACAATATTTTTCCATTTTCAAAAACAATATAATTCAAAGTTTTAGAAAAATGGTATCATCACTATTATCCCTGCACAAAGATACGTTAGGTGGATGAGAAGCTTCCGTTTTTGTTGCTGTAGGGTTTGGAAGAAAACCATCTGCATATGCAAAGGAGACTTCTTCTTACGTAGCATTTTGAATGCCAACTGAGGTCAAATTAAGCTCCGTTTCTTCAATCACTTAAGAAAACCATCTGCTGATGCAGTGAGACCTCTTACGTTGCATTCATGCCAAATCTCCATAGAAGTCCAATTAAGCTCCGTTTCTTCATTTGTCAACCCAAGAAATAGTTACCCTTTCCTTTCGGTATCCAATCATCTTAATAGTGGGATCCGGATCGGGAACATTCTTTTATACCAATATACCTGCATACGTTAGTGAACACACATACAAATATATGGTGGTCGACATCACCCAAACAACAATCGACTAATAACAGTCAATTCAACATGTCAATCAGATCATATAAGGTATGGGGTTTATGTGTTAATCAAACTCTAATCATCTAAACCTAACAATCATATCCTAAATTCCTAGTCCTTCGACACAGGAAAATATCATTTTTAATTAAGCACGTAGGATAATTAAGAAAGCTCGTTAGATGATATAGATTTGAAAACATTCTCCCCCTCAATCAATGACTTATTTTCTAAAAAGATTAAAAGCGCTAAAGTCATTGATTGAGTTTTCAATTTTTTACGAAAAACTCTGAAACTGATTGGTTTTGCAACTCATTAACCACCATTTTGTTAAAACACCAAATATTTTTCTGAAGAATTTTAGACGGAAAAACATTTGTGTAGGAACGGCAGTCCTTCGACATACTTTCCTTGTTTTGTTTTTAGGATAAGTGCACGAAATATTTGAAAATAGGTTTAGCGCAACACTTTCCTTTCTTGAAGAACGGGTTGCTATCTGAAATAATAGCAAGCCATTATTTGAAGCACGGGTTACAGTCTGAAATAACTGTAAGCCATAGTTTGAAGCCCGGGTTACAGTCTGAAATGACTGTAAGCCATATTTAGAGACATGTATAGAAAAGAATATTTACACCTCCTGCTCGAACTTTATCTATGGTCCCGTGCCATTATTGAATGACATTTCTAAGACCGTAGATGTTATCAATACCAGAAGACATGTCTAGGGAAACATATTTTTGGTATTTTTGAATTTTTCTGATTTTTATGGGTTTTTGAAGGTTTTATATTTTTCTATTTTCTTTTGTTGGTTTTATATTTTTGTATTTTGTTTTTCAGATAAATATATACAAAGATAGAGAAGATGATATAGTTAAAGAGGATGATGATACGAGTACCGAGATAAGGATATCGAGCAGCACGTCGTAGAAGATAGAATTCGTCATCTCTTAAACATCCACCACCAAAGCTTCCAAGGGCTCTTGAATTGAAAGAAATAGAACCATCTGAAAGAGAGACTCTGGCAGCTTCCCCCCAAACCGAAAATCCTTAAGATGAGCAGATTCGAAGCTCTATTTCAAGCTTGCTTTAGCCAGGTGCACAAGAAAGCACACCATTATCATAAATCCCACTGCTCCATTTAAGAAAGATAATCGAGGATCTCCATTCGGGGTTATATCATCAAGAAGAAGAACAGCAACGTTTCATCCCACTCTTTAAATTTCTTCTCAAATTTCATAACCACTGAAGTCTGACGCAATCCATTCCAAAAGGTGTCAAGAGAACACTTCCCCCAAGTAGTTGAGTTGATGCAGTCAATCTCTTAGACTAGAGCTCACGAACCCGAATACACATACCCGAAGACAAAGAAACTTATACCATCGAAGTAACAGATTAAGTCCAATAGCCAAAGAATAACCCCGATGTATACTTTTCTTTCCCCTGAAGAAAGTGTATGAAGCTCAAGAACCCGAAGTACACGAATGCCCAAAGAGAGAATAACCGATAACATTGAAGAAGCAGGCCGAATCACTGATTATCTCTGCGGGTGACAATCTCTGCGGATGTCAACACCGGAATAAGTGATTATATCTCGAATCACGATTAAGCCCTCGGTAAAACAAATGAGCATCCCCAATGTACACAATCTCTATCCCCTGATGATTGTGATAAAATCAAAATCATCACACACTTGTGTACCTCTTTCATATTCAGAAACTAACTCTTCCATCTCTTCCCCCACGTCGTTGGAATAATAACACAAAAGCCTTCATGAGTAAAACCTTGAGTTTCTCTGCGGTCATGACATTTGTTTTACCGGGTGTTAGCCTTAATAGTTTTTATTAGAAGTGATGGTCATTCACGTTTAGGAACTTTGTAACGTGTGTTAGATATCGTGATAGAATAGTCAAAGGGCTCGTGGATTGGGCTAAGCTAAATGGGTATTAGTTTAGTTAAGCTAGCCTTGTATAACCTCAAACGATCCAAGCCCAATCCAAGTCCAAACCGAGCCCATAGAAAGCCTTTAGGGCATCAAGTCCCTTGGACTATAAATACCCCTCAAATGGTCATTTGAGGGGTGTGCTTGAAAGTGTGTGTGTGTGTGTTTTTCCTTTGAAATAAACATCATATTGTTTCATCATTCTCTTCACATACATACGCATAACATATCATTCAAGTCACCATCTTTCTATTCTTCATCTTTCATCTCTACGCGTACTGTTTGTATAACGTGGGTTTTGTGTGTGGTAAAGGTTGCTATTGTGATAGGGTATACGTGATAAAGGGGTTTAACAATTGGTATCAATCGCCTAATAATGGTTTAGGAGTGTTTGTGTTTGTTTTGAAGGGTTACGCGTAAAGGCTCGTTATACGTTTTTTTGTCAAGCTTAAAGCTTTAATTTTTGCACTCAAAAATTCAAGATTCTTGTGGTTTAAGGTTTATTTGGTGCTAAAGTTTCAGTTTTTTGCAAAAAGTTCGAAGCTTTACACGTTTTGGTTAAGTTTTAAACTCGTTTTTGGTTTATTGGTCATTTCTACTCATAACTTTTCTAAGCACTTTGGGTGAAAAAGGTCAACATTTTTGTGTTATTGGAGTGTTTTTAAGGATATCTGTGCAAGCGAAATCATTTGAATCGTTGGAAATTTCTTACGAGTAGAAGTCAAAAAGTCAAAACCCTAGTTTTCTACTCGTAACTTTTCTAAGCACTTTGGGTGAAAAAGGTTAACATTTTTGTGTTATTCGAAAGTGTTTTAAGGATATCCGTGTGCGAATTTGTTTGAATCGTTGGAAATTTTTACAGTAATTCAAAACCCTAGTTCTACTCGTAAGAAAGTCAACTACTCATAA
This sequence comes from Chrysanthemum makinoi, assembly GCA_910596185.1. Taxonomy (NCBI): domain Eukaryota; kingdom Viridiplantae; phylum Streptophyta; class Magnoliopsida; order Asterales; family Asteraceae; genus Chrysanthemum; species Chrysanthemum makinoi. The sequence continues at coordinate 314,871,907 of OU343222.1, read as the reverse complement.
GTTTTCTACTCGTAACTTTTGGTGAAGAATCTTCGAGCTATAACGGTTACTCAGTGCTTCCCTCACTGGGATAAGTGTGTGGAACACTTCGACTTGTGGATATCCCTTACGTACTGCTGACAGTGTGTAAAGGATTTTTGGTTCTTAACCATAGTTTACGTATAAGCTAAAAGCTTACGAGTAACTCTACGCATAACTTCACAATTACGCGTAAGGTTTACGAGTAACTTTTTGTCTACGCATAAGCTTAAGGTTACGCGTAAGATACTTTCTACGCCTAAGCATCCTACGCCTAAGGATTCCTACACCTAAGCATCCTACGCCTAAGGATTCCTACGCCTAAGCATCCTACGCCTAAGGATTCCTACGCCTAAGCATCCTACGCATAAGATCCTACTCGTAACTACATCCTACTCGTAACCATATCCTACTCGTAACTTCTTTGGTCTACGCCTAAGGTTAAAAAAAAAAAAAAAAAATTTGGCGGGAAAACTTGAGTAAAGTTTAAATTTTTGAGGAGACTAAACGTTCAATTTTTACGCGAGATTCAAATTTTGGTTTAACTGTGAAAATTTTGGTCAAAAATTCAAAATTTTGAGCCTAAATTCAAATTTTTCGGTCAAATTTGGCGTCAAAATTGTCATAACTCAAATTTTTCATACGACCTTAGAATTGATTTTTATAGTGAATTTCAAATTTTGGTTTAAATATTTTAAGAACCGAAGTTTACGAGTTTAGTACCGACTTTCGAAACACCTCAACCAAGCTTAATCTTCATCAACCACAACTCCTTTATCGTTGAATCGATCCTACATCAACTTTATCATATCATACCTTCATCAATGGCTACTCAACAAGACATTCATGCAACCGGTGCCGAAAACCGACCTCCTATGTTGGCAAAAGGTGGTTATCTTCAATGGACAAGTCGTATGCTCCATTACATCAAGACCAAACCTAATGGCAAACTCATGATTAAATCCATTCAAGATGGACCCTTCAAGCCTCGACAAGTTAATGTCCCTGGAAAGGCAGATGCAACACCTCCCATCCCACCATCCTCTCATCTTCAAACTGAATCGAATACATCAAGAGGATCGAAACAAGTCGATGCAAATGACATGGCAATTCATATTGTCCAACTGGGTTTACCAATAGACATCTTTTGCTGCGTAGACAGTTGTGAAACTGCTGGATATGTGGGAACGTGTTAGACGACTATGCGGTTATGGAAACGAAATTGGTAAACAAGACATGGAGAACAAGTCGCTAACCGGAATGGGAAAAGTTTACATCTACACCAGGAGAATCCATTGAATCATACTATGGAAGGTTTTGCACTTTGATGAATGAGCTTATCAGAAACAAGTTGGCACCCGTGCAACAATCGTCAAAACATCAAGTTCTGAATAATCTTCCGTAAGAATGGGGACGATATGTCACTATTGTCAACCAAACAAAAGACTTACATCGGGTGAACTTTGATCAACCTAATGATTTTCTCAAACAAACCAAGCTGAGTGAATGAAGTCGGGCAAGAAAGATTAGCAAAGAATCATGATCCATTGGCACTCATTGCAAAGACTCAAACCAAAGGAATAGACAACAACAAGCTTCATCATCTTCCACCAACAACAACTTGCAGCAATACATTCCACAACCACAACAACAATTCTATCCGGATCAACAATACCAAATGGGAAAAGGAATCACTGATCCAAACCCAATCTTAGCGACCTTTTGCAACAGATATTTTCTTTTATTGATAAAGCTTTAACACAATGACGGTAATCAGGCGTTCCGTATCGTGGTAATCACGTCGCATGTTGGAAATCGATGGGGACGAATGTTGGGAATAGAGCGTGGGTAATCGAATGGGTATGCTAGCCTTCCCGTTGGAATCATGGAATGTGAATCGTGGTAGTCAGATTAAGTGTTATAACTGTCAAGGAGTGGGTCACATGGCAAGAAACGCCCCACTAAGCCGCAAAAAAGAATGGTGATTTTTCGAAAGCCGCTTTGTTAGCAGATAAGCAAGCGAAGGTTACGGTTGAGAGCCGAGGAACATGACTTTTCGCTATTATGGATGATTTGGAAGACCTCGAGGAACTCAGTGAACTGATCTACATGGCAAATCTTCAGAGACTAAGTTTTAACGACACATCGACATCGACGCACCTCCGCCTATGACGCAAATGCTGTATCTAAGGTACCAATCATTGATCCATGCTATAACAATGTCATATGTGATGTGTTTACTCATGACGAACAACATTCTCAGTGACGCCAAAGACCCACTTTATGATACATACTGACAATCCAGTTGTAGCAATACGAACTCCTCAAACTCCATATGTGGATCCAAGTGGAGGCCATGTGGCACAAAATACTGGCGACCGATGAGGAAACACGTGATTATGTTGAATCATTAATCAATCAATGTGGCATTGAAGTTGAGAAAGTTAGAACGGTCAATCGCGAGCAAGGCCGCAATAAAAATTGACCGTGAGCTTGAGAGTTACAAGAAGCACGCCAAAGCCTATGAATTTCATACAAACAAAATGTCCGAATTAGAAATTGGTTATTGAGATTTTAAGAGAAAAGAATTGCAAATTAAGTATAACACACTTGATGTGAATTCTCACTTGAAAATTAAATCTTTAAACAAGGAAATTTCAGATCTAAATGACCAACTATCTAAACAAAAGCACTGTTTTCGATCTTGAAAAGAGAAGAAAAAGTTGATTGTCGATTTTTCAAAACGAGAAGATTCTCTTCTTGATGAAGCCTACGGATAAAAATGAGAAACTTAAAGCTTTGGACAATTTGCTTCTCACAACGGGTCATTCAGATAAAACAAACAAGATGCTTTCAAACCAAGTAAATCAGCTTTTTCATACTTCACATAAAATGGCACTTGGTAACGACCCTTCTTCGTTCCTCAAGAAAGCTTTCGAATCTCGTAATGTGTTGAACAATGGACAACCTTTGCATGAACCCATAATTGTTCGTGATTCTCTTGAAACGTTGGAACTATCTGAGGAGAGTAGATCAAAAATGAAACAAAAGAATCCAGATCTCAAACCGATTGATTATAACAAATGGAACAAAATTAATGGAATTACTTTTGTTAATCAAAAGAACAATCAACGCTTTTCCACCACACCAAGTGTTTCAAACAAAGTGTCAACACTGGTTTCAAAACTAGTTTCAAAACCGGTTGTAGTTTCCAAGTCTCTTTCAAAAATCGAACAAATGTCTTCAAACAATCCTTTTAACACAAGTGATACTAGAAGCATTTTAGATGATGTTAAAACTAGAATTGGGTATCTTCAAGAGATTGTTAAAACTAAAACCAATATTACAACAAACATCTGGTTTAATAGTTTTGATAATGAACAAAAAGTTTTGAAACTCTAATTGCCCCTCACTGAATGCAATCGCAAGGGTAATTCATGTTGAACAAACACTTTTGAAAGAAACAAGTGACTTTGTCAAGGACCATAAATCCTCGTAAAGCAGCTTAATGAAAGTATTGAACACATCAAAGTTTTGAAAAACTCAATGATTCTCTTCAAGATGTTATGACTATCGATATCATGTCCATTATCTTACAAACATATTCTGTTGAAGATCATGAAAGACTCCGCCTGAGACCTCCACAATTGTTTCAAAATATGAAAAGCTCTTGAAAAACTTGAAAAAGAAAACGTGTCCTATTTTAAACAACTTGATCGAAAAACCGAGGAATGCAAGTATGACAAACCGTCAGTTGATGAGCTGCGTGCCTACAAGGACATGAAAGAGCAAAATGATCTTTTGAGAGCTCAACTGGAAAGTCTAAAAGGAAAGGTTGTGGATACTAAGATTGCAAAACCATTGATCGAGGAGAAGGCAAATGTTCCCAAACCGGTTTTCAAACCAAAATGTCTATTTCTCAACCTCCTCCAAAAGTCAATGAGAAAAATGATTTGTCAAAACCAAATACCCACGTCCCTGCCTATTAAAAAGAGAATTATCAAAAGTTTTGAAAAGGAAAACGGTTGTTTGAAACACCAAAAGTGATTACACGGCATCTCTAGGAATAGTACACCTGAATGTGACCAAAAATCCAATTAAAGAATCTCGTTCTAACAACATGGTCAACAATCACTATCTAGAAGAAGCTAGGAAAAGGCAATGCTTCTTAAAAAGACGGAATTCTAGGTGCAACATCTAGGGTGATGAATTCTACAAGATTTCAAGGCACCGCTAGTAGTAGTAAACCATTACCTAGGAACACTCTACAAAAGACTAGGGATTGGCTTGCATCTAAGTAGTTGCGAAAAGAAAATGCTATGCCCTTAGAAAACAACACTAGAATTCTAGGTCTTTTCTCAAGAATCATTTCCAAAAGACTCAGAGTGACAAAGTTAACGCTCTTTGTTTTAAACAAGAATATTGAATTTGTCTCAGACTACATGTAAAATGTATCTTTTCAACTAATCATGATGAATGTGCCTTACAATATCTCAAGAAAGATAATTCTCGTGCGAAGGCACAATCCACTAAGACACCAAATAGAAACAAACCCGATGACAAGATGAACATCAAAAGGAAACCTAATAGGTGGATCTCTTCAGACTAGTTTTTCTAAAAAGAGTCTTCCTCTGATGATAAGAAAACAACTCCTAGATCTTACCTTAGGTGGAAACCCACGGAAAAGTTTTCAAAGACAATAGGTCTTAGATGGATTCCTACGGAAAGATTTTTGATACTTGCACCAACACGGATAGTAGTGAAAATCATCGTGATAAGGAAGTCAAAACCACTACAACCGTTGATAGTGATCACTCTCACCGTGAGGAATCTTGTACTTCTAACAACATAGTTATTTGTGAAAACTCTTCTTCTTTTGCATGTGAATCAAATATCTCAACCCACCATCGTAGGTTCCACCTCAAACTCTTCATTCTCTCTATCTTCTATCTTTGATTTTCCATTTCTTTATAAAACCAACAAAAGCAAAATACAAAAATAGAAATTTTTTCAAAAATACAAAACAATATAAAATCAAAAATAAAAAAAATTTCTCACGACATGTCTCTCGTGATAATCGATATTCTCAGACGCTTCTAGAAATGTCATTAAACAATGATACGGGTATGTACAGATGCTTGAGCGAGAGTTCTTTAAATGTTTTCTAAAACATGTCGCTTCTCAAAATTTCTTTCAAATAATGGTTTCAGATACTTCAAAGATTTAAACCCGACTTCAAAATAATGGCTTCGAACACATCACCGGGACAAGGCTTTAAAAAGGAAAGTGCTTATCAAAATCAAAGGTTTTTAAATATTTTTCAAGCACTATTCCTAAAAATATAATGGCTTGTAAGTATTTCCGCTTGCAACCCGATCTTTAAAGAAAGGAAAAGCTACGCAAAATTCGATTTCAGAAATATCGAGCACTTATCCTAAAACAAATGAAGATAATTCAATTCTTCTTCAAAAGATTTTTCAAAATCTTCATCATCTTGAGTACCATTGATTCGAAATTTTTCAAAATCTCTCACATTTGGTACCAAGATAACTCCCTCTAAACCCTTTAATTGATTATGCTTTATTAAAGGGGGAGTATAAAACTAAAATGTTTCATATTCATGCTTAAATCAAATCCGTTTGTCTCCCCAAAAGATTCTAAAATGTTGTTTAATCGGTTGATATCAAAAATATCACGAATATGCTATTTTTGAGGGGGAGGAGACGTGATTAAAATGTGATCAAAAAGTTTTAATGATCGGTGTTTGAATCTCAAATGAGCTCGACTCAGTCGTAACCAATGAATTGAAGAGAAATTAAAGTCAGGAAATGTACCATTTCGAGAAACTTTCTATGGACTTGACCAGGACGGGTAATAATTTCAAGCTAATTCACTAGTGATGTAAACGTGTCTCGAATCGGTCTTGTCTATTGAAAGTCGATCAATTCAAAAGTTTAACTCTTCCCTCAATGAAAATTTTCTTAAAAATATATAGCACATGTGAAGGGGAGTGTTTCAAAATATAAAACTCTCGGTGTTCCAAACATGTTTTTCTATCAAAAACACACTGAGAGATTTTCAAGAAAAATGGTTTTATGGCAACAATAATAGGATCCTATGGAGTTATAAGGTGACTAAGGATAGAAATCCGTTCATGATCCGCCAGAGCTGGAAGGATCTACCCAAGGACATCACCAATAGTTTAGTATTAGAAGTCCTTAGGTATGATTGAAAAAAGGAGTAATGAGAAAGGAGAAATAAGGGTTGAAGAATTAATAAGAAATGTAATAAGAAAGGGTGAAAAGAAATAGCCCTCCATATTCAACCTTAGAAGCCGGGTTCATTCATCACCTTCTTGGTTGTCACTAAGATGACACCGTATTGAAGACAAAGGCGTCATGGACGGTGGCCTGCTTGCACCTAACTTTCTAGCCACTCAATTCCTCTTAAAAGGGATTTGTTTCATTCTCCTTTGGGAACCCTACATAAACTATCGACTTTCTCTTAGAGATCGTTGATATTGAAGAAGGAGACCCTCTCCCTAGTCTCCGCTCAGGAAAACCAAAACGCACTATTGAGTCTAGAGCCACGAGATTCATCAAAAGATCTCATTAGGAACACTTGACATGACATTGCTTGTTGTTCATCATTAAGGGCACAAGTGATATATTATAGAGTCCTCGAGATCTTAGCAATCTGCCGAGAACATTTATGAGAAGTTTCATACGTGATCTTGATGATTGAATGGAAATTCTCGCGGGGTTGACATCTAGCAGCCACGGCCCGGGTCACTTGGTAACTCCCGTGGATTCACGCAGGTGTGTCTCAAGCGGTCTCTGATGCATGGGGTGATGCCGGTGTACCTCGGCGACTCATGGCTATGTAGATGTACCGGTATATCAGCGTTATCTCACTTGTGGGACTCCGGTTGAGAGCGGCCTTGTGAAATTAGAGATGTGTTTCACACTATCTTGTTAACACCCTCGAAATTCAAACTTGTAAGTGCGGAATCCGCTTATTACTAACTTTGTTTTATGTTTGTTTCTTCTTATGGAAGCTCGGGCGGATGGATCTTGCTGATTCGCCATGCTCATACAAGCGACACATGAAAGTTCTCATCACAATCAAAGGCTACACAAAGTTTAAAGACTAGAGAACTACATCATTGGTAACCAAAAGACAAATAGAAGTGTGAGCATGGTGGAGAAGGCGAGGACACCTAACCAACGAAGTTGACAACGGTGAACAACCACATTAGCGATCACAAAGCATGAAGGAACAATGAAACAAGTCTATTCTATATCTACACATAAGTTCAAGCTCAAGGAAAGTAAAGATCCCATCAAGTGGAGCATCATTGAATGACCACCCCTTGGGGAGATTGTTTAGCCTTAATAGTTTTTATTAGAAGTGATGGTCATTCACTATTAGGAACTTTGTAGCGTTGTTATTAGATATCGTGATAGAATAGTCAAAGGGCTCGTGGATTGGACTAAGCTAAATGGGTATTAGTTTAGTTAAGCTAGCCTTATATCAATCCATGTCCAATCCAATCCATACGAAGCCCATACAAGGCCCATGGCCAAGCCTTAGGGCATCTTCTACTTGTACTATAAATACCCCTCAAGTATGTCATTTGAGGGGTGTGCTTGAGTGTGTGTGTGTGTTTTCCTTTGAAGCAATATATAACTTATTGTTTTCATCTTTCTTCTCTCTATCTCTCTAACATACACGAATTCTATCATTCAAGTCACCAAGTTCTTCATCTTAATCTTTCTTATCTACGTTTGTGTTTGTATAACGTGGGTGTTTGTGTGAGACGTGTTCTTGTTGTGATAAGGTATAAGTGATAAAAGGGGCTTAACACCGGGATATCTTCAATCACTTAGAAGAGTTAAGTTCATCAAGTTTACTCGTCATGAGTCAAACCTTGAGTTTCTCTGCGGTAATAACATTTGTCTTCACGGGATATCTTCAATCACTTAGAAGAATTAAGTTCATCAAGTTTACTCGCTTTGTGTTTATATGTGAGTCTCCTTTCTCCGCTGGGTTTTGACACTTGAGTCGACAACTCTCGAAGCCCAGTATACTAGAAATTTGTTGAGAAGAACACTTGAACTCTTGTGGGAATCAACTTGCGAAGTGCATTGTGAGCAAATCTAATTGGGGATTAAATCGACATATCACTTTCCCCGATTAGTGCTCTCCCTAAACCGACAATGCCGGATATGAAGAAGTCTTTGGATAATCAAATGCAACTCGTCTTTAGTCTTCTAACATGCGACAAAAAATGTAGAACGACTTGTAGACTCGACCTTCTTCAATATTGTCGGTTGGGAATAGATAATTAACATCTTCAACTCACACCAAAAAGCATCCCAATTAACTTACATCTTGTAAATCCCCTTAGCTAAAATCCCTCCCAATCAAACAAGAACAGAAGGATGTTCATCAAGAAAAGCGACAATGAGGCCTCAACGAACACACAATATGGTAACACCAAACTACCAATCACATCAAACAAGAACAGAGAGATCGTTCGGAATCATCATGTTGATGTATACGTGAAGCATTAACCGGGAGCACTTTGTCGATAAACTCATCAATCCGAGTGAAGATGTCAACCAACGGCTCTTAGAAGAGAGAAACTCCATGTGAAGATTACCCGATAATAAGAAGCTCGGTTCTTACATGAGTTTCGAGCCGTATGACCATTTAAATTCTCAAATATCAATCAACAATGCAAAAATTCACACTTCTTCTCCCCCTCAAGAATTGCATACGGAGTTGCCATTCTTGATTAAACAAGTGAATATCTTCAACAAATGTAGTCTATTCACATTTCTCCCCCGCAAAATTAGCACATGATGTCGCCATCGTCATTTTAGTTGAGCAAGTGGAATAAGACAAACAATCAACAGTAGCCCGGTTCACTTGAATCTTGGCATGGAAAAGTATGAAGCATGTTGATGAGAATGGTCATAATAAGAAGATTTCTCTTCTTTGAAGATAAAAGCGTAACACATTACACTTTTCTTTTCTTTGAGGAACGGGGCATGAACTGTTGTGTTCATACGTCATAAGAAGATTTCTCTTCTTTCAAAGATAATGCACACTGAAACGTACACATTTCTTTTCTTTAGAGAACGAGGCCTGAACTGATGTGTTCATACGTCATAAGAAGATTTCTCTTGTTAAAGATAAAAGCATCGAAGCGTAATTTTCTTTTCTTTAAGTACGAGGCTCCGATGTGAGCAGATGTCATAATCTCTCTATCTACGCTCTCTTAAAACATGTAATCATCCCCATTATCATTCTTAGGCTATTTGTGCGTGACGGTGATGGAAAACAATATGATGAATTTGACCACAAGTAAAACTAACCGAACTCGTGACTTAAACTTGCACATATGTAACAAAAGCGGTGCGAGAATTCATGCTCTATTGAATCTCTTAAGTACTCTATACTCTTCAACCAACCAACCATCAAGTAATAGGCGTACATTACCTCTTGAAAATCCACAATTGAATGTGACACCGAGCACTACAACGTAACTCCTTTAAGTGATAGTTATTTTGAGGTGATAAGAGCCCAATTCCCTCAAGTGGTAAAAGAAGAGGTAAAAGTCACCCAACAATAACTAGATTTCCAAGTCTTCATTTTTGATAATAAGCTCGAACAAGGATCATGAAGAATCTTCATCCATTCATCCGATACCTTGGATACTAAGTACACTTTCGCCCGTGATAATTCACTTCAACCTCAAATAAATATCTTGAATTAACGCCGATGTCACATCTTACTTAAACTCAAATCTAGCCTTCGTTGACATTTAAATGAACTTTGATAATGGTTTCATCCTGACCATGGTTAAAAGCACGTAACCCCGTAAAACCATATAATAATCTAAAACCGCCATGAAGACAACCTCCAAACACACACCCAATTCATGAAGTACACCACTTTTATCCCTTCTTGAAAAAAAGCGTAGCACCGGCATCGGATAAGATCTCGAAATACACTTTCCTTTTCTCCGGGATGGTTCCATCATTACGGGATTTTACAACTCTATGGTTTAAACCGAAAAATAGATTCTTTTGAGGGATTTTACAAAACCAAGAATAAACCGTAAGATAGATCCGGAAATGCACCTTACTATTGTCGGGGATGTTTCCATTGTTACGGGATTTTACAAGTCTATGATTTAAACCGAGAAATAGGTTCTTTTCAAGGATTTTACAAAATCAAGACAAAACCGTAAACAATTTCAGCTTGAATGTATTATAGCCATTTTGGTTTCGGTGAATAACTATTTTTAGGGGAACATGCAGCGGTTCATCAACGGACATAATCCAACATCATCAACCATCCAATTAACACTTTGGTAAACACATCATTCACGCATTCTGTCGGCTATTGCTGTGACCACACGGAGAAGTAAACCCGATATACCAAACTTGATCATGAAGTAGAATTCCCCGGATTTGTTATTTAAACTTGTACTAATCCTTGTGAAGAAGAAACGGTGTACCCAATGTACAAAACCTCTTGACATTCTCAACTGAGTGAGACACCGAAGTGATAATTATGTTGTGGGTTAAGCGAGAAAGAATCACAACCGTAATTAAATGGCCAAGTCTTTATCACCCTCTATAAATGCTCAAACAAGTCATCTTCGCGGAATGGTAGAAAGAAAGAAGATGAAATAAGTAAACGCGCCCGGAAAACCTCACTTCAAATCCAAATATGAAATACCAAACAAACAATCCCGTAGTCAACCAAATTATTTAAAAAATAATTTAAGCCGTGACGTTATATATCCCGTGAAACTGTATACACCAAAGTATCAATCTGCACAACCCATCAAATCTCATCATCAAATTGCTTCCACACATCTCATCAATCCAAATCTCATCATCACACATTTCGTTGACAGCCTGTATCATAAAATTACAACTCGCATCTCATGATGATAGAATATTAGCGCAATTACTTAACACCACGTCCGTTTCAAAACATTAGTGCAAGTCCAACAAGGATCACATGTAGCACACGAGAATAATCAAATGTCTTCAAATATTTAATGTTATATATCATAAACTCACGAATTCACATATCTATACACAAAATGACACACAATCATTTTTACCTCACGAATAACTTGTGTATATTATGCATCAAGAGACCAATCACAAAAACACCATCACGTGACCCAATTTAAATCTATCATGGCCCATCAAAAAAAAATCCCATCCGATCCATTAAGACAACCCAACCCTAATTACGGGTATTTAACAGAGTATTCTCACATAAACCCTAGAATAATACCCTATACTTCTCCTCACATAACACACGCCTCCAAATCATACTCCAAATCCGCTTCATCTCACCTGTTCCCAAATCAGATCCAATAGTAAAACAGCTTCATATTAATCATATTACAAAAACCAATACAGATCATGAACCAACACTAGGTACCCACGAAAGAACTTTTGATTCAACTATACTCTAGCCATAGTGAGTGGCTTGATGGACTTGTGACTGCCACAGAGATGGCATAAGGTTTTGGACTCGAATATCCATAAGTCGCCATATGGATGGCTTGAGGCAGTTCGGTCTAGCCACAGGGATGGTTTTTCAGCTTATGAACGAGGCTCAAAACAGGTAGGTTTGATCTTTAACTTTTGTTGTTATTGAGTTTCAACCGAGCCAAGGACATGGGTTAACATACTTGTTAATATCATTCCTTTAAGATTCGTATATTAATAACAAAAACGTTTTAGATCCATGAGGCACAAGGTCTTTTGTGTATAGATCTATATAGATCTATGTGTTCTATGAACCTAACACAAAAGGATCAAAGCTGAGATCATTGACTTGTTAATCATATTTTCGTTATGGTCGATTTGTGATGAATATTTGCTCTCCTCATGTAATAGGCCCTTGAGGCATGATGAAACCTTGAAATACTTTGAGAGACAAATCTGAGATCAATTAGTTAATTAACATAATAGCTTAGATCTGTGAAGAAGTACTTTTCGTTTAATAGACCTTTAAAGGTCTCGTATTACTTTATGTAAAACGAAAGGTAAACTGAGATCTTGAGATGTTTAACTATTGATGTGATTCAAGTCTTGATGCATGAGATCTGTGATGAGGTTCTAGTTTGTACAAAGGATGTGAAATGATTCATATCAAGTAAACAAACAAGGAACTTGAGATCATGTAGTATTCATGTTTGTTAAATTAGTAGTGGACTGAGGATGGTCTTGAATACTTGAGGTTGAGATGTTTGTAGATTGAATTTGTTTTTGTATCAGTAGTACTTGGTTAAGATGTTGGGTTATTGATGTGAAATGGGTTGTGGTCAAGTCGTCATGGTCATATCTCCTTCTACCTTTCTGTATCTGTCAAGTCATTTAGTCTTTCTTTTTCAACATGTTTTGTCTGCCAAGTCGCTAGGTTCTTTTTATACGAGTCGCTAACATTCAAACACATTAAGTCGCTAGCAAATATTGCAAAGTAAGTCGCTAGGTCTTTTGAACCATACAAGTCGCTATTGACTAAATAGTCAATAGCCAAGTCAAGTCGCTAGCCAAATTATCAAACCAAGTCTCTAGCCAAATTATCAAACCAAGTTGCTAGCCAAATTTTCAAACCAAGTCGCTATGACTTATTGAATAATAAGTCGCTAGGTCAAAACTTTTCACACTAACTCGCTACTTGATAAATATCAAGTCGCTAGCATCCATGAGTCATGATAAGTCGCTATGATTCTTAATAACAAGTCGCTACCTTGTTCAATAACAAGTATCCAGGTCCTTTTGTATGTGCCAAGTTGCTAGCATAGCTTTAGACGCATAACTCGCTACCAAGAATGATATGACCAATGAACAGTTTCAAACCCGAAAAGATAGCGCATAAAACGTATTGCCCGTTTTGACCCAGTTAGACCACGAAAATGACCTGATTCATACAAACTTTGGACAAAGTTTACACAAACAGGACTTGGACAGAATAATGACTTGGACAACATGTTTGAACCAGTTAAGACCATAGACCAAAAGAAGGATACCAAGACATGATAAACTGTTTACCAAAAAAACTTAATCCGACCACAAAATGTAAACAAACAGTACTACATATAAAATCATAACCACAAAAAAATCATCATCCCAACAGTTTACAAAAAAACAGTTTACCCACGAATCAGAACCACAAGAAAACATCAAAACACAACAACCATGGCTCTTGATACCAATTGTTAGGATCCAAATATTTATTGTGTTGATGATTCGGGTGGTCTTGGATGATCAAAATACATGTTTGCCATAGTTAGAGAGTTAGTAGAGAGAGAGGGTGTTCTTGCTAGAGGTTTACACAAAGTATGAAATATTAGATTTGAAAAGCACCACCCCTTCCATGGATGGAAGGGGTATTTATAGTTACAAATACACGACCTCCTATCGGCTTGTGGATCAGGGATACAGTGGGTAAAGACCCGTCCTTCCTCCACGGTGTTGCACGAAGCTATACTACGCTACAAACTAATAAATAAACTACTAAATAACGTAAATAACGATATGTCTACGAGCTAACTTATGCTAGATAATATTAGGGGTGACCGACACTTCACTATGGAATTTTCTAATTCCTAACATTAGTTTTGGACTTGGACTTATTTTAGAATCCGGATATAAATATAAGGACCATTCATGTCATTTGTAAAATTCCAAGGGCCAATGATGCCAATTCTGAAAAGTATTCCAAGGGTCATTCTTGTTACTTCCAAATAATCCAAGGACCAATATTGCTAATTCTGAAACTCCAGGGGTATTTTCTAACAATTCTTTGAAACTTGAAGGACTGATTCTGGAAATTCTTTAAAGTTGATCCAATCTTTCAAAAATCATCCTTTAAGTATTAGAATCTTCAAATTCACTCATTTCTGACTTCCTGGCTCAGCTTTTGCACTCTTTTCCTTCTCGTGCTCGGTTTTCGTCTGATTTGTCTTTCTTTTGCGTGTTTTGCCATATCCGTACATGCACATGCATAAACTCAAGAAACCAGCAAATATTAGAAATAAACGGCTCTTTCTTGGTTATTTTGGGTCTATTTTGGTAAAGAAATGGTATGTGTTTTTGCACATACCAAAATACCCCAGACTAAACGATTGTCGTGTCCTCACGCAATGCAATCAACTCACGCTTCTAAAACCAAGGATTTCAATCTCTTTCTACTAAACCTATGAAAAGTAGCAAAGATTCCTCAAAATAGATTAAGAAACCCTCAATTCTAAAAATGCCCCGTTTACCTTTTAATTCACATATAGATATTACGATTAAGCACATTCCAATTATGAGTGACGGTTTGTTGAACTTTCATGTCGATTAATAACTCCCACATATTTCAAACGACATTTTAGGATCAGGCAGTAGGAAACACAACTCAGCGCGAAGTGACCATACGGATAGAATACATCGTCCCTGATTTTTCACAAGTCCCCAAACTAAGCGTAAAATCGAAATCGTTGTTAAATATGATTTTAGATGCTAACACTACCCATGGAAGTTACTTGTGTAATTACCTTTTGCTCCCATTTTCCTATTTTCCTCTATTCATTTTATTTTTGTGAGAAATGAATTTCTTCAAATTTCTCGTCTCGATAATTTTTATTCCGATAAAGATATAAAGCTAAGTCGCTAATTAGTTATCCATCTTCCCTCGAACACCGTTGCATACAAGAATGAGGTCCACATCACGGTCCTAATTTAACACGATTTAAGAAGATATCCTTTTTATTACGACCGAAACAACTCATCTACGAGTCCAGAGACAGAAGCTTTTATTTAGATATCTCCCGGATTCAAAGTTTGGCTTAACACTATTTCAGCACATTTGCATTTTTTCAATTTAGGCCCTCGGTATTTTCAACCACTAATTCAACGGGATTACCGTTTTATCAGAAGTCTTATTATGACTTTGGAATTTTCCTCCACCTTTTCGAAGTCCATGACAACGGGGGTATCGTCGGACATAGAAAACTTTTAGGGCTTTGGATTTTTCACTTTAATACATTTGGGCTTTATTTCATGTTAATTTTTTTGCCAAACTCCGAATCCCACGGATTTTATAACAATAGAAACAATAGCAGCAAACTATCAAGAATCAGTTGTCTATTACATGAAATAACACACTGACAGTACCTTTGATGTGTACCCAACTCTCATAAACAAGGATTCTCTAAAGAAGATAAAGAACTAACTATCTCCAAAAACCTAACATCTTTAATTATTTATTCACAGATATGGGGTGAGACAATTTTGTGGGAGCAAAAGGCCATAAGTACCTTCGATGGGCTCTAAAGAGAACCATCTACTCCACGCTTAGCATCTAAACTCATAAATAACTCTATCATTCCTCGATCTCCGCAAATTTAAAATCTCAAATAATGAGATCCGCGGATGCTTAGCCGATAATAATTTTATCTATGGTTAAGGGAACAAGCTAGGGCTCAACACGCCCGGTCAAGTCAGAATTCTATTCCTACTCTCACCAGCGAAAAGTCAACAAGGTGTCAAAACATATATTAACTTAGCAAATGCTTCGTCAAATATTCTCAAGTCTCGCATTTTTAAAGTCACTTCTAAGAGACTCGCAAAGACTTTTCAATCATAAAACTAGCAAAAGCTTACAAATTTTTTTAAATTTTCAGATTTTTGCATAATTTTTTCAATTTCTAAGGAAGAACGGGGTTATGAGAGTACATGACAAAGAATAAGCAAGTGCGGTCAAATCAAATCGAAGATTACCCACCCCAGATTAAAATGAAACATTGTCCTCAATGTTTAAAGGCAAGGGTATCAACGAAAATCAAAAAGCCGTTTATTAAGTATGCTTAAAGATAAACGTTAGTCGATAAGATTTCGGATATCGGATTTCCATCAGCATCGATCATGAAACTCGAGTGGAGAAAAGACAAACTTCGAGCACAAGAGTCTTCATATCGGTGAAATCCTGGACAAAACATCACAAACAACCAAACACGAGAAATCGAAGAGGCTAACCCATTCACGTCACTTATTAGAGAAAATAGAAAGAAGATAGAGATAAGCATGGGGTGCCTCCCACGAAGCGCTACTATTTTTAATCACCGAGTCGCTAGCCTGACTCGTCCCCAAATTCATTTTTCCTTGGGGCAGCAAGCGGGAAAGATACTCGGATCAAAGATGGTATCCTCACTCCGGAGGGAAAAAGAATGGGTGGGTTGGGAGGGGAAGAAAATGTCGGGCTTAAGCACATAAGGGATAACTTCTCCCAAACTCACAATAGTTATATCATGAAAGAACGATCCATCATCCGGTGGTTTAGCGGGCGGACGACGGAATGATGGATCCAAGTGAAACGACTCCATAGAAGAAGAGAGTCCATGGTATAGAGAAATGCTTTTTTAAGGCTCAACAATGAAGGTATCCAAGATAGGATCCTTTTTCCGGATAACTTTGGTAATATGAAGTTCCTCTATGATGAGTATCCTAGGGTTAAAAATCTTGTCCTCGGAGAGGAATGAAATCAAAGTATAATCTATGGGAAAATCCTCACGAGAAGAGGAATCACTCTCGGATAAAAAATATTGTAGGACCTCTGGATCAACAAGCTCATCGATAGAAACTTTCGCTTTCTTTTCTTTCTTCAGATAAAATGGATCATCGTATTCTAGTTCTTCCAAAAGACCATTCTCTGAAGGAATTGAGTCTATGGGAGCAAGTTCATCGGCGAACTCCTCGAAACAAATTGATGGATCTTGATACAACAAATATTCGATTTCTCGTAAATCGGCTCTAAAGTCAAAGACGTCGTTCTCACTTCCCGGTGGAAGAGGATCAATGTGAGCGAGTTCATCGGCGAACTCCTCGAGAAGTAAATCGATAGAAGAATCCTTGAGCTCGGACTCCAGAGGAATAGTAGACGGCTCGACTTCTTTAACAATTTTACTTTCTTTTTCTTTTGGAGGGAGTGAAAAGTCCATTTTAAGCATTTCTTCAATTAAACGAATATCTCCCTCGATGTCAATATCGGCATTATCAATTTCCGGTGAAACTGAATCACTTTTTAAATAAGCCTCAATCTCTTCCATGATGGAATCACTCCTCTCAAACGGAATGAGGGAAGGGGAAGAATCAGAAATGATTTGTTTAGAAGAAAGTTCCATAATTTCATATGAAGGAGTGGGATTGCCACTCAAAGAAAGCTCGACATTCTTAGGAACAAGATCAATACGATAAACAGAAAGTGGAGGTGGGACAAGTGGTGTGCTCTGAGAGCTAGCAGTTTCCACCACTACCGTTGTAGTCTCCTTTTCTAGTTTCTTCTTTTGCTCAGCACGTATTGTCGACAAACTCTTAACCGTAAATCATGAAATACTTAGATCAATTCGAGATGATTTAGGCTCAACTTTCTCCAACTTATCAACGTCATTCAAGGGGGGGGGTAAGAAGACGGCTCATCATTTAACAATTTCTCAATTAAAAGGACGTCCCCCTCTGGGTCACAAATAGCATTATCAATCTCAGAGGAAACCGAATCATCATGAAGAAAGGCCTCGATCTCTTCCTAAATGGGGTCACTTTCCGTAGTGAGAGCTGGGAAAGAGTCGGGAATAATTGGGTTAGACGATAAAGTGGGATTGCCACTTTCTTGAGAGAAATCAATCACACCGATCTTTGTGGATAGAATGGTCATCGGGTGGATGTGTTTGAAGTTTGCTCAGCATAAAATATTATATTTTCATCACCTTTTCTTATTGTTAACGTTCCTTGGAAGTGATCCACTAGGACTTTTTCGGTTCTCAAGAAGGGTCTTCCTAGAGTAAGAGGAACTCGGGCGTCAACCTCTATATCAACTACAGCGAAATCCACGGGAAAATGGAATTTATCCACTCGTACCATAACATCGTTGGCTACATCAACCGTGTGAGCAATTGTTCGATTAGATAATTCAATAGTCATACAAGTCGGTATAAGATTCTTCAATCCAAGCTTCTGATATATTGAAAGAGGCATGAGGCTTATGCTTGCACCTGAATCAGTCAGGGCAGTATATACCTCGATATTATTTAAAGAGCAAGGAAGGAGAAATTTCCCGGGATCACCAAGCTTCTCGGGAGCTTGGTTCGAGGAAGAATTGGATGGTTTAGGCTCAAGTGATATCTTTGAAATTTTCTCCAATTTCTCTTCATAAATCATTTCAGCAGCTTTGATCATATCAGTTGTAAGTTTGAATTTGACTCCGGGAACAACTTTCATTTTGTCGAACCGTGATTGAATAGAATTGCACGGTGAAAGATTAGAATTTGGCATTTTGACGGAGATAGAAGGAACTTGGGCAACCAGAGGATGGACATATTTGGCACTTCCATTATCACTAGGAAATACCGGGTCCTTTGTCGCCTCGGTCTCTCGTGCTACACTCCTTACCGGAGAGGGAGTAGACACTGAGGGCCCATCATCTCGAATGGTAATGGATTTCATTTATCCTTTTGGGTTGGGAATGGTGTTGCTTGGAAGAGTACCAGACCCCGAGGGTTGAGAAGAAGAGGTAGAAGCTTGATAAGCTTGAAGCAAACTACCTATCATGTTTCTCAAATCATTTGTTTGCTTATAATTGTTAGTTTCCATTTCCCTCTTGAATTCAGTCCTCATGTTGGTGATTCGAGTTTGCAAACTTTTAATGTTGTTATCGGAGTTCTTCATGTAAGTCACAAACTCATGATTCGGAGCAACTTGATGAGGTGGTTGATAAGGTTGTTGAGGAGGTTGTTGATAAACTTGAGGTGGAGGAGCTTGGTAGTTTTGATTACCATGATTGAGATTAGCTCCTCGGTTTTGATTGTAAGATTGATTTTGATAACGGTTTTGGTTTTGTTGAGGAACGGGTGCAAAACCGGGTGGTCCCATTTGGTTGGCACGGTATCCTTGGTTCTGATGTTGAACCGGATTAGCAGTGGCTACGGAAGCATTTCGGATATCACCATCCGTGGCTTGACAATTGTAGTATGGATGGGCACCACCACAAATACAACATGTTTCGGCAACGGCTTTAACTGGCTCAGATTTTTTACTCTTAAGTTCTCTCATCATAGAATTAATAGCATGAGTAAGCTCAGTCAGCCCACTCAACTCACTCCTCTGAACATAGTTGTCGTTGGTAGCGATCTTAGAAACAACCGGTTTGTTTCTAGAGGAAAAAAATTTTGACTTGTTTTCGATAATCGTTCGCATACGACTCAAGATGTTGCCACCGGCGGTCGCATTAAGCGAATCTTGGTCGGTCGGAGTTAGAGCATTATAGAACGTATCAATCTGATGGAGATCGGTAAAACTGTGATATGGGCATTTACGCAAAAGTTCTTTAAATCTATCCATGCTTCTTCAAAACTTTCGTCAAATATTTGTTGAAAATTTATGATTTGATTTCGTAACATCGTAATTTTTGACGGAGGAAAGAATTGGTTCACAAATTTCTTGGAAAGATCTTCCCATGTTGTAATTGAGTGAGGAGGTTCTTTTTCAAGCCAAGTCCGGCTGCCCCCTCAAGGGAAAATGGAAACAATCTCAACTTAAATGACTCATGAGAGATGCCTCAAAAGTTTATCGTAGAAGCTACTTGATTAAACCAACAGATGTGTGCGTGGGGCTCTTCTCTATCTAAACCACAAAAAGGTTTTGATGACACCAATTGAATTAGATTAGTTTTGAGTTCAAAATTTTTGGTATCAATTGGTGGAAGAACAATAGCATCACCGTAGCCATCTACGGGAGCTTGAAGTAACTCGGACATTTTTCGAGTATCTGCCATGACGGGTTGTTCAATAATAGTACGTAGCTCGGGTACGTCTATTCTACGATTACGATTACGTCGTGACTGAGAGCAAGTGCGCATGCACTAAAAAAAATAAAAATCAAAAAGTAAAAAGGAAAAATAATTTGAAAAAGGAAAATCTTTTTGGTTTTTATATTTAAGAAAACTTTTGAAAAACAATCTTTTTGGTAACCGTCCCGTCCACCGGTGCTCGGTAGCTCTCAAAAGTACTCGCAGCGCGGTGGGAAAGAAGAGTAGATCTTTCCTCAGTCTGCAATTTAATGTCAAGACTACCTGAAACCCCGTGTATAGGTTGCACTCTTGAGGTGAGCCGACGTAACAATTGACGTTTCGATTTCTTTTGTTGGTTTTTTAATTTTTATGGTCTTGTAAACACTCTAGGAAGAATGTTTTCGTATTTTTAGATGTTTTTGGGTTTTCAAAAAGATATATTTACAAAAACAACGGTAACTTCACTCGGGGAAGGATCTTCAAATGCACGCGAATCGAGACGAAATTGGAAAACTCACTACATGCCCTCCCCAGCAGCGGCGCCAAAAAATGATTCGTCGAAAAACCAATTATAGAGTTTTGTAGCATTTGGGTAACTCAAACGTATTAGGTTTGAGCACCGAGATCGTTCCTAGCGAGGGATGAATGGAGTTTTTCAACTCACGTCGCGTGATTCGGGATTCGAATGAGAAAAAGGGAATTTTGATGATGGATATCTAAACTACGGGGCAAGAAATTATAATAAAAGGTAATTAAATCTACTGAATTTATGATGCAAACAAGTAAATTACAACTAAGCATGCAAATAATAACTAGAAACGCAAATAACGTAATTACAATAACGTAAATTAAAATGCAAACTATTCTAATTTAACCCCTAAAAGTGAAGTAATATTTTTATACTGCTAAAAATAAGATTTGAAAATTATCTAAAATTTATAACGAATTTTTATGATTTTTCTTGATTTTATTTTATTTAAAAACTAATTTTTAACTTAAAATAGATCTAAAATACTAAAAATTATGAAAACTAGTGAGAAAATTATAACATTATTTTTCAAAAATCTAAAATAACTAAAAAGAATTTTTAAAACTGATTTTGTATTTTTCTGGATTTTTATCTAATTTTTATGAATTTAAAACTAATTAAATTGCTAAAAATTACTATTTAAGCTAGGAAAATTAAGGAAAAATATTTTTTATGTCTTTTTGATTTTTATTAATCTAATAAAATTGAAATTATATTTTTTTGAGCTTTTTCTGATTTATTTGGAATAAAAGCTATTTAAAATGTGCTAAAACCTATTTTAAATTCAGAAAAATAGCAAACAATCACAGAAAAATATGAAAATTTCCAGAAAAGTCCTAAGTATGATTAAGAAGCTATGAAAAATGCTAAAAACTACTTGTGAACACTGATTATACTTGATGCTTTGAAACAGATTAGGAGAAGCTACTTGAAATTAAGCTATAAGCTAAAATGGCTGACCAGAAGTTAAGACAAGCTAAGATATGGCTAAACTAACTCAAAATGACCTACTACAACTTATTATAACCAACTAAACTAAGCCTACAAGCTATTAAGCAATTCTACTCTAAAATCCAAATTACAACCAAACAGCCTAACAGCTTATCTTCTAGCTTATGCAGAAGCTAGAAAATAAGCTCAAATGAAAATCCAGAAGTAGGAAGCTCTAGAATACCAACCAAACTACTGATATCCCGATTTTTATCTATTTTGGAAAAGAATTGAGAAGTTTAGAAACAATTCAAAAACCTGAATGAACTCAGTATTAACTGAGTTCATGCACAAAGCAAGTTTTTTACAACTGACCAGGTTTATGAGCATATTTGATGGACTTATAAAATTCAAAAAAATAAAACAAAAATACCCTGTTATTAACCACCAACTAAACTTACTAATTCCATAATTTTATTAAATTTTGACCACAGATGAAGGAACTAAAAATCAACAAAGATCAGACCTGAGAACACTTGTGACAATTTGACTTTTTAAGCAGAAGTGGAATTTTGACTTTTATGAAATTTAAATTACTAAAACTGAATGAGTGTGATGTTTAATGACAAAATGAAACTAGATTATGCTATTTTATTTACTTCTACACCTAAATGCAAAGTTTTAGAAACTGATTATAACAGATTTAAAGCTAAGAGCAGATTTCAAGTGAAATTGACTTTAAATGATCTACTATGCAATTCAACAACTGAATATGACTATAATGAGCTCAATACTACTATTGCAACAAGAACCTACCACTGTTTTACCCTCTAACTCAGAATCAGACCTTGTACCAAACACTACTTTTAACTCTGATATGCAATCTAAAAACAAAAAACTACCTTAATAGTCTAAACTATCACTTAATCTAGATCTACTTTATCAATTAACACCTAAATGCAATGATTTAAACCACCAATAACCTCAAATTCCAACTCAAGCAACTAATGCAGATGATATCAGATGTGCAAATTTAATGATAGCAATAGATCTAGACTAAAACAACAATTTAACAAACAATATTTAAATTATACTACACTAGATTAAGAAACTATAAGCAATCACTACTACTCTACACAACAGATTCAGAATTGAGAAGGATTTTGAACTTACAAGTGGTCCAACCACTATGGTTTGCAACTGTTAGCAAGTAAACCCAATCCAATGCTTATTATTAACCCCAAATTAAACTGCAAACAGCCAAATCTCTGAGCCAAGAGTGATCTATCCCATTTCTTCTATAGTTGACTTTTGTTGACTATATTATGATATGATTGTAGAAAGTGAGTAGAGAACAGTATAAACACTTAATAAGCTATGAATTAGCTTATAAGAGCTTATGAGAACTTAGGGTGCGTTTGGTAGAGAGAAATTCAGAGAAAAGAAATGAAGTAGAGAATAGAATCTCAGAGAATAGAAATCAGTAGAGAATTTTGTTCAATTCTAATGTTTGGTAACAACTGAGACTTGACCCGAGAAATGAAAATTTTTTTATCTAAATAATATTTTGCCTAAATAAAAATTCTTAAAAAATATTTAAAAAAAATTATTTTAAAAAAATATATCTTTTTTTTTTAAATTTATTTTTTAAAAATTTATGTACTTTCTTTAAAAAAAATTATTAAAAAAAACTTATTTTTTTTAAATGTAATTACTTAAAAAAAAACTTGTTTTAAAAAAAAAATATTTTTTAAAATGTATTTATTTAAAAAAAAAACTAATTTTTTTAATAAAATAATTTTAAACTTATTTTTTTTTAAATAATTTTTTTTTTAAAAATATTTTTTTAAATTTTTTTTAAATGTATTTTTTCAAAAAAATTAATCCATTTCTCCAATTTCTCCATAAAATTAATGGAAATGGGGCTATTTAAATTACACTACTCAACTCTCTCCATTTTCCCACCAATTTCTCCAATTTCTCCTATTTTCCATTTCTCTGGCTTGCCAAACACGAGAATTAAAGCCATTTCCATTTCTCCATCTTTAATTCTCTTAACCAAACACACCCTTATAGTATCAATAACATAAGCTAAATTTAACTTTAAATCAGAATTGAAATATTTTTGATTTTTTAAGGATTTTTCTATTTTGTTGTGATTTTTGTTTAGAGAGACAATTAAGCTGAAAAGAATGAGTAACAATAATAGAATGATTAAACTAAAATGATTTTGAGCTAATAAAACCGTCAAACAGTACTTAAGAGTAAAATGAGATTTTAAGCTAAAAATTTATTTTATTAATGAAACTGAGTACAAGATGAAATTCAGATACATAGAATTAATGAAAACATTAAGAACAATTAAAAATTAAAACTACTACTCAGAAAACTACATGAATTACAACTGTGAATACAAGGGGTTTATATAGGGAAGTCTTAGTGTAACACCCCCAATTTCGTGATACGCAGAGGAATTCAAACTGGGTGTTACTTCATGGCACAATAGTCATAACAATAGAAAACGAACTCTAATGGAGTCGTTTTAAAAAGGATTTATCATTCAAATTATTTAAATTTATCAGAGTTTACAAAATAGGTCCCAGTTGGTTCCATTGTTTATAAAATGCATCAATATAAAGTCTTTTGATGTCTTGTGAATGATAAAATATTTATAGCCTTCTTGATCTAGTCCTTGCTCTTCCGTGCCAGCTTCCGACATTATGGACCTGAAATACATGCTTAAAACTGTCAACACAAAGGTTGAGTGAATTCATAGAGTTTGTTTGATGGTTGAACACATTATGTTTGTAGTGTGAGTTATAAATTCGCACCAATAGTTTGAAAACTAAACAGTTATTATTTCACTAAGCATCATATAATCAAGGCGTTAACGTGTTCCAAAATTAATTGGAGAAAATGTCGGTGCGTGCCCTTTCAGGTAAAATTGCCGTTTTACCTAATGTATTCAAATATAGTGCGTTTGTTTACCGGACCTGGTCAAACAAACGGGATTCGTCAATCCTGATAGATCTATCCACAATATTCGCGCTCACTTCACTTGTGATTAATGATTCATGATTTAGGGACTTAAGTTTGGCAAATGCGGTAACTTAGTGCAAGTAAAATAATCAGATAAGTATACAGTTTGAAAGCAATGTGTTCGGTTTAAAATAAAGCATGTATCTCCCCCAAGGGTTTGTAAAACAATTAAGTAATAGAAAGTGAGGCTATGAACTCACCTCAAAGTAAATGATAGCAAATGTATAATAAGAATGATGGATATGCCGTGAGAACTTCTACGAGCAATCTAGAATAGGATGTTGCGACTTAGATTTGAAATAATGATGCGAAAGAAATATCAAACATATATACGTCTCTATGTTGATAATGATGTAGTACAAGGTTTTTTTGTATGTCGTTTATAGAAATGGTCTAGTTGTGAAAACGTATTTAGTTTATAGATATCGTACTACCGTTCGGGCCATCATAATTCAGAGGTCATGCAGTAAACGTTCGAGGAGCTAGGACACTTTAAATCGTAAATCCAGCAACTCGTCGATACGTTTTACTCAAATGAAACCCCTGACATGAAGCTCCCTAGTGTTGTAGCACTTAGTAGATACAACATATGTTTTGAGTGAAGATTGTTATATAAATAAGTTTATCATGTTTTTACAAGTTCTTGTCGTTTCATAAATATGATCACCTTAGTTAACGGTCTTGGGTAAATAAGCCTTGAGGCTTTAGCCATGGCCTTGTCGTGGCTTTGGTCTTTACTACCATGGTCTTGAGACTCAGCTTTGACCTTAGACGTAGCCGTGGTCTTGGCTTATGGCCATTAAGCCTCTTGGTTTGCATTTAGTTGTGACAAAAGTATAGTCGTGAGACTATATATAGGGCAGTTTCAGTTTTTGAAAGATAATGGCCTATTTAAGCGTTTTCAGGGTCCGAGCTTCTATAATATCATAGGAAAACGTCATTCCGGACAACTTTCGTGTTTTAAATTTTTGATGAGTCGGACCAGAAGTACCACTTTTAAAATGGACAGACCCTTAACAGATTCAATTTGGCAGTTTCGGCGTTTTGGTTTTGCTAACTTCTTTTGGCCGTATCTTTTGACTCGTGTACTTATTTTAGGTGATTCAAATTGCCACATTTTCCTTTTTATCTTGTCTACGATAGTATGTAAGTTAGAAAGTCTATATATGACTGGTTTTAATGGTCTCAAATGTGTAGAATATGACTAGTTTACTAGTTTGTTACTTTTACGATAACATGTGAATTAAAACATGTGATTGAGTATATGTACATCATGAATCAACATAGTAACTATATATAAAGCATGAAATTGTTAAGATTATGAATAATAAAGATGAGATGATGGTGGTGATTAGTTGCTTACAACTTTTGGCTTTCAATTAAGAAAGGAGTAACTAGTAAGGAT
Organism: Chrysanthemum makinoi; assembly: GCA_910596185.1. Taxonomy (NCBI): domain Eukaryota; kingdom Viridiplantae; phylum Streptophyta; class Magnoliopsida; order Asterales; family Asteraceae; genus Chrysanthemum; species Chrysanthemum makinoi. The sequence continues at coordinate 314,846,114 of OU343222.1, read as the reverse complement.
CAGACTTTGATTGAACAATTAGGACCTTGAATTGAGCTAGCTTTCTACACCTTGGCAACCTTGTGATCTTGAAGAGTTGGTGATGAAGTACTAAGTGACTTGAGTGGATCTAAACTCAAGAAGATCACTTAAACTTGCTAGAGATTTGATGTAGTAACTTACTACTTGAAACTTCTTTGCATAAACTTGGAGTTTATAGATCAAATTATCGAAGATATGATGGTTTTGTGATATTAACGACCCAAATCAGTGTTTTAGGGTTTTTAGGATGTATTTCACTTGCTATTTATAGGAGGGTAAGTTTGGTTAACCATATATTGGGTTAAATGTTAACCATGGTTAAGTTAGGACACATGTAATGATCTAAATGAAGCATGGTTAGGATCAAGCCACCAAGATGATGACCCCCCTAGAGGCGGTCACATAGTGTGAAAAGGCTTAGATGATTAGTCTTGATAATATCTTGAGTTTAGAGTAAGATTTGGTTCCGTTAAATGCCAACCGTAAGTTGTTAAGCCATAAAACGTAAAACCGGGTATCGTAAAAATACAAAACTTGCAGGAATGATGAAACTTATCATTATACTCCATCTAAAAATATAAAATGGGTGATAAGTCTCATTGGGTGCAAAAACGCTGCTTAAAGCTGGAAACACGGGTGAAAAAAGCGTAATTCGCAATTTATCAGAAAAAAACGAGATTTCAGAGAAATGACCGTGAATTTATTTAAAGTAGACTAAAATTAGTCTATAAGTGATATGAGATGTCAAAATGTGGTTTTCTTTATACATGGGATAACTTAACAGTTATACGTGAAGTTTAAAAGTTACGCGATTTAAACAAAAATGTAGAACATACAAGGTTAATTTCTTTATGTTCAAAGGAGGAGGGAAATATGTTTGACTTTTCCAAAAATGTAAAAGTGTCTAAACATCTTAGAAAACACAGTGCAGGAATGGTTAAGTCTGGGTCTAAGTAGAATTGTTTAAAACGTAAGTTTAGTCTCGTACGGCTCAGGGTTTATTTGGTAACATTTAAATGAAATTTTAAAAATTTCTCTAATTGATTATGAGTGATATAAAAATTAATCTGATGTGGGGAAAATTGTCAGAGTTGATTTTCGTTAGGCGCGGGATGTTTAAATGGTGCTTCGACCAAAAAGAAACTTTAAAACGATGTTTTCTTAATAACTTTTGCGAAGATGATCTAACGATTGTCAAACTCTCAGAATATTACTAAAATAATTGAACTTACGAGAATGTGAAATATAAAATTTTATGGGATGAATAGTGAAAGTGAATAGTAAAAGTGAATAGTATTTTCTCCAGATGAATAGTAAAAATTTGAGAATGGATAGAAATCCTGAAAATGCGAATTGTTACAGTCTCACCACTTTAATGGGAATTCCGTCCCGGAATTCAACGTGTGTTATCCAATGTTGAAGTGTCTAGAAAAATGTGGATGTATGCGCCGAATTCTAATCTTTACGTTCTCAAATTTCTGGTTATAGAATGTATTATGTACCATGTGGCTTAAGTTGATAACCTAAAGGGTTTTGTTAAAATCTTATTGAGTCCAATATACCTCAAGTTTGGCTTTTCCCGATTCTCAAAACGAATTATATCTTATTGTATCGAGGCTTTCAACAAAAACCTTAATTTCTAACATGGAGTTTTTGTTAAATTTTAACGCCTTACATCTATGTAACTTTTGTTTCTGGTAATAGTGTGCGGCATGGAGCCAAATTTGTATTTGTATGGTTTCCTTAATTGTTTCGTGGGTGATCCCTAAACACCTTAGTTCAACAAATGGTTAACTAACACTTTGTCACACCCCCAAATTACCCGTTTTGCAGCGGAATGGAATACCTTGGGGAGGACTGTCATAGCATCAAAGTTACAGTTATATCGAACGACCTAAAGTGTCGTTTGGAAAATACATCGTTTGATTTAATAAAACAATCAGAGTTTACAAAGTATAGGTCCCAAACGAAAATCAATATGTACGGAAATAAATTTGATACAAGCCAAACGATGTTTTTAAAGTGCATAAATCCCATGTGTGACGCGTCATCAACACGACTCTATGATATGTCCAAATGCATGCCATGAAGTGAATGCCTTAGATACCTGAGATAAAACATGCTAAAAAGTGTCAACACAAAGGTTGAGTGAGTTCATAGAGTTTGTGTTGAAATATAAAGCCTTTAAAGAATGTTCATGCAGCAAAGGCATTGTAAATCCACTCAGTTCTAAGTTCCGCCCATACAAAACTTGCAACTTGTGTGTTTACAACCCACTGCCAAGACATAGAATTGTCAATCTTGTTTGTAAGTAGGACATATGTGCATACGATATATACAAGTACTTAATGCAAAGAATCACAGCCAACTGAACCTCTTGACAAGTCTACATTGTTTGTTGTGTCTCATTGAATAACGGATTATATTCACCCCAAGTCAAGTCATCAGGGACACAAGGGTGGGGGCGTCAGCCCGATAGTACCATCAATACCTCTCCGTCGGCTCCCGCAGGAGTTAACCAGTTGCTAATGTATGTATGTTGAGGCATAATTGAAAACAAGTTTAGCACATTAAGGCACATATCGCAATAAACCACACATAATGTCCAAAGAGTATAAGAAGTATAGTGTAACACAATTATATAAATGGTTTGAGTATTCGCAAGAGTAAAAACAAGTATTTAAGCATGTATCTCCCCCAAAGAGTTTGTAAGAATTTAAACGAGTAAAAGCGGGGTATGAACTCACGGTAATCCTTAAAAGTTTAAAGTACTTATGAAAGTAAATGAAAATAGTTGAGCATGTATCTCCCCCAAAGAGTTTATAAAGTAATTAAATGAGTAAAAGTGGGGCTACGAACTCACCTGGTGCAATGTTTATGATGATATAATGGCAAAAGTGGATACACTAAAATGAGGCGCAACCTCTAACCGCGACCTATTATGAATGATATGCTCTAATGTAAATCATGAAACAATGTCGTGCATGCAAACTCATATGATATCCATACCACTTGTACATTTGAAAATAATGTTTATCGTTGAAATATATGTTTATGACATCTCGTCATATTATAAAACACTTTACAAGTATTTACGTTGAAACGACCTCCTACGATAGTCGTTTAATGATTTATCAAGAAATTATAGCTTTTCGTCGTTAAATAGTGCCATTTGAAAAATTCATGAAAGTGACTAAGTAGCCTTGAAAAGCTAGTCGTAAAATGGTGCACGTCGAGTGTTAGGAAACGAACTCAACGGTTTTGAGAAGCTTGTATCATTATCTCAAAGTTTTAGCATTTAAGTTTTCATCCTAGAGGTCTCGATCATGGAGAAAAATATAGGTAAAGTATGGTACTTTTGTCCAAAACATCGTTTAAGGGTGGTTTTCGGCAAAGTTTAAGTGACCATATTTTATTCATTACAACCCCGTTTGACGAACGGTTGGACATTTTGGAAAATATGCTAGGCGAACTTACTTTTACTAAAAGACATCATGTTATAAAAAGTATTACATCAATGTTAAAAACGACCCTCAACATGGTCCTTCGTGGCCGTAATATTTGTCTAATAGAAATATATTAGTTTTTCTTATATAATAAAGTTACGGCAACTTTGTTAAATCGCGTGTAATTTAATCGTTACAAGTCCGTTTTCTACGTTTTATATGTCCTCGGAATCATGATGATATATACTAATATATTTTTGATAAGTCGACACATTTTATAACGCTTAAGACTCATTTTTGACTCGTAAAAAGTCGAGATTACATGCTGAATTTTCTGAAACAAATATTTTTCGTCGTCAAACTTGAAAATAGCATAACTTCTTCGTTATAACTCCGTTTTAACCCATTCAAGCGGCCACGTTTTCGTTTTAAAGTATATTTTCTGAATATCTAGCCCAAAATATTTTACAAACTGTCGGATTTTCCAGATTTCACAAATAAGATCAGACCCTTAATTAAACTTGTCGAAATGAGTTTTTCTCGCGCCAAACCTATTCCAACCAATTCAAAACAACTCCAAAGCTATTCTAATCCTACCATACACCTTCTTAGGGTGTCATGGGTTCCTAGACATCACCAAAAGTGATATATTTCAAGGAGTAATTATAGGATAACAAATATAAATTAATAGTGCTTATAAACAATTTAAGTGGTATAGACATCATATAACTTGTATGTTTTACTCAAGCATGATAAAATGAACATAACTTGAATATGAAAGATGAAAATGAGTATGAGATGCTTACTAGTTACTTGATGAGGTTTTATGAACAAAGGATTTATCCTAAACACACAAGGTTTTTATTTCACAACCTTAATCAAGAGTGTAACTAGAGTGTATAAAACTTGACTAGCAAAATTTTTATGGTTTCCTCTTGGAGCTTCTATGGTGGCCGGTCATATGGAGAAAAGAGAAAGAGATGAGTCTTGTCTTTAACACTTTGTGAAAATGAAAGATATTATGTGAAGTTTTTAGTATAAAATGAATATAAGTTATTAGATATTTTGCAATTTAAGTGTGAGTCATATGGTTTGGTCGACATGCCCATTTAAAAAAAGGCCATATGTGATTTAATTTAGTTAAGTAATTGTGGGTATAAATAGAAGTGTAATTTGTTAAGAAATATTAGTAACTTGTGTATTTATTTAAGCATTTAGGGTAGCGTGAGCTAAAAATAAATTTTAACGGATCAAAATAAAACATATTGAAGTCATAAAAATTATAAAAATACATTTCTTACAAAAATTGAGTGAAATAATAATTATCATGTAGTATTTACGAAAACCGTCGTAATTATATAAATATAACAATTTATATACAAAATAAATTGAAAACATCGGGTAAAGTAATAATATTATTTTTATAATCTTAATATGAGTACAAAAATGTGATAGCGTTTATTTAATATCTTTTATCTTTTTAATTTTCTTAATTTGTATTTAAGTCGCTTTATTTATAAACCTTTTTCAGTAGTGTAATTATCCATCCAAATCCTTTCCGATCACTATCTTTAGTGATCATTCTATCGTCTGATCAAGCGTTTTCACACCATTGAGTCTCCGTGGGACTTAACGACCCGGGAATTCACTGTATTCCCTGATCTTCATTGTATTTGGTTCCAAGCTGTTTTAAGTCTGTTTGACTTGACGGTTCGGACCGGATCAAATTTTGGCGCCGCTGCCGGGGAGGCTTTAGCGTGTGTTTAGTCTTTTTCAGACCCATTCTTGCACATATACCACCATGCTACAACTGGGGCAATTGCCACCATTATAAGGACCACCACACCATTGACAACCAAGAGGGTGAGGATAAGACATTTTTCCATCTTTGAAAAGTCTTAATTTTGCCATTTTAAAAGTCCAAGGACTAAACATGACATTTTTCAAACTTTAGAGACCAAAGTTGTAATTTTGCAATTTTACATTTCAAAGGTTTGTTTTGACAACTTTTGAATCCCATGGACCTTAAATGACATTTTTCTTTATTTAGATATACCAGGGACTGTTTTTGACAATTTTTAAAACTTGGGGGACTAAAACTGCAATTTTTTGCAAATTTGAAATGTTTTTCATCTAATTTTGATAATTTTGCATTTAAAACACATAAAACACTGATTTGTGATATTTTGATCATTTTGATGTGTTTATGAGTGTTTTCAGATGATTTTGCAGTTTAGATTATGTAAAAATGATGAGTATTTGGACACTCATCAAAATGTATCGGAATAATTTTTGGAAGTGTCGGATCAAATGTTCAAATAATGTTTACGCGATAGCGTTTATTTAATAAGAAAATAAACGTTTAATGTAAAATGCAAAACCCATGCATAAATTGATATGAAATGATGTTACTAATGATGTGTAGACTAAATCTAGTCTATATGGTCCTGAAATTACGAGTTGTCACACACTTTCATTGATATAGTGCCTTAAATGGAATAGTTTTTGTTGTTGTTAGGGTAATTGTTGTTAATCAAAGGTGTAAGATATTGTTGATGTGAAATGGTTTGTAATGATGTTGCAGGAAAGTCTTGCTAGTGGCAAGTGGTTATCCAAACCATTTCCAAAGTTGATCATGTCTTAGGTGGTTTCGGGATGAAGGTCATATCTTATAGTGTTTATGTCAACTAGTGTTTGAAGGAAACGTGATACAGTGAAGTTTTACATACTGATTTATAATGGGGTTCAGATAATGATGTGATATGTTGATGATTAGAATATTGTAGTGTATGTTTACCATTATTCTTAGGTAGAGATGTCAAGTTTGCTTTAAAATCATAAGTGAATTTTAAAGGAATATGGCGGAATGATATCCTTGAAACCTAATCAGGCCAGTACTTCTAAGAAATGACGAGAAGATTTGATGACTATCCCAAGATAGTAGTTAGGATTATCTCATGTATGAAAATTTCAAGAATGAAATTAGGTAGTATAAATAAGATGTTAAGATCTCGCTGAGTGGTAAGACACTATCGTGTCTCTAGATCTTTTTAATGAATTCTGGTGGTTTATCGAGTTTAAGTAGGAAATTAACTTGAATATAACACTTGTATAACTATTCTCAGTGTTTGAAAAATTTAAGTCGAACATAGTTAGTCAGACTATGTTCCACTATCCCTAGGTTAAATATAGGTGACTAGACTATATTTAGCCGAGATTCGATAAAATTTTCAAATACCTAAATTAGGTATACTCGTGATATGTTCATAGCTTTTGAGAAATTGTCCACTAAGCAAAGGCTATATCAAACCATCCAGTTGCAAGTCCTGGCCATAAAAGACTTGTAACCTATGTTTTCACATTCCATTGCATAGAAGATAGTATGGGTAGGTACGTGTGGAAAGAAAGTTTTAAGTAATTCTAAAATAGTCCATACTTAGCTAGAATTACGAACTTTTAACAATGAAGATTTCGGAATAGAACTTTGATGAATGTAGAGAAAGTTGCTGAACTTCAGCTTTTGTAGATGATGAATCAATTTATCTTTTAGAAATCCCATTTCTTGTATTTCCATTAGGAAAATTGATAGATTGTGAAGGGTTTCATGTAAAAATAATATCATATAATGTTTATAAGATAATTTTTAGAGACTTTGTATAACTTACAATGTCTGTGAATTAAATTAAACCATTGTGTAACTCACAATGTCTTAAGAAATGATGGAGAGATCATTGTGTACTCACAATGTCTTGAGAAATGATGGAGAGATCATTGTGTAACTCACAATGTCTTGAGAAATGATAGAGAGGTCATTGTGTAACTCACAATGTCTAATAAATAAATAAGTTAATTGCTTCATTTACAGTGTCTGAGGATGTAATTGAGAGGATTTACAGTGTCTGAGAATGTAATAGAGACCACTGTATCTCATAGTGTCTTGAAAAATGAATGAGACCATTGTATATCACAAGGTCTGGGAAGTAGGAAACACCACTGTAATCAGTTACAATGTCTTGGATAAAGTTTTGTAATCCTAAAATGCACGAGTAGATGCATGATTGGGAGATTGAGAAATTATTATTGTGCCGTAATGCCTTAGAATAGGTATACGCAGATATGTTTAGTCTATCGTTTAGCTAAAATGATTGAAAATATGTTGAGTGTATATATCAATATACTAGTATGTTTGTGTAGCATAAACTACCTAGAAGTCACATAATTATCTGGAGGATTGAAGGCACGGAGAACAGAAGGCTATAAAATGTTTTTGTTTGTAAAAGTAGTTATAGTTTAGGTCACAATTAGACCCGTTTCTCTATAATTAAAGCTCTAATACCAATCTGTAACACCCCCAATTTCGTGATACGCAGCGGAATTCAAACTGGGTGTTACTTCATGGCACAACAGTCATAACAATAGAAAACGAACTCTAATGGAGTCGTTTTAAAAAGGATTTATCATTCAAATTTATAAATATATCAGAGTTTACAAAATAGGTCCCAGTTGGTTCCATTGTTTACAAAATGCCTCAATATAAAGTCTTTTGATGTCTTGTGAATGATAAAATATTTATAGCCTTCTTGATCTAGTCCTTGCTCTTCCGTGCTAGCTTCCGACATTATGGACCTGAAATACATGCTTAAAACTGTCAACACAAAGGTTGAGTGAATTCATAGAGTTTGTTTGATGGTTGAACACATTATGTTTGTAGTGTGAGTTATAAATTCGCACCAATAGTTTGAAAACTAAACAGTTATTATTTCACTAAGCATCATGCAATCAAGGCGTTAACGTGTTCTAAAAATAATTGGAGAAAATGTCGGTGCGTGCCCTTTCAGGTAAAATTGCCGTTTTACCTAATGTACTAAAATATAGTGCGTTTGTTTACCGGACCTGGTCAAACAAACGGGATTCGTCAATCCCCGATAGATCTATCCACAATATTCGCGCTCACTTCACTCGTGATTAATGATTCATTATTTAGGGACTTAAGTTTGGCAAATGCGGTAACTTAGTGCAAGTAAAATAATCAGATAAGTATACAGTTTGAAAGCAATGTGTTCGGTTTAAAATAAAGCATGTATCTCCCCCAAGGGTTTGTAAAACAATTAAGTAATAGAAAGTGGGGCTATGAACTCACCTGAAAGTAAATGATAGCAAATGTATAATAAGAATGATGGATATGTCGTGAGAACTTCTACGAGCAACCTAGAATAGGATGTTGCGACTTAGGTTTGAAATAATGATGCGAAAAAAATATCAGACATATATACGTCTCTATGTTGATCATGATGTAGCACAAGGTTTTTGTGTATGTCGTTTATAGAAATGGTCTAGTTGTGAAAACGTATTTTGTTTATAGATATCGTACTACCGTTCGGGCCATCATAATTCAGAGGTCATGCAGTAAACGTTCGAGGAGCTAGGACACTTTAAATCGTAAATCCAGCAACTCGTCGATACGTTTTACTCAAATAAAACCCCTCACATGAAGCTCCCTAGTGTTGTAGCACTTGGTAGATACAACATATGTTTTGAGTGAAGATTGTTATATAAATAAGTTTATCATGTTTTTACAAGTTCTTGTCGTTTCATAAATATGATCACCTTAGTTAACGGTCTTAAGTAAATAAGCCTTGAGGCTTTAGCCATGGCCTTGCCGTGGCTTTGGTCTTGACTACCATGGTCTTGAGACTCAGCTTTGACCTTATCCGTAGCCGTGGTCTTAGCTTATGGCCATTAGGCCTCTTGGTTTGCTTTTAGTTGTGATAAAAGTATAGTCGTGAGACTATATATAGGGCAGTTTCAGTTTTTGAAAGATAATGGCCTATTTAAGCGTTTTCAGGGTCCAAGCTTCTTAAGTATTGAAGGAATACGTCGTTCCGGACAACTTTCGTGTTTTAACTTTTTGATGATTCAGACCAGAAGTACCACTTTTAAAACGGACAAACCCTTAACATATTCAATTTGGCAGTTTCGGCGTTTTGGTTTTGCTAACTTCTTTTGGCCGTATCTTTTGACTCGTGTACTCGTTTTAGGTTATTCAAATTGCTACGTTTTCCTTTTTATCTTGTCTACCATAGTATGTAAGTTAGAAAGTCTATATGTTACTGGTTTTAATGGTCTCAAATGTGTAGAATATGAATAGTTTGCTAGTTTGTTACTTTTACGACAACATGTGAATTAAAACATGTGATTGAGTATATGTACATCATGAATCAACATAGTAACTATATATAAAGCATGATATTGTTAAGATTATGAATAATAAAGATGAGATGATGGTGGTGATTAGTTGCTTACAACTTTTGGCTTTCAATTAAGAAAGGAGTAACTAGTAAGGATCGGACTTTGATTGAACACTTACGACCTTGAATTGAGCTAGCTTTCTACACCTTGGCACCCTTGTGATCTTGAAGAGTTGGTGATGAAGTACTAAGAGACTTGAGTGGATCTAAACTCAAGAAGATCACTTAAACTTGCTAGAGATTTGATGTAGTAACTTACTACTTGAAACTTCTTTGCATAAACTTGGAGTTTATAGATCAAATTATTGAAGATATCATGGTTTTGTGATATGAATGACCCAAATCAGTGTTTTATGGTTTTTAGGATGTATTTCACTTGCTATTTATAGGAGGGTAAGTTTGGTTAACCATATATTGGGTTAAATGTTAACCATGGTTAAGTTAGGACACATGTCATGATCTAAATGAAGCATGGTTAGGATCAAGCCACCAATATGATGAATCCCCCCTAGAGGCGGTCACATAGTGTAACAAGGCTTAGATGATAAGTCTTGATAATATCTTGAGTTTAGAGTAAGATTTGGTTCTGTTAAATGCCAACCATAAGTTGTTAAGCCATAAAACGTAAAACCGGGTATCGTAAAAATGCGAAACTTGCAGGAATGATGAAAATCATCATTATACTCCATATAAAAATATAAAATGGGTGATAAGTCTCATTGGGTGCAAAAACGCTGCTTAAAGCTGGAAACACGGGTCAAAAATAAGTACTTCGCAATTTATCAGAAAAAATAAGATTTCAGGGAAATGATCGTGAATTTATTTAAAGTAGACTAAAATTAGTCTATAAGTGATATGAGATGTCAAAATATGGTTTTCGTTATACGTGGGATAACTTAACTTATTACGTGAAGTTTAAAAGTTAAGCGATTTAAGCAAAAATGTAGAACGTACAAGGTTAATTTCTTTATGGTCAAAGGAGGAGGGAAATATGTTTGAATTTTCCAAAAATGTAAAAGTGTCTAAACATCTTAGAAAAAACAGTGCAGGAATGGTTAAGTCTGGGTCTAAGTATAATTGTTTAAAACGTAAGTTTAGTCTCGTACGGCTCAGGGTTTATTTGGTAACATTTAAATAAAATTTTAAAAATTTCTCTAATTGATTATGAGTGATCTAAAAATTTATCTGATGTGGGGAAAATTGTCGGAGTTGATTTTTGTTATGCGCGGGATGTTTAAATGGTGCTTCGGTCAAAACGAAACTTTAAAACGATGTTTTCTTAATAACTTTTGCGAAGATGATCTAACGATTGTCAAACTCTCAGGATATTACTAAAATAATTTAACTTACGAGAATGTGAAATAAAAATTTTTACGGGATGAATAGTAAAAGTGAATAGTAATTTCTCGATATGAATAGTAAAAATTTGAGAATGGATAGAAATCCTGAAAATGCGAATTGTTACACTTAGAGCTTGGCAAGGATCTAGAAATCAGAATTGTGCTTCTTCTGAGCTCGTGTCATCCATCAGATCAAGTCCCATCATCATCTAATTCATCTCAACCATCCGATCAAATTCTCCACGTTGCTCTGACCAATGAGGTGCTAGGACGGCACACGGATTGCCAGCTTGGCATTCCGTGTGTCAGAGCATGTCAGTAAAGTACAGAATTGTCCTCTAATTTCTTTGATTTTGGGTTAATTGCTCAAGGGTATTTTTGGGTTCTTTGGGATTTCTGGTAAAATGGAATTGGGGGTAAAATTGGGTGGCGGGTAAAGTTTAAAGTAATAAAATATTTACTTTTGACTTATTTTGACCGAGTTTAAGTATTAGTTGACCGTTTGACTTGGGTTGTAGGATGTTGGGCTTGGGCCTGAAATTTGGGATTGGATTTGGATAGTTTAGTTTTGGACTTGGACTTATTTTAGAATCCAGATATAAATATAAGGACCATTCATGTCATTTGTAAAATTCCAAGGGCCAATGATGCCAATTTTGAAAAGTATTCCAAGGGTCATTATTGTCACTTCCAAATAATCCAAGGACCAATATTGCCAATTCTGAAACTCCAAGGGTATTTTCTGCCAATTGCTGAAACTTGAAGGACTGATTCTGCCAATTTTTTAAAGTTGATCCAATCTTTCAAAAATCATCCTCTAAGTATCAGAATCTTCAAATTTACTCACTTCTGACTTCCCGGCTCAGCTTTAGTACTCTTTTCCTTCTCGTGCTCGGTTTTCGTCTGATTTGTCTTTCTTTTGCGTGTTTTGCCATATCCGTACCTGCACATGCATAAACTCAAGAAACCAACAAATATTAGGAATAAACGGCTCTTTCTTGGTTATTTTGGTTCTATTTTGGTAAAGAAATGGTATGTGTTTTTTCACATACCACATACAAATAGAAAAGGAACACTAGTTTTAATAACTGAAATATGTACTAGATTGCATCAACAAAAATCCATGATAAATAGTTATGCCACTAACAAAAATCCATAACACAAGCAGATAAAAATTTCTCTACAATTACATTATCAATTCAACAAAGGCTAAAAATAAAACTAGAAATGAAGAAATAGCAATAACTTCATTCTTATGTAGCCCGTTTGTACTGTGGTTGCATCAACATTTGATATTGTCGAACTTTCTACACCTGCAAAATATTAAGTTATGAGGACTCTATAAAGTCTTAAAACATGATTATTCCAAATAGTGCTCCCTCTGTTATGAGGACTCTATAAAGTCTTAAAACATGATTATTCCAAATAGTGTATGAAACTGAATTCTACTTGGCATTCTTATTATTGGTTGAGACAAGTTGTAGGTACAGTTAAACAGGTTGGTTGGATAACGGTTTGGTCTAGTAGCTTCAATTTTTTACCCCTCAGTTGAAATTAGTATAAACTTTATGGGAGTATCTTTTGAGTTTAATTAAAAACTGGCAAATGGAAGAACTGATATGCTGCAAAGATAACCATACGATAACCATACACGTTGATGCCTTTAATAGTAAACATGAAAATGGATGCACTAATATGTCAAAACAGATGCTCTAAACATGCAAATGGTTGCACTAATCAATGATGCTTCCATTCAGAAATGGGGTCAGGTCAGATTATCGGGTTTCCTTATTTTGTCTCTCTAATCGTATATTGTATTTGGTACCCCATATTGTAGTATAACTTTCATATTTCTCTAAGTACTTTGATTTTTTTATTAATTTAGTCAAACCTTGTTACAAATCTGTTTAGGCATATAACTGAATGACATATTGTTAAATCTTGTTACAAACCTTGTTACCCCATATTGTGATATCACATCTTAGTTTAAAAAAAAATACTAGTGAACTGAATGATGTCACGTTAGAAAGAGAATAAAATATGCATATGAGATTATATTATAGCGAAAAATATAACTTCTTACAACAATAGCAGTTAATATTCGCATTGAGGGAGCACAGGCTATGGTGACGCAGCTGCATCAGTTGCTACATGTATCCTGCAAAAACCAAATACTGGTTGGTTTAATCTTATTAAAAAACGGAGACATATCTACAAAATTCTTGAATATTTATGTACCTTTTGTGCATATCAATAAATTCATCGGTCTCGTCAACAATCTTTTCCTGCATTAATTGCCAATTTAGACTATCATACTTTGCCAAGATTTAACAAGTGTTTGACTAGAATTTTTTTTAGAAGACTAGATCACAATATCAATCAGAAGAACAAATATAGAAACTTAGGTAAAGAGAGAATTAATAGAACCTGAAGAAGTTCCTCAAATACATCTTCCAAGGTAATTATACTATAACTTGACCTTCTTCAATGTCCTTGGATGAATAAAGCAATCCATTTGATTATATAGTCAGTCTTGCAGCAGTTTCCACATCAATTATCACACTTTTTGCCTTGTCACACTGCTTTGATGACCTATTAGGAGTTGCATACTAAGAACGTTGAAGTTTGAATGTTTCTTGATTTGGTTCTTCTTCGAGTATCCTCAAACAGTCCCTCCAGATAAGATCTGCAGCCTCTTGCAATGTTAGCACAACATGGCTTTGGAAACACATATTGGTCTTTAGATATGAATTATAAGAATCAACTACGAACTACGAAAAATGGATGATAAATTTAACATTTGGTCTAATATCGTCAATGCCAGCTTTATTGAATCGCAACTATAACAAATGAGTAACACATTAACCAAAGCATCATCGGTTGAGTAAGATCGAGATACCTTCTGAAACAACCCACTTTAACCAACGTGTTGCATATGCTCTAATCAGACAAACAACCATATATTCTAATATAACATAGGGGCAATGTATAATTTCTTGTAGCAGCAAGAAGGTCAAGACGATGACTGATAACATCAAATAGTCTTGTATATTAAGTGTCAATTTCCCCCGATAATGCTCGTATTTTATATCATTTATATGGATTTACGCTTGTTTTCCTCTATATTTCACTTTCAGGTAATTTACGAGCATTCGAGCTAATGAGACGCGGATTTGGAGATTTTACTGAAGATATATGATAGTATGCCCATCATGAAGTAATTACGGCGTAACTCTTCTCTCACATTACGCCGTAACAAAAGTGTGACTCAGAAGATCAACTCAACAGCAGATTACGGCGTAACTCCATCTAAGGATTACGCCGTAACCAATTAGGTCAAATGATGTTCCTCACCGCTGCAAGCTACGCCGTAACTCTTTCAATGATTATGGCGTAATCATGATTTTGTAATGTATATTGAAGATACGGCATAACTACTTCCATGTTTTACGCGGTAACCAGCTTTTCCAGAGAAAAATACGAAGATATTGATGTTACGGCGTAACTCTCAACTTAAGTTACGCCGTAACTAGATATGGCCTATAAATACCAGCCCTAAATTATGCATTTCACATCATTCACTCCACAAAAAAAGCAAAGTATGTGAGTAGGAGGCTAAAGGCAGATCTTGAGGAGCATACGGAGCTATCTCCAAGGGAGAAATCACTCCCTAACGATAAGCATTAGTGATTAGATCATTTTCAGTACATAGATATTTTCCGAAGAAATACAAAAGTATGTATTTTCCCCGGGTCGTTTTCCCAACGAGGGATGAATGGAGTTTAACAACTCACGTGGCGTGATTCGGGATTCGAATGGGTAAAAAGGGAATTTTGGGTTTTCTAAACTACGGGGCAAGGGAAAGTAAAGGGAAGCAATAAAAACAACTAAATCTAAGATGCAAACAAGGAATTACGACTAAATATGCAAATTATAACTAAAACCGCGATTAACGTAATTAATAAAACGTGAATTAAATGCAAACTACACTATTTTTAACCCGTAAAAATGAACTACTATTTTTATACAGCTAAAATGATATTTGAAAATTATTTATGAATTAAAACTATTTTTTTTGGATTTTTCTTGATTTATTTTGAATTAAAAACTAATTTAAGACATTTAAAATAGACTTGAAATACTAGAAATTAGGAAAATAAGCTAGAAAATTACAAAACTATTTTTCAAAAATCAAGATTAACTAAATAGAATTTTAGAAACTGGAATCACATTTTTTTGACTTTTTCTCAATTTATTATGAATTTAATACTATTAAAAACTAATTAAAATGCTAGAAAATCTATTTTAACTAAAAAAATTCAGGAAAAATACTTTTTATGACTTTTTTATTTTTATAAAACTGAGAAAATTGAAATTTTATATTTTAGACCTTTTTCTGAATTATTTGCAATAAAAGCAAATTAAAAAGCCTTAAAATTGAAATTAAATGTAGAAAAATAGCAAATGAAAAGGGAAAAATATGAAAACTTCCAGAATAATATAAAATAATGCTGAGAATCAAGGAAAAATAAAATAAACAACTAATGATCACAGGAACTATGATTTGGACACACAACTGTGGGGAATAAGCTACTATCAAAAAGCTATAAGCCACAATAAGCTACAATAAGCTACCACAGTCTAAAACTAACTTAAACTAACTAAGATAAACCTACTGCAACTGATTTGAATCCAAAAAGCACAAGCAAAAGGTAAATAAGCACAAGATCAGCTACAATCAATACTAAACCAAACAGCCCTTAAGGCCCTACTTTGAGCCTAGATTAAGCTAGCTAGAAAAATTCCTAAAAATAAACTAAAATCACCAAAATACCAACTACCAACCAAAGAGCTTGTATCCAAAATTTCAGCTTAAAAGGACTCAAATTGAGTGAATTAAAAATATAAAAGTGGAAGCTGTTTGAACATAAAATGGATATTTTGACTTTTTACGAAAATTTTGTTATTTGACTTTTGTGAGATTTGATCAATCAAAACAGGTTGTTTAGGCTGTTTTATGATGAAATGAAGTGAGATATAACTACCTTGAATGATTCTAAGCTTAAGTGCAAGTTATGATTTCCTATCTCTAACTTATTAAACAAGTATGAGCAGATTCTTATGAAATTGACTTTAAGTGATCTAAAATGCAAACTGAAGATTAATCTGTCTAACTTACACCTAAATAAGGCTATAGCAACTAAGCTTTACTACTTAATAATCCTACTGCTCAGATAAAGTACCTGATCCAAACACCCCTTGCAGAGCTGATATGTAACTTCCTTTAATCCAAACTTAACTCTAAGCCATAGTAACTACAACTCAGATCCTCATATCAGTATAGTTCTTAAATGATGCAATGAATCCAACAATAACTATCAATAAAACATACTCCTTCTTATGCAGACTATATAAGATGGTAAAAGCAGATTACATCAGATTATCTAACACAGAAGCAAAGCTATTCAAACAAGATGGAAATCAACAAACTAAACTATATTAATCATTAACAAGCAACAATCACTAAAATTATACTAGTACTACTGATTAAGAATTTGAAACAGAATTGAACTTACAATGGTCCTGTCATAATGACATGCTACTTGAGATTATATAACCACTATCCTAAACCTGATTATCAACCCAAATCAACATAAGCAACCCATATCTAATACCATACCAGCAATCCAGAACCACTGAATCAATGAAATTGTAATATTGACTTTAGTTGACCAACGTTATATTTGAGAGTAAGAACTGAGTAGTGAGAGTTTTTGAGCTAAAATGAGCTTATAACAGCTAATGTAATCATAAAAACAGGATTTTAGAATTAAAATGAGAATTCAAGCAAAATGATTATATTGATAATAAAACTTGAGTACATAAATTGAATGACTGAATTTAAACTGAAATCATTGAAAACATTTAAAAACTACACTACTACTCTACTCCTACTCTACTTAAAACTACACATCTCTAAGTTGTGAATCATGAAGGTATTTATAGCCTGCTGAGAAGGATCCAGAAGGTTGAGTTGTGCCTTCTCTTGGACGTTTTGAGCCATTGATCATCCCTCTTACATCATCTAACCATTTCAAGCCATTAGATCATTGCTTCCACGCTATTTCCACCAATCAGAGAAGAGCAAATGATGAGTATGACACACGGATTGGTGACATGGCACTGGGCATATGTCAGGGGGTGTCAGGAAAGTACAAATATACCCTTAATTACTGTTAATTTGGCCAAATTGACGCGTGGGTAATTTAGGGTTCATATGGGTTGGGTAAATTGGGAGGATTTTTGGCGCCTTTGGATTTTTTATTGTTTTTCGTTTTTATTTTGACCGGGTTATAAAGGGTGTGTTGACCGGGTTTATTTATGGATTTATTAACCGGGTATAACACTTGGATTTGGGCTTTGTATAGTCTTTTGGGCCAAAGTGTAGTTAACATTGGATTTGGACTAACTTTGTGATCCAATATTAAACATAGGGACTCAATGGGTAAAATCTGAAAATCCAGGGACCAATCATGTAATTTCTGAAAAAATGATCCAAGGGCTAGTCTTGTAAATCTCAAATAATATAAGGACCATATTTGCCATCTTTGAAAATTCCAAGGACCAAACATGACAATTCTGAATCTTTAGGGACTAAAGTTGCCATTTTGAAAATTGATTGTCCAAACTCGCAAATTCCTTTCCTAGCCTCAGCTTTTTGCATTCATCTATCTCTCGTGCTCGGTTTTCTTTGATTTTGGCTTTCTTTTGTCTGTTTTGTCATATCCGTACCTGCACATGCATAAACTCAAGAAAATAGCAAATATTAGCAATAAACGGCTCTTTCTTGGTTATTTTGGGTCATATTTGATAAAGAAATGATATGTGTTTATGCACATATCAATTAGCAATTTATCATTTCTTTTACTTTCAATTCATATATTTCATTATCTTAAACATTGATTGATTGTTTCAGTTAATATGATCAGCTAAGCACCTCTGGTGCTAGCCTAGTTATGATTCCTTAATTGTTATGTATATGTTACATTGCTTCCGTATAATTGTTTCTAGTGTATGCATGCATAGTTTGTTGGTAGCTACCCTTGTTTTGGTAGTTTTGAATGCCGGTAGAGTCTAGTTGCTTAGGAGAATTGACCAACTGACCGTAAGTAGGTAGACTGAGTGGGAAGGGTAAGAATTGACCAACTGACGACCCTTCTTCACTTGTGCGAACTCACCAAATTATCACCTGCCGTTTGGATGAACTTAAGAAGTTAGGGATGAGTGTCTAAGATTCTAGCGCTCGGGCACTCATTATTATGAATCTTGCATGTAGCGGAACTTAATGACTTGGCTTAGGGGACTAAAAACAACTGGACTTTCAAGGGTAGTTGTAACACCCCAACCAGACAAGGGTAGAAGTGTCACATTCTGGTGTCATATCAGAACATACAATTAAAATTTTACAAGCGGAAGTCTTAAGAATAACGTATCAAGTCATTTAAACGAATGACTTACAAGGAAAATTACAAAATCCAAAATGTCTAAAATAAACTGAAATCTCAAAACGATAGCCCGGCAAATAAGTCCAAATAGTAAGGTAACTAGGGTTGGTCCACTCAGATAATCCAACTCTCAGCCCATCGAAGCCCATCTTCAAACCTAAAACCTGCCGCAGGAAAAGAAATGCGGCTTAGCTTAAAAAGCCCAGTGAACAGATATAACAAAACGATAGCTAAATAAAATCAGAAATGCGAAATGAAGTAAGGAAACTGATAACAAGGTCGCAGCGAAATGAAAACAATGAGTCAAAGAGGATCCTGCAGAACACAATTATACAGATATCCAGAAAGAACAGATAACAAAGAGAACGAAGCAAAGCAAAACATCGATGACATAAATACAAACACATACAGACCAGGCATACGAGTACTGAAACATAAGCAAGCATAACAGACGTCGTATCTACACAACATATATATGGCATACAATCAGTTTAGGAAATCAAAAAGACATACAAGTTAAACAGAAATCTAAAGGCAAGCGGAAGCAATTAATTATTAAGTGAGCAAGGCAATCACACAGGTCAAAAACCCTTAGTTGAAAACATAACCAGTATCATAACAGCGGAAGTACTAACAGCAGTCAAAACATGGCAGTCACACGTAACAAGTAGGAAATACTGTATGAGCATTATCATTAAATGAACTAGGGAAATTGCAGGGCAATTAAACAAGTTAACAAGCCAGATGTCATAAGTTGAATCATTTACCCAAATCAATCCGTAGCATAGACAGAAATGTAAACATGGCAGGTCAACAATAAGCAGATAAGGATACAATGGATAGTCATAGTCCATGAGATTATCTGAACGAAGTACACATAATAAACAGACAAAACTATCGATTACACATTAGCATGGTCACCAGACAAATTAGAGGGTCACATAACAGTGAGATCACATATCATCAGATGACAACAGGTAACTCAGATAACCGCATATTAACACATCATAGCAGGATAATCAGTAGTCATATAAAACATGGATAGCGTAATCAAATTCAATAAACATACAATAAAACCGGTACGTGAATGGAACGATAGTCTGAAGTAACAGAATGCGAGTGTGACAGATCAAAGCAATGGGATATATATATATCTTGGTAGTAGCGTGAGTCATATAAGGGTACTGATCAATGAACAATTAACACGGAATATGGTGCGTTGGGGAATACGTGTACAGTATAGGTATATCAACAGTGTAAGGGTTGTCAAAAATCTACCACGAGCCCGGAACATATCATATCATATCATAAGTAACCATTGTATTCGGAGGGGTGACCTCGGAATACCATATATAATAGGAGGGGAGACCTCAGTAACCAATGGAGTAGATGGCTCCCAGACTGTGAAGACGCGTATTGCACACGACATCATTCACCATATAAATCATATCATATCATATCATATCATATCATATCAAAACATATCTAGGATGCATCCATACGCCCCCGCGGAAACATAGTGGCCAAACATATAACCTGAGCTCATTATCATATAACAGAAACGGGACGGTGTGTAACATCACTCGTACACACTGGAGTCATGTCATTGGTGCATCAATGACATTGTCATGGTACCTCCATGACTAGGAAACATATTTGGCTCGGGTATCAAACTGAAGGGTCAAAGCATAATCATATCATAAGGGTTCATATCAAAGGTTCAGAAGTCAAAGGTTCATATCAGATTTCCATAACATAAGTTCATAATCAGAGGTTCATAATCAGATGGTTCATAATCAGATGATTCATAATCAGAAGGTTCATAATCATAAGTTTCAAAATCATAAGTTCATAATCATAACAAACGAATATCATAGCGAACAGAATCATATCAAAGGATTATGTCGGAATCATATCAAAAGGATCATAGCATAAAGAAATCATATCAAAGGAATATCATAAGTGAAGTAAAGTCAAGGATCGAAAATTCATGAGAAATCCCTATTGAAAAGGGATAGAATATCTGTACCTCATTCGAAGCAAGTAAAATAGAAACGTAAGTCACCCGATGTCTCAAACCCGCCGTCCGGAATCTATGAATTAGATAACGCTTATTAAGATCAGATTACTCATTTTAGAAAGGTTTCCATTTTTAGCAGGTTTCCACTTTTAGTAACTTTCCATTTTAGGTAACTTTCAATTTTAGGCAAGTTTCCATATTAGCAGGTTTCCATATTAAGCAGCTTTAGTCATAATGATATAATTTAGTCAAATTAGGTTAAATTAATGAAAACAAGTATTATCATATTTTAAGGGTCAATTATGACAAGTTTTACAAGTTTAGGGTTCAAGGTGTCAATAATACAAAGTATAGGATTAAAAGTGTAACTCTAGCAAATTTACTCATTTTACTCATTTAGCACCTTTAGTTATCATATTAACAATATAACCCTTCAAGTTTCAATAATTATAAAACACCCCTTTAACTTTATTAAATCGAACATATATAAAACCTTAGTTTTATATTTAGACTAACATGTACGTTTTAAACGTTTCATTTCCGATATACACACCATTACACGACTTCCTTGTGGTTACCATTTATGGTCGTGACATACCCTCCCCCATATTTAAATCCCTTCGACACATTACAATACCAAATAGAGACCATGTACATTTTTAGTCGAAACACTTAAATGAGACCAACGTGAAGACCATGCAAAGTGAAGAACATTTTATAAGTAAGGTTTTAGTCCAATAGACATGCGCATGCCATGCAAGTGAAGACCAGAGAATTTAAGAAAATAGTAGGGATTTTACATGTATGAGTTTCTTTTATATTTTTAATATGTGATGCCTTTAAGATTGAAAGTTACCATTATGAATGTTATCATATAGTGAAGGTTTTAATTTTTTTAACGTGTGCATGCATTCCAAAGGAGACCAAACAGGTTATATAAGGGTTGTACAGAGTGAGGTCGAAACGGATTCGAAAGGTAACAAGCAAATGGGTCGGGTATCCATGAATCAATCTCATTATTTCATGCAGCCAAAGATATCATTCGAAAGGTAATAAGATTTATGATTTCATGTGACAAACTAATCATTTTATGTGACCAAGATTCATGATTTATGCATCATTAAAGTGTCATTTATGTGATGATTTTTAACATATCATTTTATGCAAGGATATAATTTGATTAACCATGGCTAGAGTCTCACGACAGTAATTCAAAGAAAGCACAAGAATGAAATAGGGTAGATGATACGATTACCCTTGTAAGGTGTCGAATGGAGGAGAACAAAACCAAGTCGAGATCGAACCAAAGCAGCCGCAACCAACACTCCAACATCCCACGACCCAAGTCTTTTTCGAACCAACACTACGACTAGTAGCGCCTTATCACAGCTACGACCAATATCTCCCTTGCGACCTAAACACTAGGCATAAACAATCCCAAGCAGCCTCCTATGAATGCAAATCCACGACAAGAGAAGCCTCAACACGAACCTAGAACCCACGATTAGCAACAACTTCCACGAGCACAACCTGTTGTTTGATTTGGGTCGAATGGAAGGAGAGAAATAAGTGTTGCCATCACTTTTGAATGAGGAAGTTAGGGTTTCTTTGTGTTTTTATTTTTGATGAGATATGGGAGGTTACAAGAGAGATGATCCTTGAGATTAATATGGAAGATTATGGGAAGTAAATGAGAGTAATATTCGGCTGAATGGTGGGGCAGTTATGCACAATTTTAATGACATTCATTTTACTATAATTAAAATGTTTTTATTATTTAGTTAAATGTGTATAGTAAGCCTTGTACATTATTAGGTCCAAGTACTTAGGACATGTGTGATATTCATATGGTAGACATAAGTGAAAGTCAGTTTCATTATCTTGTACCATTTGGTCAATTATGAGTTACGTTTTTAACATATTTAACGAGCCTGACGTGGTTTACGAAATTTTTATAATTATTGACTTGAGGGGCATAATGGTATTTATCACGTTTTAGATTTTTATTGTTTTACATCTCTTCCCCTCTAAAAGAATAATTTTCGTCCTCGAAAAATGAAGTCGCAGAGATACATAGAGACGTATGAGATTAGGTTAGACGTAGCAATCCATAATTTCACACAAATCATAACGATTTCGGTTCCAAAGCGTACTAACTTATACGTAACATATTTCGATGAGAATCTCGCAATGAAGTACAGAATTGCAATCGAACATGAGGAGTGACAATCAACGGATATAAGTCATAGTCCATTCACGTACCTACCCCATGCATTTCCCAAGACGTCGTATGATTTCAATAAGCTCAAATTATATGATCTCGGTATTATCACGTTGATCAGGCGTTATAATACTTGAATCACATAACAAGTCCTTATTGTCATCATATTCTGTCTTGGGTCATGACAAACCACATAACCAATACAACAAAACAGATAACATACAAGTAGCAATTAACACACCATAACAGACCAGATCACATACATACAACATATACAACATCAAAACCACTTACCATACCACAAAAGAAAGAAAGCCACAAACCTGATCGAAACGGTTCCTCATGACTCATTACTGACGATCCAAAAGAAAACTGAGATATCACCAAAATGCTAAACCATAAAACTTCACGATTCAAACCGAGTTCTGAACAAATCAAAGAGAAGTAATACCGACCAAAATCACATAGAAAAATATCAAACCACCTCCCTTCAGCAAGTTGCGCCCAATCATATGAAGTAGATGAACCTTCTCAGCCACCAGTTGAATCTTGTCTTCGTCTTTGCGCCTTTGGTTGATCCGTCCAGCTCCCTTCAGCAGCATCCTGACGTCTCCAGCAACATCATGATCGGTTACGGCTTCTGCTTCACGAACCTCTCCAGAAATTATTGCAGCAATGCAGGGTCGACACCATCATCTTCGGCTCTACGAGAAATCTCCATCTAACGATCGAAAAACGGATGTGCGAAGACAAAGTAAACAAAATCAAATGCGAAGAGAAGAAGGCCAAATCAGTGAAGACAAACGATTATCGAAGTCAAATCTAAACGACAAACAAAAGGAATCGAAAGAGATCATAACAAACGGAAGCCTAATGTCTACCCAGTCCTCACAGGTCAATCCTAAGGTCAACAAGACGGAACCTTTGCTCTGATACCATAATTGTAACACACCAACCCGACAAGGGTAGAAGTGTCACATTCTGGTGTCATATCAGAACATACAATTAAAATTTTACAAGCGGAAGTCTTAAGAATAACGTATCAACTCATTTAAACGAATGACTTACAAGGAAAATTACAAAATCCAAAATGTCTAAAATAAACTGAAATCTCAAAACGATAGCCCAACAAATAAGTCCAAATAGTAAAGTAACTAGGGTTGGTCCACTCAGATAATCCAACTCTCAGCCCATCGAAGCCCATCTTCAAACCTAAAACCTGCCGCAGGAAAAGAAATGCGGCTGAGCTTAAAAAGCCCAAGTGAACGTATATAACAAAACGATAGCTAAATAAAATCAGAAATGCGAAATGAAGTAAGGAAACTGATAACAAGGTCGCAGCGAAATGAAAACAATGAGTCAACGAGGATCCTGCAGAACACAATTATACAGATATCCAGAAAGAACAGATAACAAGTAGAACGAAGCAAAGCAAAACATCGATGACATAAATACAAAGTCATACAAACCAGGCATACGAGTACTGAAACATAAGCAAGCATAGCAGACGTCGTATCTACACAACATATATATGGCATACAATCAATTTAGGAAATCAAAAGACATACAAGTCAAACAGAAATCTAAAGGCAAGCGGAAGCAATTAATTAGTAAGTGAACAAAGCAATCACACATGTCAAAAACCCTTAGTTGAAAACATAACCAGTATCATAACAGAGGAAGTACTAACAGAATCAAAACATGGCGTCACACGTAACAAGTAGAAATACAGTATGAACATTATAATTAAATGAACTAGGGACATAGCAGGGCAATTAAACAAGTTAACAAGCCAGACGTCATAAGTTGAATCATTTACCCAAATCAATCCATAGCATAGACAGAAATGTAAACATGGCAGGTCAACAATAAGCAGATAAGGATACAACGGATACTCATAGTCCACGAGATTATCTGAACGAAGTACACATAATAAACAGACAAAAATATCGATTACACATTAGCATGGTCACCAGACAAATCAGAGGGTCACATAACAGTGTGATCACATATCATCAGATGACAACAGGCAACTCAGATAATCGCATATTAATAACATCATAGCAGGATAATCAGTAGTCACATAAAACATGGATAGTGTAATCAAATTCAATAAACATATAATAAACATGGTACGTGAATGGAACGATAGTCTGAAGTAACGGAATGCGAGTGTGATAGATCAAAGCAATGGAATATATATATCTTGGTAGTAGCGTGAGTCATATAAGGGTACTGAGCAATGAACAATTAACACAGAATATGGTGCGTTGGGGCATACAGAAGGTACAGTATAGGTATATCAACAGTGTAAGGGTTGTCAGAATTCTACCACGAGCCCGGAATATATCATATCATATCATAAGTAACCATTGTATTCGGAGGGGTGACCTCGGAATACCATATATAATAGGAGGGGAGACCTCAGTAACTAGGGATGTTCAAAAAATCCGAGAAACCGACGAACTGAGCCGATCCATTCAATCCGAAACCGAAAAAAACCGATAACCGAAAAAACCGAAACCGAGAAAACCCGAAACCGGAAAAACCGGCTTATGACGGTTCGGTTTCGGTTTTTAATTATAGTTATCCGCGGTTACCCGAACCGAACCGTGATTAATATACATGTAGGTTTCAACAAACCATTCATAAAAATGTACAAGTATGAACTATATTATTGCACTGCTTTTATCATATAAAACATTTTTAGTTATCTAATGTGATAATTTACTAACGTTCATGGATTTTATATGATTAAAGTGATCGTAGCCTATAAACGTCAAATAAATAGTATTAGTTATTTTGTTACATATGATAATTTGAATGTTTTTATTGTGACATGACAACATTATTATGACTCTAATATCTTCATTGTTATTTAATTTTACTACAATGACATATTGCGTTATAATTTATGTTATTGTTCATCCAATTCGATTCGATTAATTTTTTTAAATGGTTAACCGTTACCCGAACCGTGGGTAACCGCTCATTTCGGGTACCCGCATGTCAGGTTACCCGCCTAGTACGGTTCAGTTTCGGATAGTAAAATGAACTACCCGCCCCGCAAAGGATAATTAAATTCTCTAACCGAACCGAGCCGAACCGCCCCGTGAACACCCCTATCAGTAACCAATGAAGTAGCTAGCTCCCAGACTGTGAATACGCGTATTGCACACGACATCATTCACCATATAAATCATATCATATCATATCATATCATATCAAAACATATCTAGGATGCATCCATACGCCCCCGCGGAAACATAGTGGCCAAACATATAACTTAAGCTCATTATCATATAACAGAAAGGGGACGGTGTGTAACATCACTCGTACACACTGGAGTCATGTCATTGGTGCATCAATGACATGGTCATGGTACCTCCATGACTAGGAAACATATTTGGCTCGGGTATCAAACTGAAGGGTCAAAGCATAATCATATCATAAGGGTTCATATCAAAGGTTCAGAAGTCAAAGGTTCATATCAGATTTCCATAACATAAGTTCATAATCAGAGGTTCATAATCAGATGGTTCATAATCAGACGATTCATAATCAGAAGGTTCATAATCATAAGTTTCAAAATCATAAGTTCATAATCATAACAAACGAATATCATAGCGAACAGAATCATATCAAAGGATTATGTCAGAATTGTAGGATCTTAATATTTATTGTGTTGATGATTTGGGTGGTCTTGGATGATCAAAATACATGTTTGCCATTAGAGAGAGAAAGTTAGAGAGTTGGGTGTTCAAGCTAGAGACTTGGTTTACAAATTATAGAATATTAGATTGAAAAGCACCACCCCTTCCATGGATGGAAGGGGTATTTATAGTTACAAGTAAATACGTCCTCCTAACGGACTGTGGATCAGGCATACAGTGGGTAAAGACCCGTCCTTCTTCCACGGTGTTGCACTACACTATTCTACGCTACAAATTAACTAATTAACTACTAAATAACGTAAATAACGACAAGTCTACGAGCTAACTTAAGCTAGATAACATTTGGGGTGACCGACTCTTCACTAAGGAATTTTCTAATTCCTAACAATCTCCCCCTAAGGGAGGTCACCCCATGTTTTACATTTTGAATCCTAGCATTCTATTCTTGACTTTGTTCTTGAGCTCGTAGACTTGAATTCTTCATTTCCGCAATCTTTGTGCTTTTGTAGCGATTCTTCAAAGTCCGCATAGTTTTGTACTTTGAGTGGAGGTCTTTGAACTGATCCACATCTTGATGATCTTTGAGCTTTCTTTGAGATCATCAGCCACAGTAAATCTCTGGATCACCCCTTTTTGTGTTGCCATATTGTGAAGTTGTGACTATTGGACCGACATGCTCACACTTTTGAATCATGACATCTTTCCATCAGAGTAGCGGAAGCCTTACTGGTTCATGATATTTGCAGCAGCGTAGCAGAAGCATAGTATAGAAATATCATAGCCAGGTTATGTAGATAAGCACAAGTCATGATTTCTTCAATTAAGTGTGGATGCTGTGAGCATGCGACTTTGGATTGACTCCTCAATTTTGATCAGCTGCAACCGTCCAAATGTACCTGCAAACAACAGTTAGCAATAAAACACACGAAAGTGTCTTTGACCACTTTCGTTGAATTGAGGTACACGCCCACGGTTCCCCGTTGATCAGTACAGTACGCTGTGATCGTAGGATTCCTAAGAATCTCCTTGACAGGTTTCGCAGCTGTTCTAGCTCGTTTCAAACCGAACGTCTCAAAGAAGACAACACGGAGTGAGTGAACCAGCGAATTGAGATTCACTGATTGATGAAAAATGATTTGAAAAACAATCGCGTATTGCTTGAAGAAAGAGTTTTGCAATACGACGAAGGTTTTATGAGAAAGATCAATTTTCAAACAAAATACTTTTTGTATTAGAGAATGAGTACACATTCGACGTGCTAGCGAAAAGAAGAGATTCGCACATCGAAGGTTGATGTGCCCGGTTGGTGCAAGTTTTAAATTTATAAAAGGTGAATTACCAATATTACCAATAACACATACGAGCAAGTATACTCGTCCGTTATAGCAAGATTATAAAGGTAAGTCGGGATCGTTCGCAGGGATTTGAGTGAATCTAAACACAAGTTTGAATTAACTGAGTCTATCCAAAACATATAATAAAGCAAATAGATATAATGCAATTCAGATGATTAAAAACTAAACTTGCTTAAAATAGTTTCATATCATAGATTAATGTGATTGTGTTAACCTCTTAACATGTTGGTTATGATAATTAGTTGGTGTACTAATCTATTGTTCTTACAAGTTAAACTTTGATCAAGGGTTTAGTTTATAAAAACAAGCATTAAGTTTAACCAATCAATTCAAGATCAATTCAAGTTTCATAAGTCTACATACATAAACTTAAACAAAAAAACATCCACTTGTTCATCAAATTGCTTAAGAAATGGTCAATACAAAGGGTAACCGATCATAGACAAAAGGCTACAATTGATTCTCAACAACTAATCTTACGACCATTTAGATGTTTCCAACCAATCCAATTTGATAACCAAAAAGCGTTTCTATTACAACCACACCTTAGTTCCTTTGTATAATCAAGAATAATGGGTAAAAACAATCATCCATAGACAAAATGATTATGACTAGTTGAATAACACGAAGTTCTTTCGACCCCAACGATTATTATCAATTAGCCAAACTTGATTAACAAATGTCACTATGAAACTTTAGCACAATTGGATCTTAGAATCAACTTGAAATTGAATTAAAACATGTTAACACAACCACTAACTAATCATATGATAATCACATCATTTAAGCAAGTGCATAAAGAAACTAGCCACTCATAGCAAACATGAACATAAACTCAGAACTTTAAACATTAGAAAACATGATTAAAGGTATTACAATGATTGAAATGAGATTACAAATGATGTAGTAATGATTCCTCAAGTATTGGTGATGACTTCTTGATGGTTTGACCTCCAAATGATGACTTCTTGGACCTCCAAAGTTTCCTGGAACTTTATGGACGAATTTAGGCTTTGAGAGAGTAGTAGTGGTGGTAAGATAGGTGTGAGAGAAGATCTCTCAAGTTGTGGTGTGTGAAATGAGGTTGCAAAGGCCTCTATTTATACTACTTCCAAGGCTAGGGGTGTTAATTGCTTAACTTGGCCTCCAAGGAGTAAGGAAGGGACTAGAATACACCAAGAGAAGGACCTAGAATCGTTTGGATGCAAAGGGGAAGCTTAGTGATGAAGATTTGACAACTGCAGCTTCTCCAACCGGATCGGTCATATGACCAACCGATCCGGCTGGTCTTCAATAATAACACACCGACCGATCCGGTTGCGGGTTGCGACCGATCGGTTGGTTATGGCAAAAATACTAATTCCGACCAACTTCCAACCGATCCGGCTGAAGGTATAACCGATCCGTTGGATCTTCTGAGATACAAAACTTGATCTTTTCTCTTCACTCTGGCTTGTAGAACTTGGTTCTTCAATCACTAAAGTCTTCAAAGGTCCTTGAGATTTAGCTTTACTGAAACGGGAATCTTCGATTAGCTGCATATTTCCACATTTTCCTCCATTTCCCGGCACTTGGTTATAAATACTAGACAAACATCTCTAGATACGATTAAGTACTAAAATCACGCAAATATAACCAAATAACAGATATAAAAGTACACATAATGCTACTAAAAACATGCACAATCTGAGTGTTATCAAATTCCCCCACACTAAAACTTTGCTTGCCCTCAAGCAAATCTAGGAAAAACATCCACTGGTACAAGATCGTGATTATGAAAAATGTGATGCAAATCAACCAAGTATAAATTCGAGAGAAGATTCATCAATTATGCTTTATAAAGGCGAAACATCAAGATGTTTCACAATATCCAATGATTTTCTTGCATGATTAACATTTCAGAACACCTCACGAAAAATAATGGAATATAATTCACTCAATCACTCATTTTAGTGGAGTAACAAGATAAATCACACTCATTGCTCAGTCATGATTAGATTATTACCATAAGCTTGTACAAGAAACAAAACTCCACCGACGTGGCGTGAGCACCAAGTAAAAACATCTAAAGAGGGCTTTTATTCGGGTTATAATGATAGGCTTCGGGTTAAGGGTATGGATAAGGCATGGGAATGTTTATGAAATTGGTGTTAAAATAAAAATGAAATCAAGTCTAATACCCATGTTGCTAGCTACCAAACATTCCACGAACCAAATAAATGATTATAGCCTCAATTTCTTCTTTTCCGTTTTCCACAGCTTTTTGCTTTGCCATGACAATTGTTCTTCGATCATAGCACATTGGCTATTATTTCCATACTTTCAACACAATTTTTTTTTTTTTTTTTTTTTTTTTGAACATAACATAACGCATGGCTCAATCAATTACAAAGGATGTGGTACTCATAATCATTTGAACAATCTTCACTTTCCAGGCGACTAGCAACCAACCGTTTAGACATTGATATGGGGTAGGCTAAGGTTTAAAGTGTAAAATCTTTTTGTATTTTCTGGGTGAAGCAAAAATGAAAGGGATGGCTCAGAAGGTGTAACTAGGGGTATCTAGTGCTAAAAATGAGCACTACAAATGGGTCCATGTGGGAGGTTAACTAACCAATGAGGCTAGCTAATATATCATTAGATGTAAAATGGAAGGCCATTTGGGTTAAATCCTAAGGTGCCTCTTTATCACACGAATTCACTTATATCGCACGAATGCAATCTCACTGCGGTCTGGTAATGATTTACAAGCACAAGTTCTAGAATAAATAAAATCACCGGCACACTCATAGCAAAAGATCCGAGCATAAAAGATGTATGCTAATAAGAAATAGGCTCAAATCCTCACAATTTAGTGGAAAAGGTATAATATGTTCTAGCAAATGTTTATCGATCCCAGAATGGATTGCAATAGTAATCGGAACACATCTCGAAGTTTCAAATATTACCAATTTTACCAGTGGAATGATCCAGTTATTCTAATAGATAATCCTAAAAGTGTGAAAACAACTAGATCACAAGGGCAAACAAAATTTTAATTTTAAGCATGAAAACTCTAATTTTTCCTATTCACCCCCCCACACTTAAGTTAGACATTGTCCTCAATGAAAAACGAACTTCAAAGTATAGAAATAGGGAAAATAGAGATGAAACCAGATATGTCAATAAGTTTATCAGCTTAAAATTCTTTCTTCATTCCTGGCGTCCACTAGAGAAATCATCACCTGCACACAATCTTATAAACAAACAAAAGGTTTTATTAAAAGGATGGCACCCCCCCACACTTAAGTTCAACCAAAGGTTTAAACTTTGGGGAGTGACCACAGAAAATCAAATCTGAAACACACGGGTTGCCTCTCGAGAAGCGCTTGTTTTATTACGAGTCATCACCGACTCGAATCTTCCCCGGGTTAGGATACTTTGACCATACGGTTCAAATGGGGAATTTCAGCTCTTAAACGTTGAGGGTATGGAATCTTTGGTTTGTACTCCACAATGGATGGAAATACATTTGATTCTTTTGGTTTGACCAAGTGAAAGTCCCTCTTTGTTATCTCGAACATTTGGTCGATTTCATTAGAAATGAGGACAGGTGGCGGATCGTTATGATTTTTCGGAGGATCATCGGACTTTCCACTTCCAGTGAATATTGCATCCACATTCTCAAGGTGAGTTAAAGGAGGTGTCTTAGTCCTACCGTTTTGATTTAAAGAAACTGGATTTTGTGGTTCAGACCATTTGTCAATCTTTCTTTCTAGTTCTCCATTCCAGTTGCCACTGGTTTTGAACTTCTCATCACCAACATGATTTGGAAATAAATTGCATTCGGAACTTTTTAATTGCGTCATTGGGATATGCATGGTGCAATCCTCAAGAAAAGGTAACACGGTTGGTGAGTTAGACATGATTTGGTTCAGATTTGGCTTGGTTGGAATATGCTCGGTCTCGTCCTCTTCGATAAATTCATCCTCACCCTTATCGTTCTCGTATTGAATTGAGGATGGTTCGTAGACAAATTCATGTCTCGAGTTGGAATATGTGGTGTAAGGAAGAGATTCAACGTGATGGACTTCCTGTTCCTTACTTAATCTTTCTATCCTCCTCTCCAAGTCTTGGCTTATCGCTTGTTGGTTCCTTCTTCCTTGATCGACTTTATGTTCCAATTCAACCAACAGGTTTGTCATATTCTCATTGGCTTTCGTTTGACTAGTCATCCATTCTCTCATCATCTCCTCCGGTGAGGTTTCAGGTGTATTGAAATGTTTTGATGGATGAGGTATTGTATTCCATGACTGATATCGAGGATATGTATGGGTTGGGTTGTGATATGGATAGGAGTACAAATTTCTGGAATTTTGGTGGTGATACCCTCCGTGATATCCTTCATGTTGGACTAGGTTCGCTTCCATGGGATCACACATCGGCGTGTCATCCTCAGCATCGTAATTTGAAGCATGGTGATTATTTCGCAGTTCCATCATCTCCCTCCGTATGCTTATGAATTGGGTAGCGATGTTTGTGGAGAGAGCTTCCAATTTCTCGATCAATGAGGTATGATCGGTATTGACATTGCTTCTACCGGCGGAAACAACGATATTCGGATTGGAATCGTTCGAGAAATTACTACTTGTGAAGATAGCGTTGACATACTCGTTTCTTGTTTGTGGTGGATGGTACGTCTTATCATTTGATGGTTTTGGGTTGGATTGGGTATTACTTGGCAATGAACCAGATGGTCTAGAGGAATGTTGGTCAGAAAATCTGCCAAACTTGTTTTCAAGATCTTGGATAGATGCTTGATGATTTTTCTGTCCTTGCTCAACTTTGGCTTTGAGATTGAAAAATTGATTTTTGATAAAATCATTTGCAGATTTTTGAGCAGCCACGAATTCTCTCATGGTTTTCTCGAATTCAGTTTCTTCCATCTTTTTGTCGGGATTTTGTGGTGGTGGATCGTCAGTTCGTGGTTGAGAATCACGGTTGTCATCCCTTGGTCGGCGATCTTGCCAATTTCCAGAATTTCGACCGTAATAATTACCACGATATCCACGGTATCCTCCTTGATCATAACTCGCTTCTCCTTCCTTCGGTCCACCCATAGGTTTATCGTCGCACTCGGATGATGGATGATTTCCTCCACAATTGTTGCATCCGTCTCGCATTTCTTTCATTTCATCTTTGATATCTTTGTACTGCGAGTCGATTTTTGAGGTTAACGCTTCCATATTCTCCATGAGTTTTGAGGTATCGGTGTTTTCGACAAAAGCAACAGTTTTTCGAAGAGGTTTAGTTTTGGAATCTTTAGACCAATCAAGTTTGAGAAGTACTCGATCTTCGAGCAATTGATGTGCATCGTTGGGAGTCTTATAGAGAAAAATTCCTCCAGCATCAAGGATGCCTTGAGAGATTTCATCTAGTCCATGGTAAAAGATTTGGATAATGGTTCCTTTGGATAGTCCATGTCCATGACAACTACGAAGCAAATCTTTCATTCGAAGCCAAGCTTCGACAAGTGATTCGTTTGGGTTTTGGTTAAAAGCACGAATTTCTCCCATTAATCGGTCAAACATGGCAGGTGGAAAGAATCGGCTCACAAAAGCTTGCCTCATCTCCTCCCAAGTATTGATGATTCTCGGGGTTAATTCATTGTACCATACTTTAGCATCTCCGGCGAGTGATGATGGGAAAAGTTTGAGTTTGATGGCATTGACATCGGTGTCGCCATAACGAAACATGCCGCAAATTTTGATGAATTCGGCAATGTGCTTATGCGGATCGGCCCGCGCACAGCCATCGAATTGTCGGTCTTTGATCATAGAAAGGTGATGTCCCTTCACGGTGAAGTTGTCACCAAGGTTAATAGCAACAATAGCACTTTCGGGGGTTGGTGCTACGGTTCGGTTGGTTCCCCACATGGGTTGATCGTCCGCCATGGGAAAAGGTAAATTGGTGAAAGGGTTGTAAACAACTTTGGCTTCAATGAGGTTATCGAATGGTGGGTTTGGTACTCTTGGTACACGATTTTCTAATGGTATGAAACGTGTTCTCCTTCTTCTTCGAATCAAACGTTCGGGGTTGGTAAGAGGTGTAATTGGTTCTATTCCCGCTGCTCGAGTGTTCATACAATGTCCTAGAGAATCCAGACAATATCTAAACACACGGACAAACAACGAAAATGGTTTTCCAGAGACAGATTACGTAACCGGATCGGTTGCGGGTTGCGACCGATCGGTTAGACCAGATGGTTGATGGGAAAAATCGTAACTGATTCGGTTGAGGGGCAACCGAATCCGGTTAAGGTTTCTGAGAATTTTTTTTTTTTTTGGGTTGAATCGACTTTGGGAAATTCAAAAACTTGTTGAAACACAATCAAATCCCCGGCAGCGGCGCCAAAAACTTGATGTGCCCGGTTGGTGCAAGTTTTAAATTTATAAAAGGTGAATTACCAATGTTACCAATAACACATACGAGCAAGTATACTCGTCCGTTATTGCAAGATTATGAAGGTAAGTCGGGATCGTTCGCAGGGATTTGAGTGAATCTAAACACAAGTTTGAATTAACTGAGTCTATCCAAAACATATAATAAAGCAAATAGATATAATGCAATTCAGATGATTAAAAACTACACTTGCTTAAACTAGTTTCATATCATAGATTAATGTGATTGTGTTAACCTCTTAACATGTTGGTTATGATAATTAGTTGGTGTACTAATCTATTGTTCTTACAAGTTAAACTTTGATCAAGGGTTTAGTTTATAAAAACAAGCATTAAGTTTAACCAATCAATTCAAGATCAATTCAAGTTTCATAAGTCTACATACATAAACTTAAACACAAAAACATCCACTTGTTCATCAAATTGCTTAAGAAATGGTCAATACAAAAGGTAACCGATCATAGACAAAAGGCTACAATTGATTCTCAACAACTAATCTTACGACCATTTAG
This sequence comes from Chrysanthemum makinoi, assembly GCA_910596185.1. Lineage (NCBI taxonomy): Eukaryota > Viridiplantae > Streptophyta > Magnoliopsida > Asterales > Asteraceae > Chrysanthemum > Chrysanthemum makinoi. The sequence continues at coordinate 314,811,332 of OU343222.1, read as the reverse complement.
ATGTTTCCAACCAATCCAATTTGATAATCAAAAAGCGTTCCTATTACAACCACACCTTAGTTCCTTTGTATAATCAAGAATAATGGGTAAAACAATCATCCATAGACAAAATGATTATGACTAGTTGAATAACACGAAGTTCTTTCGACCCCAACGATTATTATCAATTAGCCAAACTTGATTAACAAATGTCACTATGAAACTTTAGCACAATTGGATCTTAGAATCAACTTGAACTTGAATTAAAACATGTTAACACAACCACTAACTAATCATATGATAATCACATCATTTAAGCAAGTGCATAAAGAAACTAGCCACTCATAGCAAACATGAACATAAACTCAGAACTTTGAACATTAGAAAACATGATTAAAGGTCTTACAATGATTGAAATGAGATTACAAATGATGTAGTAATGATTCCTCAAGTATTGGTGATGACTTCTTGATGGTTTGACCTCCAAATGATGACTTCTTGGACCTCCAAAGTTTCCTGGAACTTTATGGACGAATTTAGGCTTTGAGAGAGTAGTAGTGGTGGTAAGATAGGTGTGAGAGAAGATCTCTCAAGTTGTGGTGTGTGAAATGAGGTTGCAAAGGCCTCTATTTATACTACTTCCAAGGCTAGGGGTGTTAATTGCTTAACTTGGCCTCCAAGGAGTAAGGAAGGGACTAGAATACACCAAGAGAAGGACCTAGAATCGTTTGGATGCAAAGGGGAAGCTTAGTGATGAAGATTTGACAACTGCAGCTTCTCCAACCGGATCGGTCATATGACCAACCGATCCGGCTGGTCTTCAATAATAACACACCGACCGATCCGGTTGCGGGTTGCGACCGATCGGTTGGTTATGGCAAAAATACTAATTCCGACCAACTTCCAACCGATCCGGCTGAAGGTATAACCGGATCCGGTTGGATCTTCTGAGATACAAAACTTGATCTTTTCTTCACACTCTGTCTTGTAGAACTTGGTTCTTCAATCACTAAAGTCTTCAAAGGTCCTTGAGATTTAGCTTTATCTTGAAAGCGGGAATCTTCGATTAGCTGCATATTTCCACATTTCCCTGCACTTGGTTATAAATACTAGACAAACATCTCTAGATACGATTAAGTACTAAAATCATGCAAATATAACCAAATAACAGATATAAAAGTACACATAATGCTACTAAAAACATGCACAATCTGAGTGTTATCAAAGGTTTTTCTAAAAGTATTTTTCAATCAGAGATACTTTTTGAATTTGAAAACATAAGTACACATTCGACGTGCTAGAGAAAAGACGGTTTGCACATCGAACGGTTTTTTTCAAAAGTATTCGTCAATTCCATTCCTGGACCAAGGTTGATTCAAGACTGAATCGCCCCATTGTTTCTATCCAGTTGTCACAAGTTTGATCTTACGAGAAGATCTCACATGTCACCCACCAAGAGCTTGTTTGATGTTGGCTCTAGAAGGATTTCCATCTTCATCGTGAATACTTTTACATACCACTCAGATGTTCTGGCAATACCACAAGGATAATGCGTAGGACTCTTAATATGTATACTTACTTTCCACATTGTGTGAAAAAGCAAGTCTTCAAGAATTTAGTGTCCTAACGAGATATTGTGGATGATCTCTTGGCTCTAGACTCAATTAGTGCACTTTTGGTTCCTGTGCCAGAGACTAGGGAGAGGGTCTCCTTCTTCAATATCAACAATCTCTAAGAGAAAGTCGATAGATAATGTCGGTTCCCCGTGAGAATGAAACAAGCCCTTTTAAGAGGAACTTGAGTGGTTTGGGAAGTTGTACTGCAGTGCGTCACTGGGTCCATGACATCTTGTCTTCAATACCGATGTTACCTTAGTAAACACCAGTAGCATATGTATTGAACCCGGTTACTGCCCTAAGGTTGAATTATTGGAGGGCTATTTCTTTTCACCCTTTTTCATATTCATTTCTTTTTCATTCTTCAACCCCTTCAGTGCTTACCGAGACTTCATAACTAGAACCTTGTTGGGTTAATTCCAGTACTAGCTCTGTCTCATCCGCACTCTTTCCCAATTCTCATTTTTCTCCTTTTTTCATCATACCAAAGGACTCTACACTATCTAGTGGATTGTCCCTGGGTAGATCCCTCCGGTTCTGGCGGATCGTGGGAACTAATACCTAACCTCACCATCCTTATAACTCCATACATAAAGTAACATGGTCGGTCTTTTGGTACAGTTCATTCTTCCTTGAAACCAATTGAAAAATCATTTGGAAAAACAATTAAGGTACTTGTGATACGAGATCAAAGCATTTTGTACCTTAATAGTTTTGATCATTTAGAAAAATTCTCCCCCTCAACATGTGCATTGTGTATGAAATTGTTTAGCACATGAAGGCAAGAGGACTTTGAAGTATTTTCTTTGATCACAATTTTCATACGAAAAAGCCATTTGATTTTCTTGGTAAAATTCTCCCCCTCAATATGTGCATAGGATTTTTGAAATCAATTTTATCACATAGAGGCAAGAGTTAATTTGAAGCACATCCACAATCACAAGCGCCATTAAGAAACCATTTTAAAACTGAATCAAGGTACTCTATGTTAAAACATAAAAGCTTTTGTACCTTGATAGTTTATTTTCCTTTAAAATGCTCCCCCTCAATATGTGCTTCAAGATTCGAAAGCGTTTAACACATATGAGAGAGCAGCCTGCACAATTGAATCAAAATGATCACCTTTTATCAAATTTCATTATTAAATCACAAATTCTCCCCCGATCAAAAATATCAAACCCTTTGAGATTTTGGATCCCAAGTGATTTAATTAGGTTTAGAAAACATGGGAGAAAATGTGGCCTTGTTTAAATACTCATCTGGTTTTTGGATAAATCCTCCTCCTCAACATGTGCATTATGTATATTGAAATCGTTTGGCACATGGAGGCAGGAGTGCCTATAAAGGACTAAAACCGATTCCATAAAAACAGATTTGAGATTTAAATCACGATCTCTCCCTTGATCAAAAGTATCAAACCATTTGAGATTTGTGATCCCATCTGATTTAAATTATTTAAAAAGTTTGGGGAAAGACGTGGCAAGATTTAATTTTTTGAAAAATGACAGATAAGGACCATTTTAAGACATTAAAGATTGTTAGTGTCAGGTATGATTGTTTTAAGAGACCTTTAAGTAAAATAAAACAATTTCACAATCAAACAAGAACAGAAAAAATTTCATTTTGACAGATCTTTGAGTTTTAAAGAAAATCATACCATGACATAACATTAAATCTTTAGATCACCACTTATATTGTACAAAGCGGAACTTTTGTGAAGAAATATCGTTTGAAAATATTTTATTTTAAATCACACTCCCCCTCAATCCATGACATAAGTCAATGATTGAGTGACTTATGTTTTGATAAAATGAAGTTCGGTGATTTTCAAAGATTAGCTCAATAAATTTTCAAAACGATATTTTCCATTTTCAAAACAATTTATTCAAATTTTTCAAAAATTGTTTAAACATGGTATCCTGCACAAAGATACGTTAGGTGGTTGAGAAGCTTCCGTTGTTGTTGTTGTAGGGTTTGGAAGAAAACCGTCACTGATGCAGGAGACTTCTTCTTACGTTGCATTTTGAATGCCAACCGAGGTCAAATTAAGCTCCGTTTCTTCAATCACTTAGAAGAAACCATCTGCTGATGCAGTGAGACCTCTTACGTTGCATTTATGCCAACTCTCCATTGAAGTCCAATTAAGCTCCGTTTCTTCATTTGTCAACCCAAGAAATAGTTACCCTTTCCTTTCGGCATCCAATCATCTTCATTGTGGGATCCGGATCGGGAACATTCTTTTATACCAATATACCTGCATACGTTAGAGAACACACATACAAATATATGGTGGTCGACATCACCCAAACAACAATCGACTAATAAAAGTCAATGCAACATTTCAATCAGATCATATAAATGTATGGAAATAATGTGTTTCATCAAACTATAATCATCTAATCCTAACAATCATATCCTAAATTCCTAGTCCTTCGACACAGGCAAATATCATTTTTAATTAAGCACGTAGGATAATTAAAAAAGCCCGTTAGATGATATAGATTTGAAAACATTATCCTCCTCAATCAATGACTCATTTCTTGAAAAGATTAAAAGCGCTGAAGTCATTGATTGAGTTTTCAATTTTTACGAAAACTCTGAAACTGACTGTTTTTAAAGCAACTCATTTTCCACCATTTAGAAAACACAACAAATATTTTTCTGAAGAATTTTAGATGGAAAAACATCTGTGTGGGAACAGCAGTCCTTCGACATACTTCCCTCAAATTGTTTTAGGATAAGTGCACGAAATATTTTGAAAATTTGTTTAGCGCAACACTTTCCTTCCTATAAAGAGCGGGTTGCTATCAGAAATAATAGCAAGCCATAGTTTAAGCACGGGTCACAGTCTGAAGTAACTGCAAGCCATAGTTTAAGTAAGCGGTTCTGACGTCAAATAACGTAAGCCATTTGATTTGTGACATGTTTTGAAAAGAATATTTACACCTCTCTCGCCGAACTTCATCTAAAGACACGTGCCATTATTGAATGACATTTCTAAGACCGTAGATGTTATCGATACCAGAAGACATGTATAGAGAAAACATATTTTTGGAATTTTTCAAATTTTCTGATTTTTATGGGTTTTTGTTGGTTTTATATTTTTCTATTTTGTTTTGCTGGTTTTATATTTTTGTATTTGGTTTTTCAGATAAATATATACAAAGATAGAGTAGATGATATAGTTAAAGAAGATGATGATACAAGTACCGAGATAAGGATATCGAACAGCCCCGTTGTAGAAGATAGAAGTCATCATCCCTAAAACTTTCACCACCAAAGCTTCCAAGACTCTTGAATCGAAGAGAGAAATTGAGCCACTTGAAAGTGAGACTTTGGCAGCTTCCCCCCAAACCGAAAATCCTTATGTTGAGCAGATTTGAAGCTATATTTCAAGCTTGCCTTAGCCAGTAGAGATGCACACCATAATCATAAATCCTTTGCTCCATTTAAGACCGATGATCGAGATTCTCCGTTCGAGGTTATATCATCCAATAGAAGAACAGAAACGTATCATCTCACACATAAAATAATCTTCTCAAATTTCATAACCACTGAAGTTCAAGCAATCCATTCCAAAAAGGTGTCAAGAGGCCACTTCCCCACGTAGTTGAATTGATGCGCCGTCTCTTAGACTAGAACTCACGAACCCGAACACACAAACCCGAAGACAAAGAAACTTATACCATCGAAGTAGCAGATTAAGTCCAATAGCTAAAGAATAACCCCGATGTATACTTTTCACTCCTTCTGAAGAAAGTGCATGAAGCTCAAGAACCCGAAGTACCCGAATGCCCAAAGAGAGAACAACCGATAACATTGAAGAAGCAGGCCGAATCACTGATTATCTCTGCGGATGACGATCTCTACGGATGTCCACTCCGGAATAAGTGATTATATCTCTGAATCACACATTAAACCCTCAAGTGAGACACTGAAAGCATCCCCAATGTACAAAATCTCTATCATCACACACTTGTGTACCTCTTTTATCTTCAGAAACTTTCTATTACATCACTTCCTCGTGTAGTTGGAATAATAACACCAAAAGCCTCGATGAGTAAAACCTTGAGATTCTCTGCGGTCATGACAAATGTCTTCCCGGGATATCTTCAATCACTTAGAAGAGTTAAGTTCATCAAGTTTACTCGCCATGAGTCAAACCTTGAGTTTCTCTGCGGTAATAACATTTGTCTTCCCGGGATATCTTCAATCACATAGAAGAATTAAGTTCATCAAGTTTACTCGCTTTGTGTTTAGATGTGAGTCTCCTTCCCCGTTTCTAGTTTTGATGATTCAGAATCAGCAACACATAATAAGCCCGTATACTAGAAATTTGAGAAGAACTCTTGAACTCTTGTGAGAATCAACTTGCTGAAGACTCTCTCTGACTATTTTTATCAACCCTTATGTAGACAATTTGAAGTGACAACTGAAGAAGAAAACCCGATATACCCTACTTGAAACTGAAGTCAACTTCCCCACATTTGTATCTTAATCTTGCACCCAATGATGGAAGAACGGTGTCGAGAATTTATGCTTCAAGCAAATCTCTAAGTACTCACTACCCAAACAAAGTATGAGACATTAACACCTCTTGCGATTATCCACACCGTCATATGCGTGTGACACTGAGTAAAACAAAGTAACTCCTAATAGTGATAGTTAACCATGTCTTCAACCATCCACCTCGACTGCTGGTAACTAGATAAACCAAGTCTTCAACTCAAATTCTTAAGCCCGAGCAAGTTATCAAATAAGAACACGCCTTTGTGAAAGTCAACTTCAATCTCAAATAAGTGATAAATGATTAACTCAGAAGTAATCAACTTGTGTCAAATGTCCAATACGAGAATTAGTCAATAACAACGTCTCAAGAGTCATCAACATGAATATGAGCAAGTCTAATTGGGGATTGAATCGACTTATACCACACTCCCAATTAGTGCTCTCCCCTAAACCGACAATCTGTTTGATAAATGCCCAGATTAAGAAGAAGTCTTTAGATCGTTAAATGCAACTCGTCTTTAGTCTTCTAACATGTAGCAGAAAATGTAGAACAGACTGTAGACTCAACCTTCTTCAAGATTGTGCAGTTGGGGAATAGATAGTTAACATCTTCAACTCACACCAAAAAGCATCCCACCAAAAAGCATCCCAATTAACTTACATCTTGCAAGTCCCCTTAACTAAAATCCCTCCCAATCAAACAAGAACAGAAAGATGTTCATCAAGGAAATCAGCAATCAGGCCGCAACGAACACACAAGATGGTAACACCAAACAAACAATCACATCAAACAAGAACATAAGGTTGTTCGGAATCATCATGTTGATGTGCACGTGAAGCATTAACCGGAAGCACTTGTCTTTAAACTCATCAATCCGAGTGAAGATGTCAACCAACGGCTCTTAGAAGAGAAAAACTCCATGTGAAGATGACCCGATAATAAGAAGCTCGGTTCTTACATGAGTTTAGAGCCGTATGACCATTTATATTCTCAAGTATTAATCAAATCATGCAAAAAATTCACACTTCTTCTCCCCCTCAAGAATTGCATACGGAGATGCCATTCTTGATTAAATAAGTGAAAATCATCCGAATGTTCTATTCACACTTCTCTCCTGTAAAATAAGCACGTGATGTCGCCATCTTCATTATAATCGAGCAAGTGGAATGAGAAAACAATCAGTGGTAGCCCGGTTCACTTGATGACTGAAGCACATGGAAAAAGTATGAAGCATGTTGATGAGAATGGTCATAAATGAGAAGATTTCTCTTCTTCAGAAGATAAAGCGCACTAAAGCGTACACTTTTCTTTTCTTTGCTGTACGAGGCTTGAACTGATGTGTTCAAACGTCATAAGAAGATTTCTCTTCTTTCGAAGATAATGCGCACTGAAACGTACACATTTCTTTTCTTTGGAGTACGAGGCCTGAACTGATGCGATCAGACGTCATAATCTCTCTTTTTTCTGTCTCTTAGCAAAACACGTAATCATCCCCATTATCATTCTATAGGCTCTTTGTCGTGACAGCTGATGGAGAAAACCCAATATGATGAATTTGACCCTGAAGTAAACTACCCCGAACTTGTGACTTAAACTTGCACATATGAAACAAAGACGTGCCGATTTCCATTAACATATCTAAGTACTCTCTATGTACTCTATACTCTTCAACCAACCAACCATCAAGTATAAGACGTACATTACCTCTTGAAAATCCACAATTGAATGTGACACTGAGCACTACAACGTAACTCCTTAAAGTCGTAGTTATTTTGTGGTGGTATGAGCCCAATTCCCCCAAGTGGTAAAAGAAAAGGTAAAAGACACCCAATAATAACTAGATTTCCAAGTCTTTGTTTTTGAAAATAAGCTCGAACAAGGATCATGAAGAATCTTCATCCAACCATCCCCTGATATCTTCAGATACTAAGTACACTCGCCCACGATATTTCACTTCAACCTCAAATAAATAATACTGAATTAACGCCGTTGTCACATCTTCTGAACTGCTCAAATCTAGCCTCCTTTGACTTTTTAAGTGAACTATGATAATGGTTTTCATCCCGACCGTGGTTAAAAGCACATAACCCCGTAAAACCATGTAATAACCAAACTGTCATGACGAATATCCAAACACACATCCAATTTATGAAGTACACCCTTTTATCCCTTCTTCGAAACAGAATCCGTAACACCAGCATCAGAAGACCCCGAAATACATTTTCCCTTTCTCCAGCATGAATATATGATCACGGGATTTTACAATTCTATGGATTAAACCGAGAAATAGTTTCTTTCGCGGGATTTTACAAAACCAAGAATAAACCGTAAGATAGATTCGGAAATGCACTTTACTAATACCAGGATGTTTCCATTGTCACGGGATTTTACAAGTCTATGATTTAAACCGAGAAATAGGTTCTTTCGCGGTATTTTACAAAATCAAGACAAAACCGTAAACAATGTCAGCTTGAATGTGTTATGACAACTTTGGTTTCAGTGAATATCTGTTTTAGGGGAACATGCAGTGGTTCATCAGTGGTTCATTATCCAACATTAACAAAAGCATCAACCATCTAGTAAGCTCTTTGGTAAACACATAATTCACGCGTTCTGTCGGCTATTGCAGTGACAACATGGTGATGTAGACCCGATATGCCAAACTTGATCATGAAGTAAAATTCCCCAGATTTTTTACTTAAACTTGTACTAATCCTCGTGAAAAAGAAACGGTGTACCCAATGTACAAAACCTCTTGACATTATCAACTGAGTGAGACACCGAAGTGATAGCTACGTTGTGGGTTAAGTGAGAAAGAATCACAAACGCAACTAAATATCCAAGTCTTTATCACCCTCTATAAATGCCCAAACAAGTCATCTTCGCAGTAGGGTAGAAAGAAAGAAGACGAAATAAGTAAACGCTCCCGGAAAATCTCACATCAAATCCAAATAAGAAATACCGTACAACAATCCCGTGGTCAATTTTTTTTTTTTAAGCTGAGACATTATTCTCCGTGAAAATGTATAAACCATTGAACCCAACAACTCACCTCATTAAATCTCATACTCCAACTAGTCTCATCACCTTCAACAATGGAAAAACCCATTCGACCCAATCATGTGTACAACCCAAACTTGGTAACATATAAAAGATCGATGCCCGGTTCATGAAAATCAATCCATCCATCCAAATCCTCTATTAAATTCAGACCTTCATGACAGATTCACCATTATGGGTCCAACTTGCTACATACGATCCAACACTCATCCTTCCAGGTCCATTAACACTTGGCCCAAGTGAGGTCACCTAATTCAATGATCTTTTTCTCAAAAATTAAACTCAAGCCGTGAATTAGTGTATCCTTCGAGAAAATTTTAATACCAAAAATACTACTCGGGTTTTCAAAGTTACGAAATATGTATCCAAAATTTTTTGTATGGAAGGAAAAATTCGGATGACAAAAATTTTGTAAATTCATTAAAATTTTTAATCAAAAATTCACGGGTAGCCAATTGAGATCATGAAAGATTCGATTTAACCCACTAGTCAAAAATCTAAATTCACTAACATGAATACCCGGTCCAAACGGTTAACAAATCTGTTCCATAACTGAATAAGGCCCACACTCCAATAATCAAACAACCCAATCCAACTAAGACCAATCCGATTATAGATCATTCAAATATAATATGCCCTACTCCTAAACTCACTCAGCGTATAGTGTACGCCTCCAACTTATTAGTTTCACATCCCAAGGCATCTGAAAAGAAACACATCCACATCTCATCTTATCACAAAAGAATCTCATCTTCAAAATCAAAACATGCAACAATAAAATCATGGATTCATTAATCCCTCTGACCCGTAAAGTTTACACCTCCAAATACCAGCCATGGTCGACCTCGTTTAAGAATGCGAGCCACAAAAAGGGGCTTCAAGATCTTTGTAAAAAGGTCTCAGGTAGGTTTTATTCAATTGTTTATTCATGTTATGAACGAAACAAATGAAGGAAATAACATTGTTGTTATTACTCCTTTGTTTTTCTTTCGGATAATTAAAGAAGTTTCGACTTCAAAAGTGGATCTGTGAAGATAATTGTTTCACTTAAAACACTCTTTAAAAGATTGCAACAAAGAGTGAAACAAATCTGAGATCAATTGATTTTTTTTTTTTTTTTTTTTTCCCCGATTTGAGCCATGAATAGATGTGGTAGGAGATGGAGGATGAGTAAAGTTGTTGTAATTGGAGTTGTTGATTGAAGAGGTTCTGTTAAGTTTTAAAGGACAGATGATGTATATGTAACCTGAGGTTGATGTGAGTATTTGGTAATTGGTCTTTGGTTAATGTCTTGTGGTCATGAGTCATGTCTTTATGTCAGTTATGCATAAAACCTTTCTTCATCATCTTTTTCTGATAAGTCGCTAGATGACGACAAGTCGCTACGACAGCAAGTGACTAAATAGCCAACTCGCTAACATGAAAAAAAAAACAGTTTTTGACCATTTAAATTTATCCGGCGATGATTCCGACCACCTTTTTCCGACTATATTCAAAGACCCAGAAAATACATAAAAAGCATACCTTTTACCCATTTTGACCACCTGTTTACACTGTTGGTACCAAAAAAATCACAAGTATGATGACACAAAAGTCAGTTAACTTGACACAAAAGCTGATGTTGTAGCCATTTGAATATCAGGACCATTCAGATATTAACCAACGAACGGATACAAAGAGTTAAAACTTGTTAAAAGCTGTTTTCAGAAAAAGTAAGCCAAAAAAATATTTTTCCGACCACTATCATGATGTAAAACCAGTTTTAACAATAACCAAAAACCACCATAACCATGATACTAAACAACATAAATCAACACAACACAAAAACCTTGGCTCTGGTACCAATTGTAGGATCTTAATATTTATTGTGTTGATGATTCGGGTGGTCTTGGATGATCAAAATACATGTTTGCCATTAGAGAGAGAAAGTTAGAGAGTTGGGTGTTCAAGCTAGAGACTTGGTTTACAAATTATAGAATATTAGATTGAAAAGCACCACCCCTTCCATGGATGGAAGGGGTATTTATAGTTACAAGTAAATACGTCCTCCTAACGGACTGTGGATCAGGCATACAGTGGGTAAAGACCCGTCCTTCTTCCACGGTGTTGCACTACACTATTCTACGCTACAAATTAACTAATTAACTACTAAATAACGTAAATAACGACAAGTCTACGAGCTAACTTAAGCTAGATAACATTTGGGGTGACCGACTCTTCACTAAGGAATTTTCTAATTCCTAACAGGAATCATATCAAAAGGATCATAGCATAAAGAAATCATAGCAAAGGAATATCATAAGTGAAGTAAAGTCAAGGATCGAAAAGTCATGAGAAATCCCTACTGAAAAGGGATAGAATATATGTACCTCATTCAAAGCAAGTAAAATAGAAACGTAAGTCACCCGATGTCTCAAACCCGCCGTCCGGAATCTATGAATTAGATAACGCTTATTAAGATCAGATTACTCATTTTAGACGGTTTTCCATTTTTAGCAGGTTTCCACTTTTAGTAATTTTCCATTTTAGGTAACTTTCTATTTTAGGCAAGTTTCCATATTAAGCAGCTTTAGTCATAATGATATAATTTAGTCAAATTAGGTTAAATTAATGAAAACAAGTATTATCATATTTTAAGGGTCAATTATGACAAGTTTTACAAGTTTAGGGTTCAAGGTGTCAATAATACAAAGTATAGGATCAAAAGTGTAACTTTAGCAAATTTACTCATTTTACTCATTTAGCACCTTTAGTTATCATATTAACAATATAACCCTTCAAGTTTCAATAATTATAAAACACCCCTTTAACTTTTTTAAATCGAATATATATAAAACCTTAGTTTTACATTTAGACTAACATGTACGTTTAAAACATTTCGTTTCCGATATACACACCATTACACGACTTCCTTGTGGTTACCATTTATGGTCGTGACATACCCTCCCCCATATTTAAATCCCTTCGACACATTACAATATCAAATCGAGACCATGTACATTTTTAGTCGAAACACTTAAATGAGACCAACGTGAAGACCATGCAAAGTGAAGAACATTTTATAAGTAAGGTTTTAGTCCAATATACATGCGCATGCCATGCAAGTGAAGACCAGAGAATTTAAGAAAAATAGTAGGGTCGACATGTATGAGTTTCTTTTATATTTTTAATATGTGATGCCTTTAAGATTGAAAGTTACCATTATGAATGTCATCATATAGTGAAGGTTTTTATTTTTTTAACGTGTGCATGCATGCCAAAGGAGACCAAACAGATTACGTATATAAGTGTTGTACTGAGTGAGGTCGAAACGGATTCGAAAGGTAACAAGCAAATGGGTCGGGTATCCATGAATCAATCTCATTATTTCATGCAGCCAAAGATATCATTTGAAAGGTAATAAGATTTATGATTTCATGTGACAAACTAATCATTTTATGTGACCAAGATTCATGATTTATGCATCATTAAAGTGTCATTCATGTGATGATTTTTAACATATCATTTTATGCAAGGATATAATTTGATTAACCATGGCTAGAGTCTCACGACAGTAATTCAAAGAAAGCACAAGAATGAAATAGGGTAGATGATACGATTACCCTTGTAAGGTGTCGAATGGAGGAGAACAAAACCAAGTCGAGATCGAACCAAAGCAGCCGCAACCAACACTCCAACAGCCCATGACCTAAGTATTTTTCGAACCAACACTACGACTAGTAGCGCCTTATCACAACCACGACCAATATCTCCCTTGCGACCTAAACACTAGCCATAAACAATCCCAAGCAGCCTCCTATGAATGCAAATCCATGACAAGAGCAGCCTCAACACGAACCTAGAACCCACGATTAGCTACAACTTCCACGAGCACAACCTGTTGTTTGATTTGGGTCGAATGGAAGGAGAGAAATAAGTGTTGCCATCACTTTTGAATGAGGAAGTTAGGGTTTCTTTGTGTTTTTAATTTTGAATGAGATATGGGAGGTTACAAGAGAGATGATCCTTGAGATTAACATGGAAGATTATGGGAAGTAAATGAGAGTAATATTCGGCTGAATGGTGGGGCAGTTATGCACAATTTTAATGACATTCATTTTACTATAATTAAAATGTTTTTATTATTTAGTTAAATGTGTATAGTAAACCTTGTACATTATTAGGTCCAAGTACTTAGGACATGTGTGGTATTCATATGGTAGACATAAGTGAAAGTCAGTTTTATTATCTTGTACCATTTGGTCAATTATGAGTTACGTTTTTAACATATTTAACGAGCCTGACGTGGTTTACGAATTTTTATAATTATTGACTTGAGGGGCATAATGGTCTTTTAACTCGTTTTAGATTTTTAGTGTTTTACAGTAGTAGCTTGATCTCCGGTGGAAACCTTTGCTGATAGGTTAGGACGAACTGACCAAATGTTGTCCTAGCGATTTAAACCACCACCTGAAGCAATTGGAAGTAATTAGACGTGAACATAACTTGATAGAATGAGTAACTAGCTTAGCACACTTCTCCTTTATTGATCACAACCTTTACCTTTATTTGCTTACTTTTATTTCCTTGCTTTAGTAGTTAATTAATCATTTCCAATCAATTAAAATCTGTGACACTTAGACTTAATTAGAATCCGCTCACATAGCTCTTGGGACAACTTCGGTTTTACCGAATACTACACTACACACGACCGGGTACACTGCCCGTTAGTGCATAAGGTAGACCATAGGTAGACGAGACCATTATAAATATTATGTTAGATATTCGTTTTCATAAACACGTAACAAAGATCATATAGGGGGCGTATGAATGATGTTTTAGAAAGAGAAAATGGAAGAGATTTGGGAACTTTAGTGAGACAAAGAAAAATGATATTGAAAAGCTCCAACCCTTTGCCTTGCTAGGCAAAGGGTATTTATAGTTACAAGCTTAGACGCCCTCCTTCGGGCTGTGGATCAGGAATACAGTGGGTAAAGACCCGTCCGTCCTCCACGGTGTTACTTAAACAAACTACTTACTAATACTAAATGACTACGACTAAGAGCTTTCTAACGATTACATACACTTGAGGTAACCGACTCTTTAACAACCGGATTTTCTAAATCCTAACAATCTCCCCCTAAGGGAGGTCACCTCAAATTATATTGATTACAAACAGATATTACATTTTGGATGTTCTTGGATTCTTGTTTAAGTTCTTTGCTCTATAGCCCTTAGTCTTTGATTCTCATGTTCCGCATGTTTTGTTCTTTTAAGTGGAGGTCTTTAACTGATCCACGTGATGGTGAGTTTTGAGCCAGTTTTGAGATCATCAGCTACAACAAATCTCTGACTCATCCTTTTGTTGTATCGCCATAATGTGAAGTTGTGACTTTCGGACCGACATGCTCACATTTTGGATCATGGTATCTTCTCATCAGAGTAGCGAAAGCTTTTGTTGATTCATAATATTTCTAGCAGCGTAGCAGAAGCATGGATTGAAAATATCTTAGCCAGTTGGTGAAGACATGCCATGATTTCTTTAGAAGTAAATGTGATGTGTGAGCATGCGGCTATGGAATGACTCCTATATTTTGATCAACTGCAACTGTGACAACTCGTAATTTCAGGTCATTTTGCAAACTTTGAAAATTTTACTATTCATCTCGGGAAATTACTATTCACCTATTACTATTCATCATTTTCCTATTCATCATTTTTGAAGTCGGTTTGAGACTTTGAATTATTTCAAAATTTTACTATTCACCAAACACTATTCATTCCCGGAGAAAAATCACTATTCATGATTCACTATTCATCATTTTTCGTAAACTAGGTTTACGAGTATCAAATTCGGGTAACCGTAATGGTTTAGCTGCGAATTCATGAAAAATCATTGAGGACACTTCATATAGACTAGAGTTAGTCTATATATCATCAGTAACATCATCATCATATTAGTTCATGCATGGGTTTGCATATTTCATTAGCGTATATTTTCCTATTAAATAAACGCTATCGCATAATCATTTATTTTGAATAATTGATCCGAAAATTCCAAAAATTATCCTAATATATTTTTATACTCATTTTAAGACTATAGAAATTATATTATCAGTTTACCCGATGTTTTGAATTTATTTTGTATATAAATTGTTATATATAAATATTTATGATGGTTTTCGTAAATTCAAATCGATAAATATTTATTCACTCAATACTTGCGAGAAGTGTATTTTTATAATTTTTATGACTTCAATATATTTTATTTTTTTCCGCTAAAACCGATTTCTAGCTAACGCTACACTAAATAATTAATTATATGTACCAAATATACATTATATTTAACCTTAAACTCATTTAATCAACAAAAATACACCTCATGCCTTCCACCCCCCCCCCCTTTGCCGACCTTCCCCTTCCAACTCACCAATTCTTGATATTATTTTGACTAAAAAAAAATACACCTATGCACTTTACAAACAAATATCTTGTACATGTATTAGTTTTCTAAAAAGAAAACTCATAGTTCCACATTTTTCATGGTGAAAACAAAAGAAAACCTCTCTTATTTCCTCATGGTATTCGGCCAAGACCAAGAAAGAAGAAGGATCATCATTTTTTTTCAAGATTCAAGTGTTAAACAAGTTATAGAAGTAATCTAGTTAGGGTTATGAAATAAAAACCTCAAGATTATTAAGTATGCTTTGCTCAAAAATTCATAATCACTCAAGTAAGTGTTCTAAATATTTTTACTAATCTTTCATAATATTACTTGAGCTATTTTATCATTCTAGTAAGAAAACATGCAAGTATCATACGTATTTATACCAATTTTAATTGTTTTTATTACTTATTATTAGTATATATCATCCTATAATTAATCCCTTGAAACATATCATTTTTGATGATATTTAGGAACCCATGACACCCTAATAAGGTTTATGGTAGGTTTAGAATAGATTTGGTGTTGATTTGAAGTGATTGAAACAAGTATTACGCTATAAAAATCATTTTCGACAACATTAAATAGTGGTCTGATCGTTTTTGTAAAATCTGGAAAATTCAACAAGTCATGAAGTATTTTGGGTTATATTTCCAGAAAATATACTTTAAAACGAAACCGTGGTCGCTTGAACGGGTTAAAACGGATTTATAACGATGAAGTTATGCTATTTTTAAGTTTAACGACGAAAACTATATTTTCAGTAAAACTGCATGCTCTCCAGAATTTTTCGTAGGTCAAAAATGAGTTTTAAGTGTTATCTAAATGAGACGATTTGTCAAAAATATATTAGTATACTTTAACACGAAGCTAAGGATATATAAAACGTAGAAAACGGACTTATAACGACTAAGTTATACACATTTTAAATAAGGATATCGTAACTATTTTTCACAAGTATAACACTTATATATATATTTCCTATTAGTCAAAAATTATTGTCGCAAGTGACCATGTTGGGAGTCGTTTTTCACATCGATAGAATACTTTTGAGAAAACGATGTCTTCTAGTAAAAGTGAGTTCACCTATTGGGTCAAACGGATGCATTTCATTTAATTGGGTCCTCCATCCGGGTTGGTGGTCCCTATTGGGTCAAACGGATGCATTTCATTTAATATCATAATTTGAGTTGTTTGGCAAAACACTCTGTTGGGGCGAACATCATGATCAGTCTAGCTTCGGTGTCATGTGCTTATAGCAATTGTAACATTTTTATGTGACATATTTGTCATACATGCCCTATACTTGTGGTAGTTGTATAAAACATTTTCATAAACTCTATGAACTCACTCAACCTTTGTGTTGACACTTTTAGCAATGTAGTTTCAGGTATCTAAGGCATATACTTCATGGCATGCATAAGGACTTATCATAGAGTCGCGGTGACGACGTGTCTCACATGGGTTTTAAGCACTTTAAAACATCGTTTGGATTGTAACAAACTTATTTCCGCAAATGTTGATTAACTTTTTGGGACCTATCTTTTGTAAACTCTGAATGTTTTATTATATCAAACGATGTATTTTCCAAACATCAATTTAGGTCGTTCAATATAGCTGTAACTGTGATGCTATGGCAGTCATCCCCCAGGAATTCCATTCCGCTGCAAAAGTGGTATTTTGGGGGTGAGACAGATTAGTATCAGAGCAAGAGTTATAGAGAACTAGGTTGTATCATTGACCCTAGACTATAACTACATCATCATAGCATCTCATCATTTCATCATAAGTGCATATTCACTTTACATGCGGTTTTATACGCACATTATGCGGGTTATTTACTTTCATTTCAAATCGATTGTCACATTGATGTCTTCAGATACCCATCCCATCATACTCACATCAGACTCTGACATGGAGGATACCTTGTCATTCCCTACTATAGTTTTAACACTAGTTAACTCTACACCAGACTTACCACTCATACTATCCGATGTGGAGACTAAACCCTTTGAGGAGGGCGAAGTTGCACCTACACCATCATGATCACCATTGATTCACCGTAAAATCAGGACAGGTCCTATCATTCTGTCGGGACAGATCATACCATTTGGTAGGACTTATAGGCTTAGTCCCAATGGACCTATTAGGATGCTTATTACAAGGAAGAGAGTACATTCTCTTACCCTCATTCTTAGATCACCTGCTACTCATGTCATACAACCACCATCAGTTACTCATACCACTATTAGTCCTCCAATAGTGCATACTCCAGCTTTACCTCTGAAACATCACGAGACAACATGAAAGAGGGTAGTATTTCATTCACCATCATCACCATCATTTCTTGAATCACCACTAGGATTTCCATCATCATCATCGTCATCATTTTCATCATCATTATCATCTAGAGCACCATCCGTACCATCACATCTCATAGACACTATTTATACATCTGACTTGCAGCTTGGGCAGCGTGCATGATTTGACACCCCATTACCATCTATCATTAAGACTATAGACACTACACTATCTTATAGGTTTGAGGACTGTGAGAGTTCTAGAGTCAAGTTGCTGCTAGACAGCCTACTGTTCCTACACTTGAGACATGATTAGACCATCAACAGGGACAGATAATAAGTACATTTCTATTTAATGTAATCTTTATCCTTTATTATCTCCACAATAATCACAACCTTTGTTTATTTCATTCCCTATTCCAATTGCCCAATTTTCAATCATTTCGCAACAATATACCATTATCTTACTAGGGATTAGGGCAACTTTATTCTTGAACAATTAGGAGACAGTTACCATTTTATGAGGTTCTCCCATGTATCCTACAAACCATTCAACAAATCTTATTTCAAGTTATTTTGCTACTACTTTATGAAATTATTTCACATAATTTTATTTCAAGCTATTTTACCACCATCTTAGGAAAATTGTTAGACAAAGTTCTAAAACAAGCTGTTTTGTTACCACCCTATAAATTGACTTTCAATCATTCTATCAATTATTTACTACCATTACGCGAAACAATTTTCATGTTACTCTGAAAAATTATTTGAGCCATTATTTTACAAAACAACACGTTGAATACCATCTAAAACTTCGGAGAAACATAATACCATTTCAACAAAACCAAGCATCACATCATTTGTCCTCGATTATACATAGCCTGATCACTTATGTATAATTCAGGAAGAATTATGTCATGAAAGAAACAAGCATCTTTTCAAACTTCCTAAAACAATCTTCATTCAAAGCAAAGCTTTGTAATCATATAAATAGTTCATAAACATTTCTTTTGTTAACACTCTATAGATACATACGCCATTCATCACTCACTCAACCGATAAGTTAGAATTTTACCAGTGACCTTTTAAGGAAAGACTTTCCATACCATCTATGAGGAGGATTCCTCGATACAAGAAAACAATGAAAGGATTTTAGAACTACCAACAAGGACTGGAAGTATGTAGTAAGATGATTCAAAACTCAACATAAAGCTTAAGACATCACGAGACATTCCGAACCACTATCTTTAGACTAGAAGCCAAATTATATTATTTCAAAAGTGGCAGCTAGATCGAGTTACAAGATTTAGTACAAAGCGAATACCCACTAAGTAACACTATAGAGATAAACCAAGTTTTCTAACCAAACTGCAGAACATTCCATCAAACATGGCCTCAACAATATGTGAACTTCCCTACAATGAGTTTCTCTCAAAGGATAATTGAGTTAAAATAAGGTTATCGATATAAACTTCCCCTAAGGCATTGTGTTCTCTAGAACTTCCAGATAACCTCACTTCCATATCAAGAGATGCAACAGGTCTGAACATATCGGACAATCAATGACTCTTCATCTACAAGTGAAATCAAAACAAACATTCTTTGACATAGTATGAGCTGATATCTATGTTTTTGCTAGCATGATAACAATCTCAGCGATGAACTATTTTAGAAGCACTCAATATCGGAACAAATCTTGAAAATCAACCACCACACCACATCACTTAAATATTTAGGGTTTTGTGACTTGACAACATAGAGCGTGGAAATATTTCGATAAGAGAAATTAAGAAAGACACCATCAAACAATAAACATTTTAGTAATGGAGACTAAGAACCTTAGGCAAGGAAGACTCAAGTCATAACATTCGCTAGAACTAGAAACGCAATGAATCACAACTTTTACCCATTATCTATTCTTTTCAATAATGTCCTTATTAACTGACTTGATATTTTGAAATTTGGCACGAGACACGTGATATCAATTTCAATTATACCTAATATAAGGTAGCCGATTCACCTTAGACTTCTGACAATCATTTCAATTTTCCCATGGAACCTATTGGGACATGAGTACCGCCTATTATCCTTAGCTCAATGGTCAGAGCGAGAGAACAATTCAAACATTAGAAGATATACTCAAAGCATGTGTGATCTTCTAGAAATGATTATGCAAATCATACATCATCGAACAAGTTCCCTTACAACAATAGTTATCACATGAACATACTGACTACACCAATTGAGGCACTCTATGGTTGAGGTGTCAATCACTTACTTATAGGCCAAAATTAGGAAAGTCCAACTCACTAGTCCATAACTTATTCATAAAACAACAAAGAAATCGAATAGATCAAGAATCAGTTACAAGCAACAACACATAGATAGAAAAGCTACGTCGATATACAACGCAAAATATTGGAAATGTGTTCCATAAGTCACAAACCATTAGAATTTCAAGTTGGCAACAGATTTATGTTGAAAGTTTCGCTTTGGAAAGGCGTAGTACGATTCGAAAACGCTGGGAAGACCGATGCGACTCAAATATCCTCACCTTTTCACAAATAACATGAGAACCCAACATGGACTGAATTCAGGGGGTGAATTCCTTTTGGTGGCAAGAATGTGACAACTCGTAATTTCAGGTCATTTTGCAAACTTTGAAAATTTTACTATTCATCTCGGAAAATTACTATTCACCGGTTACTATTCACCGGTTACTATTCATCATTTTTTAAGTCGGTTTGAGACTTTGAAAGGTTATTTCAAAATTTTACTATTCACAAAACACTATTCATTCTTTAGAAAAAATTACTATTCATGATTCACTATTCATCATTTTTTCGTAAACTAGGTTTACGAGTATCAAATTACAGTAACAGTAATGGTTTAGCTGCGAATTCATGAAAAATCATTGAGGACACTTCATATATACTAGAGTTAGTCTACATATCATCAGTAACATCATCATCATATTAGTTCATGCATTGCATGGGTTTGCATATTTCATTAGCATATATTTTCCTATTAAATAAACGCTATCGCATAATCATTTATTTTGAATAATTGATCCGACAATTCCAAAAATTTTCCTAATATATTTTTATAATCATTTTAAGACTGTAAAAATTATATTATCAGTTTACCCGATGTTTTGAATTAATTTTGTATATAAATTGTTATATATAAATATTTACGACGGTTTTCGTAAATTCAACTCGATAAATATTTATTCACTCAATACTTGCGAGAAGTGTATTTTTATAATTTTTATGACTTCAATATATTTTATTTTGTTCCGCTAAAATCAATTTCTAGCTAACGCTACACTAAATAATTAATTATATGTACCAAATATACATTATATTTAACCTTAAACTCTTTTAATCAACAAAAATACACCTCATGCCTTCCCCCCCCCCCCTTTGCCGACCTTCCCCATCCAACTCACCAATTCTTGATATTATCTTGACTAAAAAAATACACCTATGCACTTTACAAACAAATATCTTGTACATGTATTAGTTTTCTAAAAAGAAAACTCATAGTTCCACATTTTTCATGGTAAAAACAAAAGAAAACCTCTCTTATTTCCTCATGGTATTCGGCCAAGACCAAGAAAGAAGAAGGATTATCATTTTTTTTCAAGATTCAAGTGTTACACAAGTTATAGAAGTAATTTAGTTAGGGTTTCAAATTAAAACCTCAAGATTATTAATTATGCTTTGCTCAAAAATTCATAATCATTCAAGTAAGTGTTCTAAATATTTTTACTACTCTTTCATAATATTATTTGAGCTATTTTATCATTCTAGTAAGAAAACATGCAAGTATCATATGTATTTATACCACTTTTAATTGTTTTTATTACTTATTATTAGTATATATCATCCTACAATTAATCCCTTGAAACATATCATTTTTGATGATGTTTAGGAACCCATGACACCCTAAGAAGGTGTATGGTAGGTTTAGAATAGATTTGGTGTTGATTTGAAGTGATTGAAACAAGTATTACGCTTGAAAAATCATTTTCGACAACATTAAATAGTGGTCTGATCATTTTTGTAAAATCTGGAAAATTCAGCAGGTCATGAAATATTTTGGGTTATATTTCCAGAAAATATACTTTAAAACGAAACCGTGGTCGCTTGAACAGGTCAAAACGGATTTACAAAGAAGAAGTTATGCTATTTTCAAGTTTAACGACGAAAACTATATTTTCAGAAAAACTGCATGCTGTCCAGAATTTTTCGTAGGTCAAAAATGAGTTTTAAGCGTTATCTAAATGAGACGATTTGTCAAAAATATATTAGTATACTTTAACACGAAGCTAAGGATATATAAAACGTAGAAAACGGACTTATAACGACTAAGTTATACACATTTTAAATAAGGATATCGTAACTATTTTTCACAAGTATAACACTTATATATATATTTCCTATTAGTCAAAAATTATTGTCGCAAGTGACCATGTTGGGAGTCGTTTTACACATCGATAGAGTACTTTTGAGAAAACGATGTCTTCTAGTAAAAGTGAGTTCACCTAACCTATTTTCCAAAATGTTCAACCGTTCGTCAAACGGAGTTGTAACGAATAAAATACGGTCACTCAAACTTTGCCGAAAACTAACCTTAAACAATATTTTAGTCCGACTACCCTACTTCATCTATATTTTTCTCTATGATCGAGACTTCTATGATCAAAATTTAAATGCTAAGACTTTTAGATAATGTGGCAAGCTTTCCAAAACAATTGAGTTTGTTTTCTAACACTCGATATTCACTATTTTACAACTAGCTTTTCGAGGCCATTTAGTCACTTTCATGAATTGTCAAATTATATTGTTTTACGACGAAAAACTATAATTTCTTGATAAATCACTAAATGACTATCGTAGGATATCATTTCAACGTAAATACTTTTAAAGTAATTTATAATTTGTCAAAATGTTATAAACGTATATTTCGACGATAAACTTCATTTTCAAAAATGTACAAGTGGTATAGATTACATGTGGATTTGCATGCACAACATTATTTCATGACTTATGTTAGATCATATCATTCATAATAGGTTGCATTTAGAGAGTGCGCCTCATTTCAGTGTATCGACTTTTGCCATCATATCATTGTATCAAGTGAGTTTTCATAGCCCCGTTTTACAAGTTTATACATTATTTCAAACCTACAGGGGAGAATACATTGCACATCATTTTTATTACGATACCAAGTATATCAAATTCATTACATTGCTTAAGTTACCTCATTGCCAATTGAATCTCCACATTTCATAATCATGAACCGTTAATTCCTGAAGAAGCGAGGGTGAGTGAATTGATCTATTGAGGGTGACTCCTCCATCCGGGTTGGTGGTCCCAACTGGTCAAACGGATGCATTTCATTTAATATCATAATTTGAGTTGTTTGGCAAAACACTCTGTTGGGGCGAACATCATGATCTGTCTAGCTTAGATGTCATGTGCTTATATCACTTGTAACATTTTTATGTGACATATTTGTCATACATGGCCTATACTTGTGGTAGTCATATAAAATATTTTCATAAACTCTATGAACTCACTCAACCTTTGTGTTGACACTTTTAGCAATGTATTTTCAGGTATCTAAGGCATATACTTCATGGCATGCATAAGGACTTATCATAGAGTCGCGGTGACGACGCGTCTCACATGGGTTTTAAGCACTTTAAAACATCGTTTGGATTGTAACAAACTTATTTCCGCAAATGTTGATTAACTTTTTGGGACCTATCTTTTGTAAACTCTGAATGTTTTATAATATCAAACGATGTATTCTCCAAGCGACACTTTAGGTCGTTCAATATAACTGTAACCGTGATGCTATGGCAGTCATCCCCCAGGAATTCCTTTCCGCTGCAAAACAGGTATTTTGGGGGTGTGACAGCAACCATCAGGTTTCCCTGCATACAATAGTTAGCAATAAAGCGCACGGAAGTGTCTTTGATCACTTTCGTTGAATTGAGGTGCACGGCCCACGGTTCCCCGTTGATCAGTACAAGTACTGCCTGTGATTAGGTATAATTTCGAAGAATCTCCTTGACAGGGTTTCGCAGCTACTCTAGCCGTTCTCAAACCGGAACGTCTCAAAGAAGACAACACGGAGTGAGTAAACCAGCAAATTAAGATTCACTGATTGATGAAAATGAATTGAAAACAATCGTGTATTGCTTAATATAAAGGGTCTTACAATACAACGGAGGTTTTATTGGAAAATCAATTATCAATCATAAATACCCTTTTAATTTTGAAACATTAATACACAGTCGATGTGCTACTGAAAAGAATTTTTAAGCACAACGACCGGTTTTTCAAAGATATCCGTCAATCCATTTCCTGGACCTAGGTTGATTCAAGATTGAATCGCCCCATTGTTTCTATCCAGTTGTCACAAGCTTGATCTATTGGATAGATCTCACATGCCACCCACAAGGAGCTTGTTTGATGTTGGCTCAAGAAGGATTTCCATCTTGATCGTGACTATTTTACATATCACTCGGATGTTCTGGCAATACCACAAGGATAATGCGTAGGACTCTTAATTATATTCTTACTTTCCACATTGTGTGAAACAGTAAGTCTTCAAGAATAATGTGTCATAATGAGATTTATTGATGATCTCATGGCTCTAGACTCAATTGTGCACATTTGGTTTCCTATGCCGGAGACTACGGAGAGGGTCTCCTTCTTCAATATCAACAAACTATAAGAGAAAGTTGATAGATTATGTAAGTTCCCCATGAGAATGAAACAAGTCCTTTTAAGAGGAAGCTGAGTAGCTTGGGAAGTTCTAGTGCAGTGCGTCACTGGGTCCATGACGCCTTGTCTTCAATACTGTGTTACCTTGGTAACAACCAGTAACATATGAATTGAACCCGGTTTCTTCCCTAAGGTTGAATTTTTGGAGGGCTATTTCTTTTCACCCTTTTCTCATTCATTTCTTTTTCATTCTTAAACCCCTTCAGTGCTTACTGAGACTTTATTACTAGAACCTTGTTGGGTTTATTCCAGTACTAGCTCTGTCACAGTCTGCACTCTCCCATATTCTCACTTTATCCTTTTTCCATCATACCTAAGGACTTCTACACTATCTAGTGGATTGTCCCTGGGTAGATCCCTCTGGCTCTGGCGGGATCGTGGGAACGAACACCTAACCCAACCATCCTTATATCTCCATGCATAACATAAATTGGTCTGTCTTTTGGTATTGTTCATTCCGCCTTGAAACCAGTTGAAAACCATTTGAAAATTTATCAAGGTACTTGTGATATAAAATCAAAGCGTTTTGTACCTTAATTTTTTTTGATATTTTAGAAATGCTCCCCCTCAACATGTGCTTCAAGTATTTGAAATCATTTTAGTACATGGAGGCAAGAGGACTTTTGAAATCTTAGATTGAGAATGAAAGTCCCAATCTTTGATTAACAATTTCCAAAATAGTCATCATCACTTCCCAATCAAATCAAGTATTTTAAGTACTTTGGATAAAATATTTTGGGAAGGATGAGGTTTTCATTAGATTGATCCCCCTCAATATGTGCATCGAGATTCGAAGGAATTTTGCACATATTCGAGGGAACCTGCACATAGAGAAAAATCAATCACGTTTCAATTATTAGTTGGTTTAACATAGATGCTCCCCCTTAACACGTGCATAAAAAATTTGAAATCGTTTGGCACATGTAGGGAGGAGTGCCTGCTATTATATATCTTAAAACCACTTATTGAATTATCAATTTATGTCCAATTTAAATCACAAATTCTCCCCCGATCACAATTTTCAAACCCTTTGAGATTTGATATTTCAATTGATTTAAATTTTTCGAAAGCTTTTTGAGGAGAAAAAGTGACTTATTTTTAAAGAATTTAACTGATAAGGATCAGATTTTGAGACTTTAAACTCCGAAAATCAAACAAGCTTAGGTATCTTATGAAAACACAACATTAGCCTTGGTTTGGTATCAATTGTACAAAAATATTCCTTTTGATTTTCAAATGTAGACCTTGCTCGTTTAAGTGCCAATTGTTTGAAAAATAACCTTTTTGTTTTGATTGAAATCATTCTCCCCCTCAATCAATGACCAAAGTTGTTGATTGAGTGAAAGAGATTTTGACAAATGATAAGTCTATATGATTTTCAAAATTAGGTCCAAGTTATTTTCAAAAATAATTTAGTTTTCATTCGATGACAAATATTTTTCAGAAGAATATTTAGAAGGAAAAATATTTGTGAGGAAACATTTGTCTTTTTGGCGACAAATTTTCCTTATGAACTTTTGTTTTTAGAGTCAGAGCATGATGTTTCAAAATCAAATTAAGCATGGCTCTGCTCTTTCTTGTAAAAGCGGGTTACTGCCTGAAATGACAATAAACCTACATTTTTCTCCATCTTCTTTTTTTTTTTTTTTTTTTTTTTTTTTTTAACAAAAGGTTTAAGTACATTCGAACTTCATCTAAAGACCCGTGCCATTCTTTGAGTGACAAATCAAAGTCCGTAGATGTTATCAAAGAACAAAAATTTGATGTGAAAAATAATATTTTTTGGGCTTTTTCAAAGATTTTCTGATTTTTTATGGATTTTGAAATTTTATATTTTTCTATTTGTGGGTTTTATAATTTTGTATTTTGCTTTTTGATAAGATATGTACAAGAGATAGATGAAGAAAAGCCTTTACTCCTCGTCTTCCTCTTGAAGACGTTTGAGTGTTTCTGGTTGTAGACTTTTTAGTCCAAGTCATGGAAGAATAAACTCAAAACGTTCTCTCGGAAGAGCTTTAGTGAAGATGTCTGCCAGCTGATATTCAGTTCTCACAAAATATAGTTCCACCACACCTTCCTCCACTTGTTCCCTGATGAAATGATGTCGAATGTCTTTATGCTTTTCTCTTGAATGTGGAACATTGTTGCAGCAGAGAGCAATGGTACTTTTGTTATCACAATACAAAGGGATTTTTTTGAATTCATAGCCATAGTCAGATAATTGTGATCTGATCCATAGGATTTGAGCATAGCAAGATGACATGGCTATGTATTCGCCTCAGATAGATGATATAGACGTACTCATTTGTTTCTTTGAAAACCAGCTTACTAATTTATCTCCCAAGAATTGAGCACCACCTGAAGTGCTTCGGCGTGTATCTTGACACCCTACATGGTCGCATCTGCGCATATCTTTGTTAGTGACATATTCGTGTCCTTCGGATACCAAAGTCCCATGTTAATGGTTCCTTGGAGATACCGAAAGACCCGTTTAACCGCTTCAAGGTGCTTTTTGGTAGGCTTAGCCTGGTATCTAGCACACATGCATACAACTAACAAAATATCAGGTCTATTGGCTGTGAGGTACATCAGGGATCCAATCATACTTCGATATTTAGTTTGATCAACCATGATCCCTGAGTTGTCCTCATCCAGTTTTGTGCGCTCCACCATGGGAGTGTCAACAGTGTCACAAGAGTCAAATCCAAATTTCTTTAAAATTTCATTAGCATATTTAGATTGATTAATGAAAATACCTTCGGGACTTTGTGAAACTTGTAATCCCAAGAAAAATGACATTTGTCCCATCATAGACATTTGAAATTTGGAGCCCATCTCCTTTGAAAAACGGTCACATTCATTAGGGTCGGTCGAGGCAAAAATAATATCATCAACATAAATTTGAACATGAATTAAGTGTTTGCGACTTTTCTGGTAAACAATGTGGGATCAATGCTCCTTTGTGAATCCATTTGTCAATAGGAACTTTGGTGTATCATACCATGCCTGGAGCTTGCTTCAAGCCGTAAGCGCCTTCTTTAGCGGTAGACATGGGTAGGATGCTCTGGATTCACAAAACCTTTGGGTTAGCTGACGTAAACTACTTCTTTGAGATCTCCATTAAGAAAAGCAGTCTTTACATCCATCTGATAAACCACCATGTTCTTGCTAGTGCATTAGCGGAAGATTCTGATAGCCTCAATTTGTGCAACCGGAGCAAATGATTCTTCAAAGTCAATACCCTCCTCTTGTCGGTATCCTTTAGCCACTAATATTGCCTTGCTCTTTAGAACATCACCGTGCTCATCAAGCTTTACTTTAAAGATCCATTTGAGAGCAATGATCATAGCATAGTCTGGAGCAGGTACTAATTCCCATACATCAAGACGATCAAACTCATGGATTTCTTCTTGCATAGCACTAAACCAGCTATCCTAAGACATGGCTGTTTTGACATCTTTAGGTTCGATCTTTGATGATACATAATTGAAAGGCATCTATGGCAAGTTGTTTACGAGTGGATACCGGACGAGACGAGTTTCCAATAATGTTTTCCAATAGATGATCATGTGTCCATTTTATGAGATGTTTGGTATGTGCTAAAACACATACCTTTTCATTATCAAAACTGACCCAAAACAACCAAGAAAGAGCCGTTTATTGCTAATATTTGTGGTTTTCTTGAGTTTGTGCTTGTGCAGGTATGGATATGTAAAACACACAAAAAAGGAACCAAATCGACGTAAATCTGAAAGCACGAGATCAAGAGAGTTTGAGCTAAGCCGGAAGGTCGGGATTGTGCATTTTGGAAGATTTTATTCTATGAGGATGATTTTTAGAAGTTACAGTCAAGTTTGAAGAAATGTCAAGATTAGTCCCTAAGCTTTGAGTATTTGGCAGCAATGATCCTTTAAGTTTCAGAATTTACAAATTTCACCCTTGGATTATTTGAGATTGACAAGATTGGCCCTTTATAAAGATTTTCAGAAAGAACAGTTTGGTCCCTAAAGTTTCAGCTTTTACATAATTGGTCCTTGATAAGCCTTAATGGTTACAATATATATCCTAAGTCCAATATTCACAAAACCAAAAACCTTGGCCCAAAAGCAAAACCCGGTTCAAGCCCCAACCAATATCTCGCCCAACATATCTCGCCCGTTTCCCATTACCCGGTTTATTTAACCCGAGTCAACGCCCTCGCCCCGGTCAAAACAATCAAAATATATTAAACAAACACACCCCGCCAATACTTACCCCCAATCCTGGTAAAACCTATGAACCCTAATTACCCACTTGGTCAATTGGTCAAATTAACAGCGATTAAGGGTACTTTTGTACTTTCCCTGACACCACCTGGCACATGGGGAATGACAGGTCATCAATCCGCGTGCATCATTCCTAATCTCTGCCTTCTCATTGGTCGAAGATGCGTGGATGATCTAATCCAAGGGTGGATATCAAGTGGGATACGTGGATGATTGATCAATGGCTCAGAATACACTCAAAGAAGCACACATTTGGATTTATAGATCCTTCCTTAGGCCTAAGCTCAGCTATAAAAAGACCCTCATTCATTCACATCTTTGTATCTCTTTTTCTTTAAATTTCCAGTAGCTTAGTGTAGCTTTTAATTGTTTTAAATAGTTTCTTTGTATTTCTCTTTTAATTTCAGTATTTGTATGAGTTTTTGATATTAATGAAATTTCCCTTTTAATCTCAAAAATTATGTTATGTTCTTAAATTGTTTTGAAGTGCTTATCAGTATCATTTAGTTCATAATAGCTTATTCTCCAGTCAAATTAGTTTGTTTCTCATCATTACTCAAAAATACAAAAAAAATCAGATAAAATCATTGAAAAATAAAAAAAACATATCAATCTATTTTGTGGATTGATTTACATTTAGCTACTGCTTCACATAGGTTCATTTAAGCTTGTAATAGCTTATTGTGAGCTTATTTTTGTTTCAAACTCAAAATTCTAACCTGGTCAACAATAGTCAACTGATGAAGAACAAGTTTGATTTCTTTGTTTTTGGATCTGAATTGGGTGATGCAGAGTTGAATTTGGGTTGGATCTGATTAGTTTAGTGGTAATTTGGGTTTGAGATAGGCTGCTAATCAGCTGGACATTTGTAAGTTTCATAATCTGATCTTTTGGTTTATGATAAACTGCATTATTAGCTTAGCCATAATCTGTTTGTTCTCATTATTGTATTTGCATTCATTAGCTCTCACATTGTCAGTAGATTATAAATTTAAGCTGCTATAGATTGATATTAAGGATTTGATAGAGTAGATTGCATAACTGTTTGAAATTAGTGTTTGGATCAGATAGAGTTTTTGTGATTGAGCTTTGGTTAGTGCTAGATATCTGTGTACTCAGTCTCTCTTATAGTCTATTGAGTCATTTAAGTCATTATTTTGCATCTGCTTTCACACTTAGTCAACATTGCATTGTGACTGAATGAGGAACTGATGTAGCAGAGTTTGGATCCCCTGATGAAGATGGTTCAGGTGTTGGTTCAGGGGCAAATATATTATCAAATGGTGCATCTTCTAGGAGTGGCAAAGGGGTTATCTCCATCATAGTTGGCAGAAACATTTCCATGATGTACACTCGAGGATTGAGGATTTGAGGATGATGATTAGTGATCTGCAGCAGGCGCTTCTTGAGTTAGTGACACAGAAACTGATGGATTATCTGTGTTGACAGGATTAGGAGTTGCCACTGTTGATGGTGTAGATTGATCATTGACAAGAGGTTCATAGTATTCATAAAACATCGGATCAAACAATTTCTTCAAATCTTATTATGAAGGAGGTACATATGGAACTGCAGAAGAGGGATTCTGTACAAGAGAAGAACTAATGGGACTACTTAATGAATTTTGAGATGCGAGTCCAGGAGCCGTTTGCTCAGACAGCTCATCGAACGTGACGTGAATACTTAATGAATGTTGAGATGCGGTTCTTTTATTGTAGATTCGGTAAACCTTCCGGTTTGGTGTGTAACCAACAAAAACTCCAATTTCCGCCTTAGCTCTCAATTTTCCTAAATCTTTGCCTTCATTTGTTGGATAGCATAAAGCACCGAACACATGAAGGAAAGAAAGATCTGGTTTGCGTTTGTGGACAAGTTCATAAGGAGTTTTTCCATGAGAGGTGTAAATAAGGGAACGGTTTTGGGTGTAGCATGCAGTGGCAATGGCTTCAGCCCAAAGAAACATTGGAACCTTTGAGTAGATCAACATCGTTCTTGCAGCTTCAACAAGAGTCCGATTTCGTCTTTCAACTACACCGTTCTGTTGAGGAGTACGTGGAACACTTCTTTGATGACTGATTCCAATGCTTTCATAAAACTGACTCACTTCGTTGTTAACAAATTCAGTTCCATTGTCTCACGATAATTCTGATAGTTTTATTAAGACTAACTTGGGTACTGTTTAATAAGTTTGATAATGACATCTGAAGTTTCATCATTTGACCTCAAAAACTTAACCCAAATAAATCGAGAGTAGTCATCAACCACGACTAGCACATATTTCTTCCCGTTTATAGTTTGCACTCTCATGGGTCCGCACAAATCCATATGAAGTGTTGGGATATGAAAGTGCTGAGGATATGAAAGTACTGAAGATATGAAAGTACTGTAAGCTGCAAAGTACTGCTAAAGTCAAAGAGTCAAAGTACTGCTAAAGATAAAGTCAAAGTACTGCACATGAAGGTCAAAGTACTGCAAGAATTAAAGAACTGTTTATTCGTTTATGGAAAGTTTTATTATTTTATGTTTAGATTACTTGTCGTACAAGGATACAAATTGTAAACCGACTAGGATATCCTTGAGCCTATAAAAGGACTCCTAGATTGGCATTAGAGGTACGAGTCTATGAGTTTTAGAGTTTACGAATTTACAAGTTATTTAGTGTTTTAGAGAGAAGTTCGATAATATTAGAGTTGTTTAGAGTATCTGCATAATAAGCAGATTTAGAGTTTATAATAAAAGTTATTCTTCTTAGCTTAGTTAAGTAAATTCCGCGTACTTGATAAAGATTGCTCAGTGTTTCTTTGTTAATAACTTAGGATTTATCCGAGGTTGTTAAACCTTAACAAGCTAGTTAAAGTTAGTTTGATTAAAGTATATCGATCCAACAAGTGGTATGAAAGCTTGTGTGGAAACTCGACTGGAAGAAATCCTACTTCAACAATATCCAAGATGTCGATCTGAAGTCATTCCACCACCCTCAATCACCTCACCGAATTCCAATTATCAAGAAGGGAGAATATGATCTCGGTGCATGAAGATGAGGCAGATATTGCCATTACGTGAACAACTTCTATGGAATGTAATTGTGAATGGGAATGAAGTAGTTCCGTGAACCCATTAATGTTCCCTGGACAACCTATAGCACCAAAGGCGGTCTTACCAAAGCAACAACCTTAAGGAATCAAGAAAAGGCACTAAACATTCTCTTATCCGCCATTCGGATGGTCATCTTCTCAAATTTCATGATGCTAAAGATGCTAAGCTACTGGGCTGCTCTCAAGACCGATTTGGAGGAATGAAGCCTCTAAGAAGATGCACGTAAATTTGTCAAGCAATAGCAGGTTTGAAACTTTCACAGTTGGTGAAAGAGAGAGTCTTGATGCTGCATATGATAGGTTTCAAAATCTCCTCAACATGTTGGAGTTATACAAGGCGGAAGTGTCATTGAGGATGCTAATTTGAAGTTTCTATGGAGTTTGCCATCTACATGGCATGTGATTGCTACAATGATCAGAGGACAACAAGGTTTGGATGTCATGGACTTGGATGATCTCTATCATCAACTTAAGGTGTATGAGCATGAGATGAGTGGTCAAACAAATTCCAAGTCTCACAGTATAGCTTTTCTATCATCCGAAAAGAAGGGCGTGACTTCCGTCAAAAGTATTGCTTCTCCTCAAAGTACTTTCTCAAGTACATTACAACCCCTTCATATGCTCAACAGGCCCCACCACCTACCACTTTGCACTCAGATGAAGTTGTGTGCTCCTTCTTTGCACAACAAGCTAGTTTACCTGTCACTTATGAAGAAGATCTAGCATAGATTGAAGAAGATGCACTTGAAGAAATTGACATCAGGTGGAAAGTTGCTATGATCACTGCAAGGATCAAAAAGTACATGAAGAAGACAGGCAAAAGCATTGATTTCAAACCCAAACAAGGAATAACTTTTGACAAATCCCAAATTGAATGCTTCAATTATCAAAATACTGGTCACTTTGCAAGGGAGTGCAGGTTTGCTAAGTATCAAGCAAACAGGACATCTGAGAAACCAAAACTTGAGCTCAAAGAAATTCCACCATACTGAAACAAAGGCATTGGTTGCTCAAGAGAAGTTATCAGAAGTTGACTGGAGTGAAGAGTTTGATGATGAACGGTGACTTATGCGTGATGGTAGCAGTGGAAGATGTAGTTGAAGATAAAGTGGAAGCATTGGATTGGAGCACTGTTTTCGATGAAGAACCTGAACATGCTGCTTTGGAATCTGATGATGGCTTTGGAGAATTTGATTGGAGCAAAGAAAGTGAAGATGATCATGTTCTTCTTGCAATGGTGGCCACTTCACCAACTCGTCTCCTATCTCTCAGGGTATGCTCAAACCTGTTATGATTTTTATCAAAAATTACTTAACAGTTATGTGATTGAAAGAGATAATTGTGTTAGGGCTAGGTCTGAGGTAGCTGGTTATCAAATAACCCTAGAATCTATGGAAGCCAAAATTTTAGCACATGAAACTAATGAAGTAGCTTGGGCTGAAAAATATGAACAACAGGATTACCAATTAAAACTAAGTGAATGGAAATTAAACTGTAAAAATTTCTGAAATTGAGAAATTGACTAAGGAAAGAGATGATTTGTTAGCTAAGTTTGCTGCTTGGAGAGAGTCTGGTCTGTCACATGTTGCTTATGTTGAAAAACAAAGAAGAGCATACATTAGAACTGGCTTAGGTTTTGGTATGAACTTTGATAACATAGAAGAAAACCAACCTAGTGATCAGGATGTAGATGATTTTGAGGACATAACCACTAGTGATGATGAACTCATTAACTATGTAGATACATCTAGTAATGAGGATTCAATAAGTGAACCACCTCCTGAGTATAAGAAAAATAACGGTTATCATGCTGTTCCTCATCCCACTGGCATTCATCAACCCTCTAGGCCTAATGTTTCTCGTTTTGGAGTAGATAGTCTAGAGTTTAGGAAGAAGCTTGTTGCTCAATCTAGGTCTGAAAAACCCAAAGAAGATGTTGAAAATAATGTTCAAAATCAAGCAGTACCTTCAAATCAAGATCTGCTCCACAAGCAAGACCTCGAATCAAAGTCTTGCTCACAAGCGATACCTTACTAAAACCTTTTCAAAACAAGATGCTAAACCTTTTGGGATAACTTTGGTCAAAACAGTTTTCATCATTCACCAAGAAGGCAAAATAATTTTGGGCATAGACATAGAAGAAATCATTTTGAAGTTTGGGTCAAAAGCGTGTTTTTGTGTTTTAGTCCTACTCATTTAATCAAGGATTGTGAACATCACTTTCGAATACCTTAGCAAATTTCAAAGAACAGATCATCCACCACAAACCTAAAGAGCACAAACCAGTTTGGAATAATTCAAATAGGGTTAATCACGAAACTTCACACCGGATCATAGATACCCACATCGAGAAGACCTTTTCAAAACCTTCAAGATTATACAAGACTTTCCAAAGTAACGCTCGGTCAAAAACAAGGTACTTGCTCACACTACTTGGAATAGGAATCCTAGGAGATCTTACTATCAACCTAGAAGGTATTACAATCCGCATAGGGGATCTAGATCACAGGAACCACGTGTTAAACCAGAATGGGTTAAGAGGGAAGGTACTACTTAGGGACACACAGTATTTTCAACAAAAAGTGAATCTGATGTTTTTGAAAAAGCTAATAATCTTGTAAAAGAGATTTATGTTGAAAAATCAGAAAGTTTTGAAAATCCACATGCTAAAGATCAAAAGATAATTCTGGATCATCATTTGAAAGATAGTGGGAATTACATACTTAAAGAATTTGAGTTTGTAACTCCACAAGGGGAACACAAGTCGAGAATGGCTTGGGTTCCTAAAATCACTAACTCTTTCTTTGTATGCGTGGCAACCGAGAAGAGCTTAAAGATCATCTAATTGTGGATAGTGGTTGCTCGGAAGCATGACGGAGACAAAGAGATCTGTCGATTTTAGAAATATTAGTGGAGGAAGAGTTGCGTTTGGGAATGATCCCAATGGAGGAAAGATTACTGGAAAAGGAACTATCAAAGCGGGCTTATTGACTTTGAGAATGTTAGATATGTGAAGGAATGAAGTTCAACTTGTTATAGTCTCTCAAATTTGTGATAAAAAGCATCCCTGTGTTATTCACTTGACTGAATGTCTCATCCTTTCTTCCGATTTTAAGCTCTGTGATGATGAATTAGTAGTTATTAGAGTACCAAGGACAAATGATGTGTATAGTTTAGACATGAAGAGTCTACATTCTTATGGAAGAGCTACATGTTTGGTGGCTAAAGCAACATCCGAAGAGGCACATCAATGGCATAGAAGATTGGGCCATGTTAATTTCAAGAATATCAACAAACGGTCCAAGGCAATCTTGTTAGAGGTTTACCTTCAAAGACTTACAAGAATGATCAATCATGCTTGGCATGCAAGAAGGGTAAACAACACAAAGCTTCTTGCAAGAAGCTTGAAGAGAGAACTATTAGAGAACCATTGGAGCTGTTACATATGGATTTGTTTGGACCTGTCTCTGTGGCAAGTGTAAACAAGAAAAAGTACTGTTTGGTTGTTACAGATGACTGTAGTAGATTTAGTTGGGTTTTCTTTTTGAGTTTTAAGGATGATACTTTTGATGCTATATACAGACTCTCATAATAGCTCTTGAAAACCAATTGAGACTCAAGGTTAGAGGTATTAGATGTGATAATGGGACTGAATTCAAGAAAAAGCTTAATGATGAATTTGTGCAAACAAAGGCATAAAGAGGGAGTTTAGCATTGCAAGAACACCACAGCAAAATGGTGTTGCAGAGAGGAAGAATAGGACTTTGATTAAGCGGCAAGAACAATGCTAGGCAGATTCCCATCTACCTATTCAGTCTGCAGAGTCGTAAGTACCGTGTTATGTACTTAACAGAGTCTCTGTCACCAAACCACAGATGAAGACACCCTATGAATTATTGATGGGCAATAAACCCAACATTCGTTTTATGAAGCCTTTTGGTTGCCCTCTCACTAATTTAAACACCATTGATAATCTGGGGAAATTTGATGGCAAGTCTGAAGAAGGATACTTATTGGGTTATTGCACTAACAGTAAAGGCTTTAGAGTATACAACAGAGTTACTAAGAAGATTCAAGATTGTCTTCATGTTGAGTTTTTAGAAGATCAAGACAATGAGAAAGGTAAAGGTCCTGATTGGATGTTTGATCTTGAGGTTTTAACTCCTTCAATGAACTATATACCTGTTAGGGAAGAAAATCAACCTGTGCATAATGGAGAAGACTTACAATATGTTGTTCATGGAGTTCATATTAGACCAGATGTTGTTCATGATGAAGATCCTATTAGTCCAAAACAAAGTACTGATGTTCCCAAACAAAGTAACTTGATACTCCAAAAACAAAGTAATTTGTTGCACCACAATCTTCATTATCTGCTGAGGATCAATCTATCCAAGAGGAACTTAATCAGATGCTTCGTCAACATGTATTAGCACATTCTTACACCGATGAACAAAGGAGAGCTTATGAAGAGGCAAAGAAGAAGAACAAGACTGCTAGAGTACTCTCACAAGACTTTGGGCAAGATTTTCACTTCAGCAAAATCTACTGCTGACAGTACTTTAGATGATTTGGATGATCTTACCATGCCTGGATTAGAGGAAACCGATGATGAGCTTTCAGATGAAGGTATTTTCTCAGATTCCAATGAAGATGTTGATTTAACTAACTTGGATGATGTACATGGAGTTCCACAGTCTCCGATCTTAAGGATTCATAAGAATCATCCTTCTGATCAAATCATTGGTCCTTCTACTTCTGGGGTGATGACAAGACACACAGCTAAGAGTTTTTCTAAACCTCACAATGCTTTACTTAGCTTTGTCTATAAACAAAACAGGCTGAATCATAAG
This sequence comes from Chrysanthemum makinoi, assembly GCA_910596185.1. Taxonomy (NCBI): domain Eukaryota; kingdom Viridiplantae; phylum Streptophyta; class Magnoliopsida; order Asterales; family Asteraceae; genus Chrysanthemum; species Chrysanthemum makinoi. Next base: position 314,774,427 of record OU343222.1, on the reverse strand, counting down.
GACCATCAAACCTGCCTATTTACTTGTTTTATCTCACAAGAGGAACCCAAGAACATTGCTCAAGCTTTGACTAAAGAAAGCTGGGTTGAAGCTATACAGGAAGAACTTCTTCAATTTAAACTTCAAGAAGTTTGGGTTTTATGTGATCTTCCAGATGGGAAGAAAGTTATTGGAACCAGATGGGTTTTTAGAGTCAAAAGAGATGAAAGGTATTGGCATGATTAACTACTGAGCTAAATTTAAGGGGAGGACTATTCAGTGTTAGTATAGTCCTGTGCATTGCTTAAGGGGAGGATATTTGTGTATACTTAGTTCTTTACAAATGAAATTGGCAAAGTCTTTTTTCCTGAAAATTTGCTTGGAAAGTATCTTTGCTTTGAAAATCTTCGTGGAAAGTACGTTTGTCTTATTAAAGTACTGTTTCAACGGATATATTGAGGGGTAATTAATGCTAACGGTAATTTTATTTTGGGCAGTGATTTTTCAAATCTCACCTATAAATAACTACTTTCCGATTTTCCCTCTTATATTAATACCTTAGCATCGTTTCCATATTTCTCTCATTCTTATTCAACTCAAATTCCTATTGTGCTTACATAATCACTAATGGCGAATCGACCTACTGTTCCAAAACATAATACGGTGGCTAATTTGGACAAGACTGAGGCGAATGAGGCATTTCATGATATTATTGATTATCTTACTGGGTCGCCAATCAGTTATGCTCTTTTAGTGGAGCCGGATATCATTGAACCTTGGATTCAAGAATTTTGGGCTACAGCAAGGGATAATATGGAGAATGATGAATTTTATATTAGAGCTCTAGTTGCGGAAGAAGCTGTGAAGATTACTTTGAAGCCTCCATTATAGAAGATTTGATGTTTAATGATGATGATGGGGCTATTCGTTTTACTAAGGAGTTGATTTGGGAAACTTTTGGACATCTTGGTTATGAAGGGTCTTTAACAGAAAAAACTTTTCGGAAACAATTATTTTGTCCTCAATGGAAGTTTTTAATACATGTGTTGTTACATTGTATTAGTGCTAAAAGTACTTCTTGGGAGCAATTTGGATCAAATATAGAATCTGCTATGGTGGGATTGGCTACAGATCGTGTTTTTAATTTTTCAAGGCTGATTCTTGATGGCATGCTTTCTCACATCAATCATGGATCAAAATGGTTAATGTATCCCAGGTTTGTACAAGTTTTTCTGAACAAACAACTTGTCGATGTACCTAAGCCTCTGAGACTTATTCCTGTTATTGTTCAACAATCAAAGATTTTTACTTTTATGGCAAGAAGAAGTGATTTATTCAGAGGTCCAGATACATCATTAACTACTTCTATGATGGAAGTTGTTCAAATGTTAGAGGCGATGTTGAGGATCTTTGCAACAAGTGAAGATCTGCGACTGCAAGTACCGCACTGCACCGCTTCAGTACCGCTTCTCAAGAAGGTACTGCATCTCCACAGGGTCCTGTTTCTCCAAGTCCTGAAATTCAAGAAGACATTGCAGACTCACCTTCTCCATCTCCACAACGATCTGTTCCTGTTTCTCAATCAGAGGAACATTCACAACTTCAAGGTGATGATCCACATACTATACCTCGTGAAGGTTTAACTTTGGATAATTATGCTTTGACAAGGGAGATAATCAAGTTGCAAAAGACTACTAAGGCGCAAACCAAGCAGATAAAGAAATTGAAGTTAAAATTTCGAAGGCTACAAACTTTTGTCTGGCCTTTGGTTCAAGAATTTTGTATTTGGGTTAAATCAAAGAAGAAAGCCCAAAGGCAGTCTAAGACACGTAAACACCCAAAGGTTCATAAAGCATCTTCTGTCAATTTGGGGAGGAATTTAGAAGAAGAGAACTTGAAAGAAGATATGGTTAAAGAGAATGAACCTGAAAGTTCTAAAAAGTCTGAAGAAAATATCTTTCAAGATATTGATGAGCAAGTTCAAGTTCAAGTTCAAAGTACTGCTGATGATCAAGGTACTAAACAACAAAGTACTGCTTTTACTGGTACTCACAGACAAGAGTTGGTTACACCAAGGGTATTAGACTTTGAAGAGGAAGCTGGTCCTTCAACTATTCCACATGAAGAACAAGTTGGTCCCTCAATAACTGTTATACCAGAAGAAGCTGATACACTTCAAAGAATTCATTCTGCAAGTGATGATGAGTTCATTGCTACAATTTTAGAACAACCAAGAGGTGGTGTTACTATTCGAGAAGTACAAGAAGAAGAACAACAAAGAACTTCTCAACCTGCAATTGATCCTAAGGATAAAGGTAAGGGTGTTTTGGTAGAAGTTAAGAAGAAGAAACCAACTTTAGCAAAGTTAAGAGCTGCTCAAGATGCTTTGAATGAACAAGCAGTTAGAAAGATTCAAGAAGAGTTAAATGCTAAAGATAGAGAAGCTCAGGAAGCTCAAGAAGCTAAGAGTAGAGAAGCAGCTAAGAAGTTGCATGAGGAATTGAATACTGAAGCTACTGAACATTTAGAGTCACCTGTTCCAATTAGATATATGTCAAGAAGACCTAATTTAGCTAAAGAAAGGAATGCTATGATGGCTTATTTGAAAGCTAGAGGATATAAAGGATTACAGAAGCTGAATTATGTTGATATGAAAAGATTATATGATGCTGAAAGAGAAGCTTATAAGAAAGATGTTGCAGGCATCAAAGAATTTAGAGAAGAAGCTACTTGGACTGAATCAGAGAGAAAGAAAAGTTTGAAAAGAAAAAGGAAAACTGAAGTTACAGATGTTCAGTTCTCAAAGAAAGAAAAAGTTGAATTAAGATCTGAGACTAATGATGAATTAAGGAATTATCTCAGAGTGGTAGATTTTGATTATTCAAAAGAAGATGCTGACATGAAGTTGAACAGATCACAGATTAGTGCTTTTGAAGTTGTGAAATCCAAAGATGGAGATTATATGATTTTTCATAAAGAAGATGAAAGCTTCAAAGTTTTTAATAGGCTATGGGACTTATTGCACATTATAGATAGAGTAGATTTATTCTATTTATATCATGCGGTGAAGGCTTACTTTGAACATAATCCATTAGAAGGGATTGGTTTAGTTTTACATGGTGATCTCATAACTGTATGGGAAACTGAAGAAGAGAGCACTGATGATATTTGGAAGAATCAAGAAAATTGGGAAATTGTTTGCTGGAGATTCTTTGAAGAATTTGGAGTTCATGTTTTAGAGCTGGAAAATGGAACAATGATACACATGTTTGCAGAAAGAAGATACCCTCTCACAGTTGAGCTCATGAGAAGAATGCTAGAGCATGGTATGGAAGTAGAAGAGGATAATGAAAATCCACAGCTGTGGTTATCAACTTGTTTATCAACTGGACTACTATTCTTTGAAGATGATGAAAACGGTATGAGACTTAATTGAATAAATTATTTTGATAAATCAAGACTTTATTCAAAAGTAGCGGCGATCAAACAGTACTTTAATCAAAGTACTGCTTGCAGTTTTTAATCAGTCAAGTGATTTTTGAATGTAACCTTTTGCTAAGTAACAAATTTAAAAAAAAAAAAAAAAAAAAGGTTAAGTGAAATAAATGGATTTTGAGATGGTAACACTAGGTCATCAATCCACCATGGTTACAAAAGGATTGACTAATCCATGAGCAAAGTAAAAGATATATCAAACCGCTTCTAGTTGACAACTTGCTAATAAGTTGGATGGTAATCAACTCACCATATCAAAGAATGGCTAGCCCACAAGAAAATTTTGTGGTAAAGCATGGAAAAACCATTATATGGTAATTAGTTCACCATTATATAGAAGAACTAACTAGTCCGTGGCAGTACAACTTTGGTAAAGACAAAACAAATCGTTGATAGTGATGATTTGCTAAAAATCATATGGTTATCAATGTACCATGGTCTTACACACCCAAACATTTGGCTACTCCAGAGATAATGGCTTTGGTAAAGAGATCTAAATCCATTAAGTTTTCAATGATTCACCTCTCACAGGAGTTAACACACCTGGAAGTGATGAGAATAGAATGCAACTTTAACTGAATTAATGTACAAATTGTCATATGTTCTTGAAAAGATGGAGCTTATCGATGTTGTCGGGTGAAAGAATAATTCTAAAGATACTTTGACAAATACATACACTACAGATACAATCCAAAGACTAAGAAAACAATCTGTCCTTAAAAATGAAGTCATAAAGATAAATTTCAAGGGAACTTGAAGTCAAGCAAGTAGAATTCAAGTTAGGGGAGGATTGTTGGGATATGAATGTGCTGAGGATTTGAAAGTACTGAAGATATGAAAGTATTGTAAGCTGCAAAGTACTGCTAAAGTCAAAGAGTCAAAGTACTGCTAAAGATAAAGTCAAAGTACTGCACATGAAGGTCAAAGTACTGCAAGAATTAAAGAACTGTTTATTCGTTTATGGAAAGTTTTGTTATTTTATGTTTAGATTACTTGTCGTACAAGGATACAAATTGTAAACCGACTAGGATATCCTTGAGCCTATAAAAGGACTCCTAGATTGGCATTAGAGGTACGAGTCTATGAGTTTTAGAGTTTACGAATTTACAAGTTATTTAGTGTTTTAGAGAGAAGTTCGATAATCTTAGAGTTGTTTAGAGTATCCGTGATAAGCGTGATTTAGATTTTATAATAAAAGTTATTCTTTTTAGCTTTGTTAAGTAAATTCCTCGTACTTGATAAAGATTGCTCAGTGTTTCTTTGTTAATAACTTAGGATTTATCCGAGGTTGTTAAACCTTAACAAGCTAGTTAAAGTTAGTTTGATTAAACTATATCGATCCAACATGAAGAGTATGAAGGACTTCCATAACTGGGTTATCAGGTATGGATTTATGGGCTTATTTCTTGCTTTTTCCCAATTGGCATGCTGAACAAAGATGATCCTTCTCATACTTTAATCTGGGCATGCCTCTAACGAGGTCCTTTCTAGATAGATCATTTATGGTGCTGAAGTTCAGGTGATTGAGACGACGATGTGTAAAATCCCATATCAGGACTCAACTAGGGTATGAGTAACATTGATTGATTGAATGCACGGCGGAATAGAATAACAGAATCAATATCACTAATAAGGTTTTCTTTATTGAAAAATATAAATTACTACTACAACTAATGTACACACGCTATGATCGTGTGTCTAGACTCTCATTAGAGATGTTTGGTATGAATATAAATGAAAAGGATGAAGGAAAGGGATGATATGTAACTAGATGCCTACCCTCTTTATATAGGAGAGGGAGGTTACAAAAACCCTAGCTTACTACCAAATCTACTATTAAATTATCTATAAGGCCCTCATTGTTTCTTCTATTTCTTTCTTGCTCGTTTTGTAATATGCAATTCCCAACAATCTTCCCCTGAACTGGAATTTGACTAGGTTAAGTTCCACTTTCTTGATAGTACAAAACAACTTGTATGAGGAAACAATGCCAAAACATGTCATCACAAATAATAAGCTGCACACCATGAATCTTTTTCCCCTTCATCTAATAGGGGTCTTGTGCAACTCGTAGACGCTTCCCCTCAAGTGATGCATGTAGATGGTAAGTATATAAACCATAAGCCTCCCCTTAAAAATATACTAACCATCTCAATTTTTCTTTTTCATTATTGTTGGGAATTCTGATAATACTATTGATGGATTCTGCTGAAGTGCTGGATTCTGCTGAAGTAGTAAAATCGTGTAGTTTGTTTCTCATGGATATAGATATTCCGCATATTTTATAGTTAGTTAGGATATGTATGAGTTTTATTAGAAGTACGAAGCATATTTTCTTTAGTTTTATAAATATAAGTTTCAGTGAAGCGGCTTAGGTTCCTTGTCTATAAAAGGAACAAAAGTATGGCGATGTAACAGTTTGAAAACAAGTTTTATTTTTAAAAGATCCAGAGGATC
>OU343222.1:314658430-314768396 GCA_910596185.1 Chrysanthemum makinoi | reverse complement strand
CATTCACGGCAAAATGCCAGCTTACCCGCCGGTTTAGCATTGACACTTTCACTTGTCGAACAATGATATCTCTCATCATTGATCTTAATTTGCCTTCCATTTTCTTCATAAGAACCTTCTTGCCCTCATCTTATTCGAGGGGCAATATTCCATTGATGTCCATCTCTTCCATGTCATCTTCGTGGCATTTGTGTCGGATTCATCATGAGTGATGCGGGATCGCGACTCACGCTTCGGCTATGAAGCATGGGTGTACCTTCATTGATGCTGTTCGCGGTTGAAGTTCCTTGAACCATCAATATTAACATAGTACTAGGAGTACTAACATCAAAGCTGTCCTTATCATTGCTAGTGACGGGGTGTGCCGCAAAGGCTATGTTTGTGACCTAGAAGCTGGAAGATCTTGTTTGCTTTTCTCTTCATGTCTTGTTCGCGCCTTAAAGCTATTGAGCAGTTGTCCGACTTCATGGTTTCAAATTCTGGCTTGTTCTTCCATACAATGACGTGAGTGTCCCATTTTGGTGATGGAAGACTTCTAACAAACCTGAGGTTGACATCTTCTTTGGAGAGGTCCACATCCAATACTGCCAGTTGACTAACAAGTTTTTGAAGCCTATTGTAAACTGAGTCAATGGACTCAGTTGCACCAGCAGTGAAGTTTTAAAATTCTTGCTTCAAAAGCATCTTTGTGTTTGTTGAAGGTGAGTTGATGATCATCAGGTATTTCCATGATTAAAAGACTTCTGACCTTGAGATCATTGCGTCTTAGAGCCATTTCTTCATTAGTGATAGGGTCACCTTTGTCTTCGGTGACAATGGATTTGTAAGAGTCCCCATTGATCACAATGTTCCACAACTTAAAGTCAAGTACCAAGAACTACTACTCTATGCGCATTCTCCAGAGTTCATATTCATTTGGCTGCAATTTAGGAACTCTGTTAACAGCATTGGATTTGTTTGAGTCGAAATCCATCTCTTGAGATTAGTCACACGGGATCTTATAAAACAAAGCTTGAGGACACAAGCTCGATACCACTTGTGAGGTCCCCGAACCTTGGATCTAGAACACTTAGCTTGTATAGCGTGTTTGTTGCCTTGGATGGTTCCAAAACAACAATGAGAAACTTTGTTGTAGATGCACACAAGTATCCGGAATCTACTTGAATGCACTTAGAAGATTAAAGTAAGAACAAGTATAACACCAACAGCTTCAATATTATTGATTAATAATACGAGTACTCTCCTAGTACTAGGGTTTACAACTTTGAAGCTTTTCTTAAGACGGCTAGAGAATTGGTATATGCTTAACCTATCTAGGAGGATCTCCTTTTATACACTAAGGAGATCCCTTACAGAGATAACTATGCATTAAGTAACATTTCCATTATCAGTACTAACTAGTTAATACTTATCAAATAATACTATCAGTACTAACTTTACTACTATAATTATTAACTCCCAAAAGCTAATTTCCCAACAACATCCACTCATTCCTGGAAATCTAAATATACTAGTAGAAGTATCCTGATTATTGTAGGAGGAAAGTTTGCCTAATTGGCACATTAGGTCCTTCAAGTATCATTCCTTTTATTTTGGCCACACCATACTTTATAACATGTTGATGTGCTATTTCATCCTACTTTTAATATTTATAAAACTTAGATAACTTAGGATAGACACACTAGCAGTGAGAGAACCGATCGGATGTAGTAAAGCCTTAGGTAAATCAAGTATCGTCCAAAAGTTTGTGACCTTGAAAGAACTAAGATGATTAGAAATGATATTGATAATATATTGGTATGCCAAATTTGTTATAATTAATCGATATGCTATTATTCTACTCACACAGAAACCAGAAATTTAGGGTAAAGAGGTAAATAAACGAAGCACTTGAAGAATACAAATATGAATTGATTCGATATTAAGGTTCAATATAGTGGTTGATTATCACCGAGACTCCTTTGGTCAATTAGTCATGGCCTATGGTTCTTAGATTCCTCACCAAGATGAACAGTCACACAGGATCATTAAGCAACCTAATAGGTCATTAAGTACCAAATCTACTAGATCTAGATGGTGGGAACCCGTCCGTTAGGAACTTAGATTCCCCCTAACCTCTTAAATACCTCCACTAGATAGGTGATCATTTGGTGGGTTAAGCACACGAAGAGTGGTTGTACTATGGCCAATTCCTCCCGTACGCAATCTATAAGGTGGGGATTTGGTCATATCTCCCAGCCCTTTAGATACTACCAAGCTTATAATACTACCAAGGCTAGCGATCTATGAAAAGACTAGCAAATGTCTATAAAGAATTAAGATACTACCAAGCTTACAAACTTCAATTAATGATATGAATTCATAGTATAAGTCCTAGAAAAATATAACAAGAATTCAAACTCGAATACAATGGAAATCGTAGACGAGGACTTCGTTATTCATATCTAAGCCATGCTTCTTCTTCTTACGTGTCTTGATCTCCCAAACCCTAGAAGGTTTGGGAAAGGAGAGATGATTTAAAGCTGGTGAAACCGACTATTTATAGGCTCAGAACTAGTTCTGGTAACCTTATTAGGTAGTTCGTCATAACCTCTTCAATCTTTTGTCTTTGGCTTCTGGCGTATTACCTTAGATGGGGTTATGCGTAGCTTTAATAATTCATGTGTATTTCTTCATTAAAGCGTAACTTTGGTGAGGGTTGCATGCATAGTCTTGTCAATAAGGTGTTTATCGGTTGTTGCAGTAACTTTGGTGAGGATTCTGTAGTAGCCTTCATAATCTTTAGTTATGTCGTAACTTCATCACTTGGTTACGCCAGTAGTTAAGAAAACTTATCCATAGGGCTTGAAAACGTCCAATTGCAGCTTCCTTACATTGAATAGGTCCTGAAATGAAATAATAAGGAATAAGGATGTTTTCATTAGTATTTTACTCAAAATGTGATGATAAAGAGGGAAATTAACGCTTAGAAAATCAGGACTATTTGATGTTATCACATGTTTAGCACTTGGCAACTTAGGTCCCTTAAGTACCTTTTTCTTATAAATTTGTCATGTCACATTTTCTATAATCATTTATATAACGTTAACACTTATAGTTTGACTATCGGGATTGACTAACCAATCCCGTAAGTCCTTAAAACTTATAAAAGTCATAGTCAACCATTTAAATGACATTCTTGTAATAAAATGCTTAGGCCCGGTTTTCAGGGTGTTATAAAAACCTTGTGGTCCACATTGCTATTTTGCTTAAGGTAAACTTTGTTTTCATAACATTGTGGCTGTCTGATGATGTGAGAAGCTCTTTTGAACTTGAAATGCCTTTATGCAAACCTATGAACTCACCAACCTCGTGTTGATGCTTTTAGCATGTATTTTCAAGTTTTTAAGGCGATAACTTACTTTTGGAAGTGACTGGCAATGGCATGTCATGGTTATGGGAACAAGATACTCTCATATTCATTTGGGACCATTCAAATTATTTTATTGGGCCTGTATTTCCGCACTATTTTTGGATAATGTAAACATAATGCTTTTAATTATGAATTTTTTTAAGGTAAATCCGTTATTCTATACTTTGTGTTGTGATACCAATTAGTAGCACCCAATACCCGAATGCTTCCGCTGGACCGGATTTTGGGGGTGTTACAAAATTACAAAGAATGTTTATGTGGTTGTCATTTTTGTAGTCTTCGTCACTCTCAAACTATAATTACAAAGAATGCCATTATCACTAACAAGTTAGTTTTCTCCGTTAGTGATCCTCACGTGTGAGTATTTTAGTCATTTCTGTTTTCCCGCTTTAACTAGTCGTTGTTGTGTTTCAAGAAACCATTTTTCACAAGGACTAAATTTGCAACAAAATTTCAGTGGTATATTACCTGCGACACATGATCAAACACAGACACATTTGTCATGTATCAACAAAAACACAGAGCAAAATAGAGATTGTTACGCAAAGAGCATAAAAATTGAGAAAGACCGTTTACGGAGACGTCACTCAATTCGCTCTGGATAATGATAAAGTTGTGATTACTTTGTGAATAGTACATAAACCGATACTAATGTTGTTGGAGGTATATTCGTTGTTGTCATATTTGTATGTATCATTGTTTTTATATTTGTGTGTATGTTATAATATATCTTATTTTGCAATGACATTTATATTTAATATATATGTTTGTAAAATAATATTGATGTTGACGTCGTAACTAATTTCACATACAATCTGACCGCAAATATATGAGATTGTAGGGTACCTGCCTTCACAACACTGACGAACCCAACTAGTTTAATGTGTATACGCGGGTTCAAATACTAGCGACTTAATATATGATGATGATGATGAAAAAAAAAAGTTATAATCCCATAAAGAGAGGGATGGAGAATGTTAGAGCATCTCTAGTGGAGGGGTTGAAAATGAGGAGAGATATCCTCTCAAGTTATTTATAACTTGATTGATCAAATTGCAATTGATGAGTTGGAAAAATGGTTGATGCATTGAAGGTAAACGTTCAAGATGACTTAATTTAGCAATATGTTATCACTTGGTATATGAGCAGGTGTGATAGGTTGAAATTTTAAGTTGAAAGAGTTTTTAGCATTGGAAGCATGGGTTTGAAATATAGGCTGAAAATTTTGAGCAATTTACGCGTTGGAGATGCTCATACAATATGTTTTTTAGTCAGCTAAACGGAGAGAAAGTTGCAATATGTCTGAAAAAAAAAGCTAAGCATGAGATTAAGATTTTCAAACTAGTTGCTCTATTGTATTTTTACAATATGTTTTAATCGGCTAATTGGGTAGATCGTCATCAATTTTAAACATTTTTATTCAAAAGGTCCAGTTTATTCTGTTAAATTTAGATGTTGTATTGCTTCGGTCAATGAATCTGATGAAACATAAACAATCCACGATGCTTAAAATTTTGAAGTTGAGTAGAACATCAAAATTGTCCTGGCAGATATCACAAATTGCAAAAGCACATCAACCAGCGGTACATGTGCAGAATATTAAATAGAATGGCTACTTTCTAAGCATGTGATACAATCATTTTCAAGGGATATCAACCACTTCAACCTAAGCTATATCGCCGATGTCCCGGGCAAAAATCTTAAGAATTATAAGTTTTAAAAGGTTGTTCAGAACAGGAATTTTGAACTCGAATTTCATACTTTTAAGTAACCCAAAAAGTGCAGATACTATAATAAATGGCGAGGATTAATTTTTAGGTTGTGTTTGTATTATTTTTATATGAGGATTTTCTTTTCTTTCTATGAACTAGTAGGTACTTATATCATGATCCACGTAATTGATCATGAATCAAGTATGACAACTAACGGAGTAAGACAATTAAAGCATCCAACCATAATCTGATCCGCTGGTTCATCAAATACTCTTCCTATAAAGTTCATTGGCTATGAACTAATACTAAAGGCTAAAGCGAGAAAAATTTAACAAAATCCATTCAACGAACAAAGTAAAACGAAAAACTCAACCCATATATTTGGTCATTAACTCCAGCCAAAAAGTTGGTCCTGTAACCTGCAAGAAAAACACATGTGGTTAATTGAAAAGTCTCAATATTTTACAAACATAAGATGTGGACGTATGGTCCGGATGTTTGGTAGAATGGGTCGGTACGTCCCAGTCACGCTTTTACTTACTGTCAATACTATATATACATGTGAGTTATTTCTAACTTTAAGATATATTGGCTACATCAGCATCTATACTAACTTGACCGTCGGAGGTGGACCCGGGGCTACGGCTCCGGGTCCACTCTCTAACGGTTCTCTTTGTTAGACATGGAATTCTGCTTAGAGGCTCGAGAAGGCGACTACTTGCCAAAGGAGAGTCGTTGAATCCTCGCCAGCGGATTATGCTTCAACAAGTTGCGCCATCCGTGGGGCGAATAAACTATGTTTCGTGTTCTCATATTATCGAGCGAGATACATTCCTAAAATCGGTAACATTTATCACGTTGAATTGCATATTGCGTGTCGGCCTATTTATGGTCAAATCTATGATCAAATAAAAGCATCTTCACGTTAGATAAAAAGATCATTATTTACGTTAAATTGCACGTTCAATTAAATTGCATATTGTTAAATTGCATATTTTATTCTTCTTTTACACATAAAAGAAAATATCCGCACGATCGGACCTAAGAAAAAGCCCGCACGATCGGGGCGATTTTATTTTCGCCTCGATAAATTAAATGAATCACTGTTTTACGGTTGGTACGCTTTGTTGGCTCAAATAAGCGCGGTCGCGATAAATCTACCCACGTAAGACCGTCGCGTTCGGGACATCTTCAGAGGCGTGCAGCGAACACCACGATGCTAGTCAATCGCCATGATGCGCCGCGGACAAAGGCGTGATATAAACATCTGCGATCATCAAGCGTTCAGTCTATGCGGTTAAGATAAATCCATCTGCGTCTATTAGTCGCGGTCACGGTACATCCATCCGAGTTTTTATTTTATATATTAAAAAAAAATAACACACAATTAATTATTTCGATGCGATGCGCGTCCCACGGCAGGGTTACGCGCCACTTTTCTTATATGCTATGTGCTATATATTTTTATGCTATGTGCTATATATATTGCTTAACTTCATTAGGTTTTATATGCTGCGATTAGCGGCATATACTTTATCTTTGCATTCATTGTTTTTTAGCGATTAAATAAGTTTAATGCTCCTACACGAGTAGCACCATCAAACTTGGGGGCTACCAGGTGTATACTACCTTGTTTAAAATGCAGCGTCCACGCAGATTATTTGGAAGCAGGTCGAAGACGGATTTAAATATCCGCATCATCTTTACGCCGGGAGGCGTCCTCATGTCGGTTGTTAAGGCGGATGTAATCTTGTGAAAGCCGTCTTACATGCGCACCTCTTTATGCGCGCCCGTGGCGCACTTATCTGTAGTACCGTCTTACGTAATGCGCGCACCTCTTTCAATGGCGCGCGCCAGCGCGCTTCACTCTGGCACGTCTTACATGCGCCTGGTAGCGCCGCCATTCTGAAGCACGTCTTCAATAGCACCATGTTGTTATCGCTCTTGGTACAAAATGTGCGCCACTTATCCGTGAGATAAATGCATCACGGGATCCACTTTCACCTCGCGACCATGAATAGACCTTAAGTCTAGCATAACATAGCCATCGCTATTTCATACTAAACTTGGGGGCTTGTGGGCGTATGGTCGGGGATGGCGCCAGGAATGGGTCGGGCAGAAACATCAATGACAGCTACACCTAAACCCTAATCCATGCCTATATATACATGACAGGTTATTTCTAACTTTAAGATATATTGGCTACATCACGCCTATACTAACTTGACGTGGAGGTGGACCGGGGGCGAAATTCACGGAAACGGGTCCCTCTAACGGTTCTCTTTGTTGTGAGTCTACTAGGATCGAGAAGGCGACTACGCCAGGAGAGTCGTTGAATCCGCTTCGCCGGATTATGCTTCAACATAAGAAAAACTTAGGGAGTGTTATGGCTTGGAGTTCACAAAGTTCCAGTTTCTAGCTCAGTTTTCAAAAGTTACCCATTTGACCTGTTAGAGACGATCTAAAACTTCGAATTCACATGGACATGTGTACTCATAAACACGTTTACCGTCCAAAATTCATATCACAAGTAACAAGTTACGGTATAAACATGAATTTAAAAACAATAATATTGGAACTGTAATCTAACTTTTAACACTTTGCCTGACTTTGGATCTGCTCAACCTGTTTCACTTTGAGCTCAGTTTTCAAAAGTTACCCATTTCACCTGTTAGAGACGATTTAAAACCTTGAATTGACATGTGTACACATAAAAACGTTTACTGTTCAAAATTCCTACCTCTATTAACACGCCAAGTTATCAAGTTGAAAAGAGTGTAAGATGAAACCTTACACCTAACAGTCCATTAACACATATACAAATATAGATAAACATACCTCAATCTTTCATTTGTTTTCTTGGTTTTAGATATTTTTCATCCTGGTTGTAGTACTCGGTTGTTGTCATGTCATTTTTTTCTGATGAGGTTAACTGGACTCCCTCGCCAGCACCCTTAACCAAGGGGTCGCAAATTGTACAATAGACGGAACCTAAAACCGAGTCTACATAATCGAGTTCTTGAGTCTGGTTACTTGATCCCACACGTTCATCACTAGGTTTAACAATAGGTGCCCTCTGACCTCCACCTTTAGGAACTCTCTTTTTTTCCGACTCATTATTTCGCAATACCCTTTTTCCTTTTTCCTCAATTAACACGCCTTTCCCTTTACCAACTGCATTAACACGCGCTTGTGCTTCTGTATTTATGCCCATGCTTTCTGACCTCTCACATATCCAGATTCCATTCCCGTTTCTGCCACTTCCCTTAGTCCCAATATATAACTGATCTGGCTCATTTAACACAGACTTTCCCCTATCACCACCTGTTTTAATCGACTTTAATGGCACAGTAATTTCTCTTGGAGCAGTTGCTCTCTCCTTGAAAATCTCTGGAACAGCTAAACCAGCATGTAATTCGTTTAAAGCTTTCTTAACCGAATCATCGGCCAAGTATACTGTGCAAATGACCTTATCAATCTCAATCACACTTGAAGTAAAGTATTCTTTCATCGACCAAACAGCATTCGCACTCCCTTTATCTCCTTCACCTCCTAGAATTAACGACATCTCCCTAAAGTATCCCAACTCATCTATCTTAACTGGCTCACCACCCTCGTGCCAATAAGCACCATGGTAACCAGTAAGATCTCTCATGAATCCATTACGTTGTGGGTTTGGCTTCCTACCGGTGATAACAAGATGCTTATTTTCAATTTCTATTGCCGGCAAAGCTTTAGCTGCAAATTCATATGTAAAAATCATGTTGTTAAAAGAATTCTGAGATGGTTGAATCCGGAAACCTTAATCATTTTATTTTCATAAGCACCAAAAAACATAGCAGTTCACAACTTTATTCATTTATTCATTCCCTTTGAAAGTTGCAGACAACTAATTATAGTATGCTATATTAATATTACATACCTACTTATTGCAGTAAATAAAAACAAAAGTGTAAAAAAGCAATGGTATAGAGCCAACTTTTCATTTTTCGTTCAACTATGTCCAAATATTACGACAAAAACCATACGCACCATGTATATTCTTAATAAAACATTACTTCACTGAGGCAAAAGTTGTAATGAAGAATGCAGCAGACAAGTACACATTTCTAGACCAGCTAGTTAATAGAGGTGAGCAAAACCGACTTAGACCCGAACCGAAACTAACAACCCGACAAAACCGACCGAAAACCAAAGCGATTCCAAGAACTCGGGTATGAGTCGGCTTACATATTTCCGGACAAACCGAACCGAACCGAGTCTACCGAAACCGACCCGACTTATTTTCGGTTCGGGTTGAGTCGGTTTCGGGTTGACCCGAATGCTCACCCCTAACTGCTAGTTTGATTCACCAAGCACGCATGTTACGCACAGTAATACTCAAAGCAACCAAAGTGCACACACTCTGATTAACTTATGTATAAATGTAAAATACAATTTGTGTTCAAGCCATACGTAAATCAATGATGCTCTTCAGAAGCAAAGTAACATAAGTGACTTATTTGATGTCAACGCATTCAATAAAGTAACAAGCACATCCCTAACCCTAGATTAACGGTCAGCAATTATGGTAACGGCAACAATTTAACGCATAATCCTAAATTATGTGTAGTAATAAATATCAACAGATCAACATAATCCTAAATTATGTAAGATACATAAACAATTCAAAACCTAAAACTGATATAAACAAAATCATACCTAGTTTTTCGATGAAGCTGATGTTGTACATGTCCAGAATCATTATCTTATCTCGGTATATTGATTTAGCGTTCTCGACAACATCCAAACCAATAAGTAAGATCTCGTGATCAGAAGGCATGAATTCAACTTTGTAACCAGCGGGTACTTTGATCACCATTGTTATCGTTTTTGAAGAGAGGGGAAATAAGGAAGGGTTTGGTGTTTGTTTTCTAGAAAAGAGGGGGAAGAAATAGGAGGGTTTGGTGTTTTGAATTTGCGTTATGATAAATGCTAATAAAATGGTAAAGAGGGGAAATTGTGTTTGTTTTTTTATTTTGCCAACACCTACTTTTTCCTTTTGATCAAGTGTTTGGCAACATAGCCGTGTGTATTTGTAATTACTAGATAAGTGACTGTGCATAGCAACGAGATTTGTAGCGGCAGATAATTATAGGGATAAAAAAAAAGTCTATAGGTAATAAACAAAAAACAATAGAAGTTTAAGGATTTGAGTATTAATCATAATGTTTTGAGACTCGTTTCGACCCGGGCGGTTCAACCGGTTGAACCGTTCCGGTCAAAAAGACGGGTCAAATTAATCCGGTCAACCAGCCGGGTTGGGTCAAAAAAATGGGTCAAATTAAACCGTTCCAGTCAAAAAGACGGGTCAAATTAATTCGATGTGTATTAATAGTGTGTTAATAGTTTCTAGCTTTGCATATGCTTTCTGAAAATAATGTGAATACTTCCTAAAATACTTTAAGCTTGACCAAATTAAGTTTTTTTACTTTTCAATATTGACCATTTTTGCATTATAGATAGTATAGATAAATATTTTTTCAAATTGCATTTTTATTTTGAGCGTTTAAATATGTTAGTGATAGTTGCTTGTTGTCATGTATAAAATACTAAATGCTAAAACTATTTCGATCCCTATTGCTTGTTGTCAAATATGTATTATGCTTTTTTCAAATAGCATTCTGATGGCTTGGCTAGTGCCGACGGCGCCAAGCCCAATAACATCACCATCGATGTGGTCTTGCGCCATACGACGACGCCATAAGGCAATAATCTGCCCTATGACGTTCGGTACCGAGTGCTCTTAGAGAGGAAATGATGTTGTTTGTCTTTTAAGAGATTTTCAGTCTAAATTTAAATAGCGCATTAACTATTAAGACGTGGCTAAAAAATTTGAATTTGGATCATATAATTTATTTATTATAGAACATCTAAATACTTTAATTGACCATTTTTATAGTATATAAAAATTATCTATGCTTTACTCTTTCTTTTGCCTAGAATTCAAGTAGTTATTTTTGTAACCCAAGGCAATCGGTATAGCAGTAAAATTGTATAAAGTGGACTTGATGCTCGCATAGGTATTTCTTTTAATGTTGCTCCTACATTGCAATTTTTTAAATGAACTATTAAGAGTGTAAACTCCAACCTCCTCATTTTGAAGGTCTAAACACAATCCTTAGGAAAGTATATAGGGAAAATCACTTAAAAATGTAGTAAACTTACCCAAGTTTCTAGTTGTGTGTAGCCCTCTTTTTTTCTTGCTTTTAAATACACTAAACTTTTTTGATTCCGACTATTGTGTATATTTGCTCATGTAAAATAGCCATTTCCCCCCGCCCCCTCTCAATAGAGTGGTTTCAAAAAATAAGGGTAAAATAGTCATTTTACATGCGTAAATACACACAAAGGTTGAAATTCAAACGTTTGGGATATATAATAACAAGAAAAAAAGATGGCTACACACAACTAGAAAAATAAGTAAGTTTGGCGCCATTGCCGGGGAATAATCTAGGTTTCAATTTCTATTTCGCTTAATTGTATTCACTATATTCCTATCACGTGAGATTTTTATTTTTCGTTTGTAGCTTTCTTTTAGTCTATTTTCTCATTCCTTTTAATTATTTACATACTCTTCTAAATTCCCTTAGAATTGACTTGTAGTTCTATTAAAGCACTCGTTGAACCCTATTCTGAACCAGAAAGGGAAATGTGTAGGTGGAGAAAAGCCGCTCAAGAATCCCAAGACACCACTATTATTGTAGGAAGAACTCTTTTTGATGAAGAGATTCCACCATCTACCAAATCTGACCATAACGAGCAACCCCATTTCAATCCACTTCCTAAAATCCTTAAGGATTACTCCTCCCCGACCTCTTCCGGATTCCTCAATCCGATTATCCTTCAAAAGGAACCGATTGATGAAATACTTCACGCTACATATATCTGGCTAGTCCAAAACGCACGTGCATTTCACGGGTTGCGTACTGTGAATCCTATCCATCATGTCAAAAACTTCTTAAAGTTAGTTAATACTATCTATGCTTATAGAGCCACCCAAGCAACCTCTAGGCATCATTTCTTCCCATTTTCTCTCCAATGAAAGGCTGGATAAGCTACTCTCTAGGTCAATCCTTACAAAGGATAAGTTAGTCTCTAAATTTTATGACAAATTATTCCCACCAGGAAGAACTGCGAAAATCAGGGACAAGATTCTTCGTTTCTGTCATGGAAGGAGGATTACCAATTATGTTTACTAATGGATGATCTTTTGTCCATTTATGTGTCGAAGGGTGATGCTGATAGAATGTGTGCATATTAGACGAATCCAAATTGCATGATTGCGACCCTACTATATCACGAATTGTTGAAACCGGTGCAAATGGATTGAAGAATGCATTTCTGTCATAATTTGCAGGTGCGGGTACTACTTGATTTTGTTAATCATCAACTGCGTCGTTGTTGTTGGAAGCGGTTTGTTCTTATGTTGTCGGAGTATCGATTTGAGGTGCATCTGCAGCAACGGTTGTTGTTGTAGGTTCAAGTGTATCCGGTATTGGAATATTTTCAGGTTGTGTAGCGGAAACATTTATACATCTGGAGCACGGGTTTTGAGAGACTAGTTAAACAACATAGCAAATAGGGTTTCCAATTGGTGATGAGTAAGTTCAACTGGTGGTACTGCTGATGAATCAGGAAACTTTAGACGGTTAGAAGCGGGTCCTAAGCGGTTTTGCTCAAAAGCCATTGCTGTAAGCTCATCGAAATGAACATGGACAGTTTCCATGATTTTACTTGTACGACGGTTCCAAATTTGAAAGCCTTTTGAATTTTCACAATATCCAATGAAAACTCCTATATTGGCTTTAGGTTTAAGCTTTTCGAGGCCGTCACAATCATTATTCGGATAGTAGAGTGCACCAAACACATGAAAGTACTTGATATCATGTTTACAGTTATGAACAAGCTCACAAGGGGTTTTGTTGTGGTGTTTGTTGATTATTGAACGATTTTGTATATAACATGGAGTTGAAATGGCTTCAGCCCATAAATAGTCTTGTAATTGAGAGAAAATCAGCATCGTCCTAGCAGCTTCCACTAATATCCGGTTGCATCTTTCAACTACACCATTCTGTTCAGGAGTCCTAGCTATTGATGTGTGATGCGTATTCCCCAATTTCTCAAAGTATCCATGAAGTTTCTGATTTTTGAATTTAGTTCCATTGTCCGCTCTTACTATTATGTGTAACCACCGGTAAATTTCCACTTGTATGATATTCTAACTAAAGAATACTTATCCATTTTTCACGTCTAATTTTTTTTAAACGTTATCAGTTATCTAATCACAACAACTAACTAATATGTCGTAACTCTCGTTCTTACTAAATGTACACACCAACACGGAATGTCTTAAGTTCATTCCTTATACGTCAAATATAAAAGCTTTCAACTTTTATTTAGCACTTTACGTTATTTCGTAAATGTACGATTATTAAATATTCAAACTTAACATTTTCTATCGATTGGAGTTTTCATGAAACCATAATTTGTTATAACTATGATTTCATGTAACTAACCCATCAACACTAAAGTACAACACTTCGAAGCTAATGTATAAGTTCTTAAAGCACGAAAATCTAACTTACAAGGCCTAATTTACAAAACTATGATTGTATGTAAATGAAATCACAAACCCTAATTAATTTATACATGATTTTTAAATATAAATGTACAAGTCTTTCAAGCCAATGTACAAGTCTTTAATGCATTATTAATATAAAACCTATTGTAAACCTTAATGTACACGTCTTAAAGCACAAAATACAAATCTTTTATGCATAAACCTTAAAAATATATTTCTTGTACTTAATAAACCTAAGTACAACACTTTAATACCCAAGGTACAAGCACCTAATGCACAAAACTTAAAAACTATGTTTTTACTAAACTAAGTTATATTTAATTTGGGGCAAATCACCCAAAAATGTAGTTAACTTCCCATTTTTTCCCATTGTATGTAGCATTCTTTTTTTTTCTCTCATACGTCAATAAACATCTATTGTTAGTCCTTTTTGTGTGCAGTTACCACGCATCGTCCTTTATGTAACGCCGTTAATAAATAACTTAAAATTTGGTTATCTTACGCTAAACTTGCATCGTTGGTCCTTTATACAAACGATCGTTAAAAATAAGCGAAATTTAGGTTTTCTTACGTTTTCATCCGTTTTCACGTTTTCGTCCGTTTTACGTTTTCGTTCGTTTTAACACGTTTTGTCCATTTTCATACGTTTTACGCTCTCATCCGCTTTTCAAGTTTTCCTCCGTTTTCACGTTTTCATTCTTTTTTACACGTTTCATCCGTTTTTACACATTTTAGTCCGTTTTCCATTTTCATTCATGTTTACCGTTTTCATCCATTTTAACGTTTTAGGCGTCCGTTATTCACGTTTTCTACATGTTTTCATCCATTTTTACACGTTTTCTAAATGTGTAAAAAACGGATGAAAACTTGTAGAGACGGCCGAAAACATTGAAAATGTATTAATATGCGAAAAAATAGACAAAATGTGCAAACACGAATGAAGCGTGAAACAACGGATGGCGTGTAACGGATGGCGTTAATGGCAGATGAAAGCGTGAAAAGCGGAGGAAACTTGAAAAGCGGATGAAGCGTGTAAAGCGTATGAAAAATGGACAAAAGCGTGTTAAACGAGCGAAAGCGTGTAAAGCGGACGAACGTGAAAAAGCGGATGAAAGTAAGAAAACCTAAATTTGAAATGGCTCATCGAAATGAACATGGGCCGAGTTTCCATGATTTTACTTATCGACGGTTCCAAATTTGAAAGCCTTTTGAATTTTCACAATATCTAATGAAAACTCCTATATTGGCTTTAGGTTTAAGCTTTTTATTGCGTCACAATCATTATTGGATAGCGAGTGCAGAACACATGAAAGTACTTGATATCATGTTTCTGATTATGAACAAGCTCAAAAAGGGTTTTGTTGTGGTGTTTGTTGATTCTTGACGATTTTGTATATAACATGGAGTTGAAATGGCTTCAGCCCATAAATAGTCTGGTAATTGAGAGAAAATCAGCATCGTCCTAGCAGCTTCCACTAATGTCCGGTTGCATCTTTCAACTACACCATTCTGTTCAGGAGTCCTAGCTATTGATGTGTGATGCGTATTCCCCAATTTCTCAAAGTATCCACGAAGTTTCTAATTTTTGAATTTAGTTCCATTGTCCGCTCTTACTATTATGTGTAACCACCGGTAAATTTCCACTTGTATGATATTCTAACTAAAGAATACTTATCCATTTTTCACATCTAATTTTTTTTAAACGTTATCAGTTATCTAATCACAACAACTAACTAATATGTCGTAACTCTCATTCTTACTAAATGTACACACCAACACCAGAATGTCTTAAGTTCATTCCTTATACGTCAAGTATAAAAGTTTTCAACTTTTATTTTCCACTTTACGTTATTTAAGTAAAATGCGATTATTAAATATTCAAACTAAACGTTTTCTATCTATTGGAGTTTTCATGAAACCATAATTTATTATAACTATGATTTCACGTAACTAACCCATCAACACTAAAGTACAACACTTCGAAGCTAATGTATAAGTTCTTAAAGCACGAAAATCTAACTTTACGATATTTCCCGTTACAAGGCCTAATTTACAAAACTATGATTGTATGTAAATGAAATCACAAACCCTAATTAATTTATACGTGATTTTTAAATATAAATGTACAAGTCTTTCAAGCCAATGTACAAGTCTTTAATGCATTAGTAATATAAAACCTATTATAAACCTTAGTGTACACGTCTTAAAGCACAAAATACAAGTCTTTTATGCATAAACCTTAAAAATATATTTCTTGTACTTAATAAACCTAAGTACAACACTTTAATACCCAAGGTACAAGCACCTAATGCACAAAACTTAAAAACTATGTTTTTACTAAACTAAGTTATATTTAATTTGGGGCTAATCACCCAAAAATGTAGTTAACTTGCCATTTTTTCCCATTGTATGTAGCATTCTTTTTTGTTTTCTCATTCTGTCAATAAACATCTATCGTTAGTCCTTTCTGTGTACCCGTTACCAAAAAAACATGCATCGTTAGTCCTTTTTGCTAACGACCGTTAATAAATAACTTAAAATTTGGTTATCTTACGCTAAACTTGCATCGTTAGTCCTTTATACTAATGATCGTTAAAAAATAACTGAAATTTAGGTTTTCTTACGTTTCCATCCGTTTTTTCACGTTTTCGTCCGTTTTTACACGTTTTCGTTCGTTTTAACACGTTTTTGTCCATTTTTTCATACGTTTTTACACGCTTTCATCCGCTTTTTCAAGTTTTCCTCCGTTTTCACGTTTTCATCTGTTTTACCGCGTTTCATCCGTTTTACATTTTGATCCGTTTTCCGTTTTCATTCATGTTTACACGTTTTCATCCATTTTAACACGTTTTCGTCCGTTATTCACGTTTTCTACATGTTTTCATCCATTTTTACACGTTTTCTAAATGTGTAAAAAACGGATGAAAACTTGTAGAGACGGGCGAAAACATTCGAAAATGTATTAATATGCGAAAAATTAGACAAAATGTGCAAACGAATGAAGCGTGAAACAACGGATGAAAGCGATGGATAACGATGAAACAGCGGCGAAAATGCAAAAGCGGACAAGCGATAAAGCGGCGAAAAACATGTAGAACGCGCGGATGAAAAGCGTGAAAAATAGATAAAGCGTGAATAACGGACGAAAACGTGTTAAAATGGGCA
Organism: Chrysanthemum makinoi; assembly: GCA_910596185.1. Classification (NCBI taxonomy): domain Eukaryota; kingdom Viridiplantae; phylum Streptophyta; class Magnoliopsida; order Asterales; family Asteraceae; genus Chrysanthemum; species Chrysanthemum makinoi. The sequence goes on along the minus strand of OU343222.1, from coordinate 314,751,484 downwards.
GCGTGTAAAAGCGGATGTAAATGTGGAAAAACATCACGCAAAAACGCAGAGACAAAAACATGCATCGCTGAACGGATGAAAGCGATGAAACCAGATGAAACCATGAAAAAGCGAGTCCATGAAACGTGGTTAAGCGGATGAAAGCGTGTAAAACATATGAAAAGTGAAAAAAGTGCCGAAAGTGTTATAGCGGACGAAAAAAACGGATGCGATGTAAAAACGAAAGCAAAATGGGCGAATATGTGTAAAATGGATGAAAGCGTGTAACGGATGAAAGCGTGAAAAAAGCGAGCGAAATGGGGAAAAACCTCATTTGTAAAATTGGCCCAGTGGACCGATTAATCCTCGAATAATGTTGACGATTAAAGCGCCTTGATTTATCATAATCGGCCTATTTAATCGGTTTGGTCAAAGATCGCTTAAAAATCGGTCAACAAACCGATTAATTGGAGAAAATCGGTCTAATCGGATAAATCGGACAAAATCGCTTAAAAATTGATCAACAAAATCGCTTAACAATCGGTCAACAAACCGATTAATTGGTCAAAGATCGCTTAAAATGATCAACAAACCGAGTAATATCTATGTTTGACTTGAACTTTTAAGAATTATGTATTATGTTTACATTTGAACACTTGAAATATTTGAACTTTGATGCAGTATACTTATCTCATACATATAATATAATAAAATATCTAAAATTACAATTTTGTCCACAAAAGTTCCAATCCAGTTAATCCCCGATTAATCCACGCCTAACCGATTAATCGTTAGGCCCTACCCGACCGCCTCACTAGCGCCTAGCGATTTTTACAACCTTGGGAAAAACCGACTAAAAGTGAGCGGAAAAAAGTAAAAGCAGATAACGTGTAAAGCGGATAAAAAGCGTGAAAAAACGGACGAGAAGCGTGTAAAACAAATGAAAACGTGTAAAAACGGATAAAAATGTGAAAAAAACAGACAAAAGCGTGTTAAAACGAATGAAAACGTACGAAAAGTGAAAAAAACGGACGGAAACGTAAGAAAACCAAATTTTAAGTTATTTTTTAACGATCGTTAGTATAAAGGACCAACGACGCAAGTTTAGCGTAAGATAATCAAATTTTAAGTTATCTATTAACGGTTGTTAGCATAAAGGATTAATGATGCAGGTTTTTTTGGTAACGGGTACACAGAAAGGACTAACGATAGATGTTTATTGACAGAATGAGAAAAAAAAGAAGAATGCTACATACAATGGGAAAAAGTGGCAAGTTAACTACATTTTTAGGTGATTTGCCCTTTAATTTAAACCTAAACCTATAACTAACCAAGCCCTAAAACTAAGTTACTGCTTCATCTAGACCCTAAGTACAACTCACTATAACCAATGTACCACCACCTAAAGTTATTCAATCCCTATGATTTTTACCTAGTTAGATTATAACCAAAATCAAACTAAACCCTTTCAAACCTATCACTTGTTAAAATTCAAGCCACAAGTAATTTACTAGGTTATATTTACCACCAACACATCATGTTTCCTAGAATTTTACCCATGGTCAAAACTTGTAGGCATATCCTTTAGCCTAGGACCGAACCACATCATTCCATTTTTATTTCACCTCACAAAGATTTCCATGTGGTATAAGGCAACCTCACCATGTATCTTGATATTTCTACCATGGTAAAAAATGTTGGAAAAAACCCTTGGCTAATTTTTGCACACCATACACCACCTTCCCCATAACCACATGAACCTTTACAACCTCCAATGGAACACATCACTTTGTTTCCGATACCTTCTGTTGGGTTTTACTAATCATAACAATTATAGAAAACCAGTAAACATCATCAAAGCGTGCAGCAGAAGTAATAGGAATAATACTTGTAATTTAATTAACCGAATTAAAAGAAAGTGTGTACCTTTTAGCAATTCAAGAAACACACAATATCGAGAACAAGGAACAAAAATCCAAACCCTAACTATGGGTTTATACAATCGACCTAATGTAGTCGACACCCAAGATTAACCACAAACACAATTGTATTTGTCCTTCGTTCTTGTACACACGTACTAATATCGATTTGATGTTTAAAGCTAGGTTCTTGAATCACAAATAAAACCAAAGACTTGTTTCTTGGAGTTGGAAAATCGAATCCCTATGGTGAGGGAGGTGTACGATCGGCCGCAACCAAGAGGAGAGGAGAGGAGAAGAAATTAGGTTTCTTTGGTGATCCAAGATTAGAATTATGAATACAAGGGGTTTGTATTTATAGGTTTTTAATAACTTGGTGATCAAGAAAAGTTCCTCCTTGGGCTTTTGGAACCCCACGACCGGCCAAGGGAACCCAAGAGGGTTTCTAGATCCTTCTTGTCCACTAATTTCATCTCTAGTCCTTGTAGTTTACATTTAACGACCGTTAGTCTAAACTCGTTAAATATTAACTATCGCTAAGTATATATTTCGTGACAAATAATTAATGTTAGCCTTAACATTATTTAATAGAAGTGATGGTCATTCACATTTAGAAACTTTGTAACGTATGTTAGATATCGTGCTAGAATAGTCAACGGGCTCGTGGATTGGGCTAAGCTAAATGGCTAATAGTTATGTTAAGCTAGCCTTATGTAATTTATTATCCAATCCAAGTCCAATCCAAGCCCAAGCCCAAGCCCATGGGGCATTATGTAAGGAAGTATAAATACCCCTCAAATGGTCATTTGAGGGGTGTGCTTGAGTGTGTATGTGTGTGTTTTCCCTTTGATATACAAGTTTCCTTTCATCTTGTTTCTCTCTACACATATACGCATAACCTATATCATATCATCAAGTCACCACCTTTCTCATCTTTGTTTCTTTCTTTCTACGCATAACGTTTGTGTTTGTTTCACGTGTTACTTGTTTGGTAAGTTTGGTATAACGTGATAAGGTTGATATATTTAAGGTCCTACAATTGGTATCAATCGCCTAACAATGGTTTAGGAGTGTTGTGTTACGTTTTTTGTTAAAGTTTTACAAGAAAATTGCGTTTTTTGAATAAAAACGTGAGCTTTTGGCATAAAGCTTTGATTTTTACGTGGTTTTAAGCTTAAAGTTGTAGACTTTATTGATCATTAAGTGTTTTGGAAGAAGTTTGTGCAAAAGAAATCATTTGGAAACGTGTTTTTGGGTGAAAAATCGTGGTTTTGCATTTCTGGGCATTTTTAAGCGTAAGCAACTTTTGGTCAAAACCCTATTCTTATGCATAAGAAAAGTCAAAACCCTAATCCTACGCGTAAGGTCTACGCGTAAGAATTTTGGTTTCTACGCATAAGAATTTTGGATAAGTTTGGGGAACACTTCGACTTTGGATATCTTTTACACCGGTATAAGTGTAAAGGATTTTTGGTTTTAAACCTAAGTTTACGCATAAGCATAAAAGCTTACGAGTAACACTCTTCGCCTAAGCTAACACTTACGAGTAAGGTTTATTACTTCTAAGCATTTAAATTTACGCATAAGCTTACGCTTAAGCCTGAAGGTTACGCGTAAGATAGTGTTTACGCATAAGGAATCCTACGTATAAGCAGTCTACGCATAAGCATCCTACGTCTAAGGAACCTACGCCTAAGGAAGTCTAGGCCTAAGCAAATCCTACGCTTAAGAATAGGTTTACGGGTAAGATTTTGAGCAAAACTTCAAACGGCCATAACTTTTGAATCGTAACTCCGTTTTCAGCGTTCTACCCATCAAAACGACTGTGAGAATGAGGAGAATGACACGCCGAATGTCAAGCTTCGAGTCCTAAAAACTCTCCGAACAGAAGTTATTGAGGTTTTTAAGTTTTTAGACCAAATTTTCACTACAACAACTGAGCTTAATCCTCATCAAAACACAACTCCTTTATTGTTGAATCGATCCTACATCAACTTTATCATAAAATACCTTCATCAATGGCTACTCAACAAGACATTCATGCGTGAGTGCCAAAACCGTCCTCCATCTTTGGAAAAAGGTGGATATCTTCAATGGACAAGTCGTATGCTCCGCTACATCAAGACCAAACCTAATGGAAAACTAATGATTCAATCCATTACGAATGGACCCTTCCATCTCGACAGGTCAAAACCCTGGAAATCTGATGCAACACCTCCTGTCCCACCATCTTTTCGTGTTCAATATGAATCAGAATACACTAAAGAGGATAAGATGCAAGTCGACGCAGATGACATGGCAATTCACATTGTCCAACTGGGATTGCCAAAGACATCTTTGCTGCTGTAGCGACTATGAAACTGCCACGATATGTGGGAGCGTGTTAGAAGGCTATGTTATGGAGCGAGAATTGGTCAACAAGACGTGGAGAACAAGCTGCTAACTGCATGGGAGAAGTTCACATCAACTCAAGGAGAATCCATTGAATCCTACTATGGAAGGTTTTGCACTTTAATGAATGAGCTTATCAGAAACAAGTTGGCACCCAGAACTATCGTGAGTAACATCAAATTTCTCAACAATCTTCAAGAAGAATGGGGACGACATGTCACTATTGTCAACCAAACAAAGGACTTATATCAGGTGAACTTTGATCAACTCAACAATTTTCTGAAACAAAACCAAGCTGAAGTCAATGAAGTTAGGAAAGAAAGATTGGCAAAGAATCATGATCCATTGGCACTACTTGCAAAGACTCCAACTCCAGTGAACTCACTACAACACTCCAGTTCAACATTTAATTTTGCCATTTATCATTGGTAATGCATAAGTTTAGCTAATTAATGATTATTACCCTAAAATATTTTAATTCTGTCCATTACTAAAAATGAGAATACGCTTATAACTCTAAGAATATTAATGCGATTAATCCGTTATGACTTAAATGAGCTAATAAGTATTAAACGAATCATAATCCGTGTAGATTTGTTGGAGGAGACGTGACACTGTACCTTCGTGTTCATTCATTCGTTTGCTTTCCCCTCATTGGCGTTAAGGTACATATATTCTATCCTTTCGATAGGGGTTCTCATGAAGTTCTGGTCCCTTTGACTTTGTTCGCTTATGAAAATTCATTGCTATGATTCCTTGCTATTGACCCTCTGACATTGAACCATTGCTATTGACCCCTCTGTTACTGAACCTTTGTTATTGAACCTCATTCTTGAACCTTTGATATTGAACCTCTGTTACTGAACCCTTGATATTGGACCTTGATATTGGACTATTGTGTCACACCCCCAAAATACCTGTTTTGCAGCGGAATGGAATACAGGCATTATTTGCCATAGCATCATAGTTCTGGTTATATTGAACGACCTAAAGTGTCATTTTGAAAACACATCGTTTGATTAAGTAAAATATTCAGAGTTTACAAAGTATAGGTCCCAAATGATAGTCAACATGTACGAGAATAAGTTTGATACAAGCCAAACGATGTTTTTAAAGTGCATAAATCCCATGTGAGACGCGTCGTCACCATGACTCTATGATAAGTCCACATGCATGCCATGAAGTGTATGCCTTAGATACCTGAGATAAAACATGCTAAAAGTGTCAACACAAAGGTTGAGTGAGTTCATAGAGTTTGTGTTGTCATGAAAAACCTTTAAAGAACGTTCATGCAGAAAAGGCATTGCAAATCCACTTAGTTCTAAGTTCCGCCCATACAAAACTTGCAACTTGTGTGTTCACAATCCACTGCCAAAATATGTATAGTTTATGTTCAAGCACACATCATCAAATGAGTTTACAATAGAACCTAACTTAACGTATCAATAGTCAATTGATATAGCACATAATCCGACGTAGAACAATAGTACACGACTTGGCGTATCGATTAGTCAGTCGATATAGCACATAACTTCGACGTAGAACCATAGCACATAATCAATAGTACATGACTCAATGTATCAAGAGTCAAGCGATATAGCACATAATTGACGAAGAACAATAGCACACAATCAAGAACAATAGATATGGTACAACATTCGGTTTTGAAACAATTATGATCATGATAAAAGTTGTAGCATGTATCTCCCCCAAAAATAGTACAAAACAATTGAAAATAGGGGCCATGAAACTCACGGTAATCCTTAAAAGTTTAGAGTACTTGTAAAAGTAAATGAAAATAGTTGAGCATGTATCTCCCCCAAAAGTAATTCAAAACGTATAAAAGTAGGGGCTATGAAAACTCACCTGATGCAATGATTATGATGACAAAAATGGATACACTGAAATGGTGCAATCTCTATCTGCAACCTAATATGAATGATATGTTCTAATGTAAGACATGAAACAATTTCGTACATGCAAATTCACATGTAATCTATACCACTTGTATATTTTTGAAAATGAAGTTTATCGTCGAAATATACGTTTATGACATCTCGTCATGTTATAAAATACTTTACAAGTACTTACGCTGAAACAATATCCTACAATAGTTGTTAAGTGATAAATCAAGAAAATATAGTTTTTCGTCGTTAAATAATACACTTTAACCACTCATGAAAAATGACTAAGTAGCCTCGTAAAGCTAGTCGTAAATCGGTAAATATCGAGTGTTAGGAAACAAACCCAATGGTTTTGGAAAGCTTGTAGCGATATCTAAAAGTCTTAGCATTTAACTTTTGATCATAGTAGTCTCGATCATAGAGAAAAATATAGATGAATTAAGGTAATCGAACTAAAAATATAGTTTAAGGTTAGTTTTCGCCAAAGTTTGAGTGATCGTATATTATTCATTATAACTTCGTTTGACGAACGGTTGAATATTTTGGAAAATAGAATAGGTAAACTCACTTTTACTTGTAGACATAGTTTTCTCAAAAGTACTCTATCGATATGAAAAACGGCTCCAAACATGGTCACTAGCGATAACCATTTTGGACTAATAGAAAATATGTAAGTGTTATTACTTGTGTAAAATAGTTACGATAACCATATTTAAAACGCGTGTAACTTAGTCGTTAAAGCTTGGTTTTCTATGTTTTATATATCCTTAGTTTCGTGTTACTGTATACTAATATATTTTTGATAAATCGACTAATTTAGATAAATTTTTGAGCTAGTAAACCTAATAATCTTGAGGTTTTTATTTCAAAACCCTAACTAGATTATTAATAGAACTTGATTAACACTTGAAGCTTGAAAAATCAATGGTTTCTTCTTGTGTTCATGCCTTGGTCGACCACAATAATGGAGATGGAAGAGTTTCTTGTTTTCTTTACACCTTCTAGTATGTGTTTTGTATATGTTTTGGTTTAATATAACTCTTTGTATAATGCAAATATCTAGCAACTTTGTGTATGTGTTATCTAATCAATATATTTTATAAAATGATGACAAGGGGGGGTTTGGTCGGCAAGGGGTAAATTGGGGAGGATTTGATGTATTTTGATGATTTAAATGTATTTAAGTTTAAGTATAATGTATATTTTGTACCTATAATTAGTTATTAAGTGTAAGATCCAATCTCTTGATTAACATTTTCTAAAATGATCATCATCACTTCCCAATCAATTTAAGTAGATAAAGCATATTGGGGAAGGATGAGGTTTTCTTAAGATTGCTACCCTCAATATATGCATCGAGATTTGAAAGAGTTTTGCACATATTAGAAGGAACCTGCACTTAGAGACAAATAACTCACGTTTCAAAAGTTTGAGGTTTAAAATAGATGCTCCCCCTCAACATGTGAATGGAAAATTTGAAATCGTTTGTCACATGTGGGGAGGAAAACTTGCTAAACACTTATGAAACCATTTATCGAATTATCAGTTTAAATCCAATTTAAATCACAAATTCTCCCCCGATCACAATTTTCAAATAATTTGAGATTTGTGATCTCTGTAGATTTAAATTGATTTTGAAAGCTTTTGAGGAGAGATGTGACTTGATTATGAAAAACATCTAACCGATAAGGATCAAGTTTGAGACTTTAGACTCCAAAGATTAAACATGCTTGAGTATCTTTTGAAAATATAATAGGGAAAATGACAAAAAAATGTATCGAACTTGACACTTGTTGTCATTGTGTGTAGCCAACTATTTTTTTCCATTGTAACACAAACCTTTTGAATTTTTGTCATTGTATGTAACCAGTTAGGTGAATTTGTGTTATTGTATGTACCCAGTTAGGCTTAGCGTTACATCGTTAGTCCTTTTATATTAACGGTCGTTAGTAAATAACTTAAAATTTCGTTCTCTTACGTTTTTATTTGTTTTCATCCGTTATTATCACGTTTCTTCCGTTTTACCGCGATTTCGATCGTTTTACGCTTTCTTCGTTTTACGATTTTCCGTTTTATTCCGCGTTTTCTTAGTTTTACACCGTTTCCGTCCGTTTGTAAGGCGTCGTCCGTTTTTCCGTTTTAAGTCCGATTTAACACGTTTCCGTCCGTTTTGACATTTACGTTTTATTTCGTTTTACTTTTCGGCGTTTTTCCGTTTTCGTTTTACCGCCGTTTTACACGTTTTTTCGTTTTTACGTTTTCGTCCGTTTACAGTTTTCATCCGTTTTTACCGTTTTGGTCCGTTTATCGTTTTGGTACCGCGTAGAGATCTTGATCAACTTCTTCACCATCGGCATCACGGAAGTAATTATTATGCTCCATAGGTATGCTTGCAATCTTTGTGTTTTCATAGTTAAACTTCACCAAGATCTCCCGACATATATTATCTTGGTACGATAAATATGCCATCGTCTTCTTGACACGTAGCCCAAGAAAGAAGGTGAGTTATCCCATAGAACTCATCTGAAACATGTCATGCATCAATTTTCAAGTTCTCTACATAGATCTGCTTGGTTGAGCCAAAAATAATGTCATCTACATATATCTGAACCAACAAGATATCAGTCTTCACATTCTTGATGAATAGAGTCTGATCAATCTTCCCTCTTACGAGCCATTGCCCAAAGATACTTGGACAATGTTTCATACCAAGCTCTTGGGGCGTCACGAGATCATAGAGTGCCTTTTGAACCCTGTATACTTTATGCGGAAAGTTGGGATCTTCAAAGCACGGAGGTTGGCAGACATAAACCTCCTCCTCAATCTTTCCATAGAGGAAGCACTCTTCACATCCATCTAGTATCTTGTGAAGTCTTTGTATGATGCAAAGGCCAAGAATAACCTAATAGCTTCAATCCTTGCCCTTTGGAGCAAAGAACTCTTCATAGTCAATCCCTTCTTTGTATACCCTTGAGCCACCGGTCTAGCCTTGTTCCTTATTACACACACCCTTTCATCCTTCTTGTTTTACGAAAGCCCATTTGGTGCCAATAGCTCTCTTTCCATCGGGAAGATCCACAAGAACCCATACATTACGAAGTTTGAGGGAAGCTCTTCTTGCATTGCTTCTACCCATGCTTCATCTTCAAGAGCTTTGTAGACTTTCTTTGGTTCTGCTTGGGAAACAAAATAGGCAAAGAGACATGTCTGTGAGGCACCATGAATTCTTTCTTCATAGATGGCACTAAAGAATCTGTCTCACTATCTTTGAAAATTAGATCTTGTAGTTCTTCGGCATTGACATCCCCAATGACATTTTCAAGGGATGATCTGATTGATTCTCTGTGTGGTGTAGTAGGAACAGCATAAGATGAAGCTATATTAGTAAAATCAATCTCATCAGCTTCACTATAGGGATTAGGAACCTCTGTATTAACTGATGGAATAGAATGAGGATCATCGGTACTAAAATTTGGCTCATCAGTACTAACTTGTGGCTTATCGAGTATTAACCGCGGTTATCTTGAACACGAGGATTCTATCAACATGTATCACTTTCATTGGTTACCCCTCCTTCCGCATTGGAATCATTGGTCTTTAGAGGCTGGTCATCATCTTTGTTTGCCTCCCCTGAAGAAGTGCTTCCAACTGAGTTATCATTCCAAATGGGCAACGGGATCGATCATCATCATCATCGGAATCGCATCGGGACCATGCTTTTCTCCTGCAATTATGTTAGAATCCACAGAAACAGGCACATAGTTCATAGATTCGGTTAGCATATCAATATCAAAAAGCCATGATGGTCCTTGCCCCTCTACACTAGGTTTGTCTTCAAGAAACTCTATGTGCATATTCTCCTCTATCCTTCTGGTTCTAGAATTATAAACCCTAAAGGATTTACTATTCAATGAGTAGCCAACCAGATATCTACTATCAGATTTTCCATCAAAGGTATTGAGAATAGAGACATAACACCCAAAAGGTTTAAGAAAGTCTAGGGTAGGCTTTCTACCTAAAAACAACTCATAGGGAGTCTTGCCATGAGGCTTTACAATCAATACCTGTTACGAACATAACAAGCGTATTGCGCCTCGACCCAAAATGTTGTGGGTAACTTAGAATCTGCTAACATAGTCCTAGCAGCCTCAATCAATGTCCTATTTCTCCTTTCGGCAACCCCATTTCTTTGAGGAGTTCTCTACTACTGTATTCTCTTTTAATACCCTTAAGTTGACAGAAATCATTCATCACTTGGTTTTTAAACTCTGTCCCATTGTCACACCTAATGATTTTAACTTTCTTATCACTAGGTTCTCTACACGCAGTTATGTAAGACTTAAGGATTTCACTGGTCTCATCCTTCGTGTTCATAAAGAAAACCCAAGTAAATCTGCTAAAATCGTCAGTCACAACCAAACAATACTTCTTAAAATTCAGACTGCTAACATTTGTGGGGCCAAATAAATCCATGTGCGGCATATGGAGTGGTTGGGTGATAGAGTTAAAAACCTTGGGCTTACAAGAGGCTCTATGCTGCTTTCCTTTGAGGCTTGCAATACAGGTCTGTTTATTTTCAAGTCTTTTTGAAGGTAAACCTCTTACAAGGTTGTTTTTAGCTAAAAGATTTATTACCTTAAAGTTCACATGACCTAAAGATTCATCCAAAGAAGCTGTAGCAACTAAACATGTAAGGTTGTCTTTGGGCACTATGTTTTTCGTATTAACACTGTATAGGTTTCTTTTCCTAGGAAACTTAAGTAGTACCTCATCATCACTAGGCAACTTAAAGTTATGAGATAAGACCAAGAAATCAGTATCTGTGAACAGAACAAAATTCTTCTTGTCACACATTTGTGACACACTGAACAGGTTGTATTTGAGTTCTTTCACATAGTACACATCTTCAAAGTCCAAATTACCAGTAATTCTTCTGCCAATTCCTCCTCCAAAAGAAACATATCCTCCATTCAAATCAGTGAAGTCTGAAAGGTAAGATAGATTTCCAGTCATGTGCCTAGAACACCCACTGTCTGAATAGCCAAGATCATCATTATTGTTGGAATATCCCTGCACATAAGATAAAGAAATTGGATTTCCTTTTGGGGACCCAAGCCATTACTAACTTGGATCTGCCTCGTGCATCAATGTAATCATACTTCTTGAGTAAGCGATGCCTTTGTTGGGTTGAGTGGTCTTTCTCACCCAACATTTGAGGAAAATGACATTGCCCTTGATTCCCTCCGACATTCACTTTAGAACCGGCGGTTTCATTTTAAGCTTAAAAGTATCAACTTTTGGCCCTATCGATATTAAGTCTTGGCTCATAAGTATTAACCTTTTTCTTGTAAAACTTGAGTTGTTCATCATAAGAGTTAAATGTTTGTGCTGATTTAAAGGACCTTGGTGATGTAGATGATGATTTTGAAAAGTTTCTTTTGGGTCTTTCACCAAATACTCTGGGTTGTGGTCTAGCATTTTTAACTGGCCTTGCATTATTCAAAGATTTTATGCCAGTTTTAAGAAGAATTGCTCTAGGAGTCATGATGGGTTGAGGTCTCATAGGGTTATGCGCATTGAGCTGCAGGGATGAGAGAAGCTACCACACACAAAGCAAGATTTATTAGACATGACAAATTCATCTCCTAGTTGCTCAGATTTTAAGCTGGTTCGGTTTCTCTTGTTACCTCTAGGACTAGATGACCTGTTTCTATACATCTCAGCATATTTAACTGGCTTATTAACAGGTTTGTCAATTGGTCTTACTGGTTTAGTGACCTGTACTTGCTTTGGTTCATTAGACTCTACACTAGCCTTTTTGTTTTCAAACACACACACTTCAGGTAAAGAGGTGTCACTGGCACTTTCAAAAGTCTCATCAGGCTTTTCAGCCTTGGTCTCAATAGGTTTACGCTCACGTTCAAATGTGGGTGCCTTAAACTCCTCTAAGCCAGTGTGTTCAAGGTCTATGCCAGGAGGTGAAGGAATACCTCTGAATGGTGGTGGGGTTGTCTTATAACCCATACCAGATTTGGCTTTGCCAACAAGAGCTTTTTCAAGATATTTGTCAATTCTCACAGAGTTATAATGTTGTGTGTCTCTAAGAGTCTCAACACTTAGCTCTATATTATCTTTAATTTTAGTGACTTTCTCAAGTTCTTCTTTTAACACATTTATGGTGATGTCTTTGAAATAGATTTCCCTATTAAGCACAGTAGTTGTTTCAGTAAAATTTGACTAATTTTCTTTATAGTGCACAATTTGTTTTTCTAAAACTGCTAAGCCTCTTTTATGATTTGCTAAGTTATAACTGGTTTTAGAAAGCTCTTTAGTTAATTTATCAAACTCAGTTTTAAGAGACTCATATCTACTTAATGGAACACATGTATCTGAACAATTAAGTACCCCAGACACCAAAGCCATGTTGATTGGACTTTCTTCTTCATCAGCCATGAAGCTCTAATCATATCGGCACCATCAGCGGCCACCATTGCTTTTGAAGAAGAGTTGTCGGCATCACTGTGCTTCCCTTTGCTCTGGGCTTGCATTCTCTGGCAAAATGCCCAAGCTTGCCCGGTTGTAGCATTCAACCTTTCCCTTGTCGAACCCAGCAGTATCTCCATCATTGATCTTAATCTGCCTTCCATTTTTCTTCATGAACCTTCTTGCCCTCATATTGATCAGGCAATGTTCCATTGATGTCCATCTCTTCCATGTCATCTTCATGGATTTGTCTCGGATCATCATGAGTGATGCGGGATCCTTGACTACTGCTTTCGGCTATGAAAGCATAGATTGTACCTTCATTGATGCACATTGCGATTGGTTCTTGAGCCATCGGTATTAACATTAGTACTAGGAGTACTAACATAAAGCTGTCCTTATCATTGCTAGTGGTGTGCCACAAAGGCTATGTTTTGTGACCCAGGCTGGAAGATGCACTGCTTTTCTCTTCATGTCTTGTTCAATCACCTTAAAGCTATTGAACAGATTGTCCAACTTCATGGTTTCAAATTCTGGCTTGTTCTTCCATACAATGACATGAGTGTCCCATTTTGGTGATGGAAGACTTCTAACAAACCTGAGGTTGAAATCTTCTTTGGAGAGGTCCACATCCAATACTGCCAGTTGACTAACAAGTTTTTGAAGCCTATTGTAAACTGAGTCAATGGGCTCAGTTGCACCAGCAGTGAAGTTTTCAAATTATTGCTTCAAAAGCATCTTTGTGTTTGTTGAAGGTGAGTTGATGATCATCAGGTATTTCCATGATTAAAAGACTTCTGACCTTGAGATCATTGCCTCTTAGAGCCATTTCTTCATTAGTGATAGGGTCACCTTTGTCTTTAGTAACAACCTTACCACTAACTTCTTCAGTGACAATGGATTTGTAAGAGTCCCCATTGATCACAATGTTCCACAACTTAAAGTCAAGTACCAAGAAGTACTGCTCTATTCGCATTCTCCAGAGTTCATATTCATTTGGTACGAATTTAGGAACTCATTGCGGCGATGGATTGTTTGAGTGAAATCCATCTCTTGATTAGTCACACAGGATCTTATAAAAACAAAGCTTGGGGACCAAGCTCATACCACTTGTGAAGTCCCAAACCTTGGATCTAGAACACTTAGCTTGTAAGCGTGTTAGTTGCCTTGGATGGTTCCAAAACAACAATGAGAAACTTTGTTGCAGATGCACACAAGTATCTGGGAATCTACTTGAATGCACTTAGAAGATTAAAGTAAGAACAAGTATAACACCAACAACTTCAATATTATTGATTAATATCTGAGTACTCTCCTAGTACTAGGGTTTACAACTTTGAAGCTTTTCTTAAGACGGCTAGAGAATTGGTATATCCTTAACCTATCTAGGATCTCCTTTTATACACTAAGGAGATCCCTTACAGAGATAACTATGCATTAAGTAACATTTCCATTATCAGTACTAACTAGTTAATATTTATCAAATAATACTATCAGTACTAACTTTACTACTATAAGTATTAACTCCCAAAAGCTAATTTCCCAACAACATCCACTCATTCCTGGAAATCTAATTATACTAGTAGAAGTATCCTGATTATTGTAGGAGGAAAGTTTGCCCAATTGGCACATTAGGTCCATCAAGTATCATTTCTTTTATTTTGGCCACACCATACTTTATAACATGTTGATGTGCTATTTCATCCTGCATTTAATATTTATAAAACTTAGATAACTTAGGATAGACACATACTAACGGGCAGAGAACCTGATCAGATGTAGTAAAGCCTTAGGTAAATCCATGTATCGTCCCAAGAGCTGTGACCATAAAAGAACTAAGATGATTAGAAATGATATTGATAATATATTGGTATGACAAAGTTGTTATAATTCATCGATATGCTACTATTCTACTCACACAGACACCAGAAATTTAGAGTAAAGAGGTAAATAAACGAAGCTTAACGAAGAATACAAATATGAATTGATTCTCGATATTAAGGTTCAATATAGTGGTTGATTATCACGGACTCCTTTGGTCAATTCGTCATGGCCTATGGTTCTTAGATTCCTCACCAAGATGAACAGGTCACCCGGGACCATTCTGCAACCTAATAGCAGTCATTAAGTACCAAATCTACTAGATCTAGATGGTGGGAACCCGTCCGTTAGGAACTTAGATTCCCCCTAACCTCTTAAATACCTCCACTTGATAGGTGATCATTTGGTCGGATTCGCACCACGAAGAGTGGTTGTACTATGGCCAATTCCTCCCATACTTAGCAATCTATTAGGCTGGGATGGGTTGGTCATATCTCCCAGCCCTTTAGATACTACCAAGCTTATAATACTACCAAGGCTAGCGATCTATGAAAAGACTAGCAAATGTCTATAAAGAATTAAGATACTACCAAGCTTACAAACTTCAATTAATGATATGAATTCATAGTATAAGTCCTAGAAAAATATAAAAAGAATTCAAACTCGAATACAATGGAAATCGTAGGCGAGGACTTAGTTATTCAAGCTCTAAGCCATGCTTCTTCTTACGTGTTTTGATCTCCCCGAACCCTAGAAGGTTTGGGAAAGGAGAAAATGATTAAAAGCGGTGAAACCTTCGACTATTTATAGGCTCAGAACTAGTTACGGTAACCTTATTAGGTAATTACGTCGTAACCTCTTCAATCTCTTTGTGCTTATCCATGGCTCACGACATAACCTTAGATGGGGTTCAGCGTAGCTTTAGTAATCATGTGTATTTCTTCATTCTGGTAACTGGTGAGGGTTGCATAGTCTTGTCAATAAGGTGTTTATCGGTTATTCTGGTAACTTTGGTGAGGAGTTCTGCCGTAGCATAATCTTTAGTTATGTCGTAACTTCATCACTTGGTTACGCCGTAGTTAAGAGAAAACTTATCCATAGGGCTTGAAAACGTCCAATTGCAGCTTCCTTACATTGAATAGGTCCTGAAATGAAATAATAAGGAATAAGGATGTTTTCACTAGTATTTTACTCAAAATGTGATGATAAAGGGGGAAATTAACGCTTAGAAAATCAGGAATATTTGATGTTATCACATGTTTAGCACTTGGCAACTTAGGTCCCTTAAGTACCTTTTTCTTATAAATTTGTCATGTCACATTTTCTATAATCATTTATATAACGTTAACACTTATAGTTTGACTATCGGGTTTGACTAACCAATCCCGTAAGTCCTTAAAACTTATAAAAGTCATAGTCAACCATTTAAATGACATTCTTGTAATAAAATGCTTATGCCCGGTTTTCAGGGTGTTATAAAAACCTTGTGGTCCACATTGCTATTTTGCTTAAGGTAAACTTTGTTTTCATAACATTGTGAGCGGTACAATGATCGCAAGGCTCTTTTGAACTTGAAATGCCTTTATGCAAACCTATGAATTCACCAACCTCGTGTTGATGCATTTAGCATGTATTTTCAGGTTTTTAAGGCGATAACTTACTTTTGGAGGCGCTTGGCAATGGCATGTCATGGTTATGGGAACAAGATACTCTCATATTTATTTGGGACCATTCAAATTATTTTATTGGGCCTGTATTTCCGCACTATTTTTGGATAATGTAAACATAATGCTTTTAATTATGAATTTTTTGAAGGTAAATCCGTTATTCCATACTTTGTGTTGTGATACCAATTAGTAGCACCCAAGACCCGAATGCTTCCGCTGGACCGAATTTTGGGGGTGTTACAAAATTACAAAGAATGTTTATGTGGTTGTCATTTTTGTAGTCTTCGTCACTCTCAAACTATAATTACAAAGAATGCCATTATCCCTAACAAGTTAGTTTTCTTCGTTAGTGATCCTCACGTGTGAGTATTTTAGTCATTTCTGTTTTCTGCTTTAACTAGTCGTTGTTGTGTTTCAAGAAACCATTTTTCACAAGGACTAAATTTGCAACAAAATTTCATGGTATATTTACCTGCGACAAATGATCAAACACAAACACATTTGTCATGTATCAACAAAAACACAGAGCAAAATAGAGATTGTTACGCAAAGAGCATAAAAATTGAGAAAAACCGTTTACGGAGACGTCACTCAATCCGCTCTGGATAATGATAAAGTTGTGATTACTTTATGAATAGTACATAAACCGATACTAATGTTGTTGAGGTATATTCGTTGTTGTCATATTTGTATGTATCATTGTTTTTAGGGAAAATGACAAAAATGCATCGAACTTGACACTTGTTGTCATTGTGTGTAGCCAACTATTTTTTTTTTCATTGTAACACAAACCTTTTGAATTTTTGTCATTGTATATAGCCAGTTAGGTGAATTTGTGTTCTTGTATGTACCGGTGGGCTTAGCGTTACATCGTTAGTCCTTTTATATTACGATTGCGTAAGTAAATAACTTAAAATTTCGTTCTTTTCGTTTTATTAGTTTTCATCCGTTATTATACGTTTTTGTCCGTTTTTTATACCTTTTAGATCCGTTGCTTTTTCCGTTTTTACGTTTTTGTGCGTTTTCTTACATTCTCGTCCGTTTTCTTCGTTTTAAATCGCTTTTATCGTTTTCATTAAGCTTTTTATCGTTTTAGTCCGTTTTATAAGTTTTCATCCGTTTTCGTCCGTTTTCATCCGTTTTTATCACGTTTTCAATCGTTTTCATCCGTTTTATATTTTTAGTCGTTTTATCGTTTCGAGTTTTAAATGTCTTCGTCGATTTTCTAACGTTTTGGTATGTTTTATATGTTTTCTTACATTTTATCTTTTTTACGTTTTCGTCTTTTTTAAGTTTTCATCATTTTCTTACACCTTCATCCATTTTATCGTTTTTGTCCGTATTCTTAAGTTTTATACATTTTAGATCCGAAAAAGTAAGAAAATGAAACGAAAAAATAAAACCAACCAAAGCGATATAAAATATGAAAATGTTAGAAAATAGGCGAAAAAAAAAAGCAAGATGAAAATGTATAAACGAAACAAAGCGTAAGAAAACGGATGAAAAGCGAATAAATACGAATGAGAGCGTAAAAAGCGGATGGCAATAAAGCGGTGAAAACGTATGCGGCGTATAATATATAACGGTAAAGCAAACGAAATGTAAAGCGGATGAAAGCATTGGACAAAATGTATAAAGCGGACGAAAAGTATAAAAGCGGACAACGTATAATAACGGACTAAAGCGTAAGAAAGCGTCTGGCGTAAGTAAACAAGCGAAAATGTAAAAGCGGATGAAAGCATTGGACCAAAATGTATAAAATGGGCGAAAAAGTATAAAAGCGGGGACAGCGATATAATAACGGATGAAAGCGAATAAAAGCGTAAAGAGCGAAATTTTAAGTTATTTACTAACGACCGTTAGTAAATAAGGACTAACGATGTAGCCTAAGCTGGCTGGGTACATACAATAACACAAATTCACCTAGCGGCTACATACTATGATAAAAATTCAAAAGGTTTGTGTTACAATGAAAAAAAAAAATAGTTGACTACACACAATGACAACAAGTGTCAAGTTCGATGCATTTTTTTTTTATCATTTTCCCTTGTTTTTATATTTGTGTGTATGTTATAATATATCTTATTTTGCAATGACATTTATATTTAATATATATGTTTGTAAAATAATATTGATGTTGACGTCGTAACTAATTTGACATACAATCTGACCGCAAATATATGAGATTGTAGGGTACCTGCCTTCACAACACTGACGAACCCAGCTAGTTTAATGTGTATACGCGGGTTCAAATACTAGCGACTTAATATATGATAATGATGAAAAAAAAAAAAAGTTATAATCCCATAAAGAGAGGGATGGAGAATGTTAGAGCATCTCTAGTGGAGGGGTTGAAAATGAGGAGAGATATCCTCTCAAGTTATTTATAACTTGATTGATCAGTGTTGATGAGTTGGAAAAATGGTTGATGCATTGAAGGTAAACGTTCAAGATGACTTAATTTAGCAATATGTTATCACTTGGTATATGAGCAGGTGTGATAGGCTGAAATTTTAAGTTGAAAGAGTTTTTAGCATTGGAAGCATGGGTTTGAAATATAGGCTGAAAATTTTGAGCAATTCTGGCGTTGGAGATGCTCATACAATATGTTTTTAGTCAGCTAGCGGAGAGAAAGTTGCAATATGTCTGAAAAAAAAGCTAAGCATGAGATTAAGATTTTCAAACTAGTTGCTCTATTGTATTTTTACAATATGTTTTAATCGGCTAATTGGGTAGATCGTCATCAATTTTAAACATTTTTATTCAAAAGGTCCAGTTTATTCTGTTAAATTTAGATGTTGTATTGCTTCGGTCAATGAATCTGATGAAACATAAACAATCCACGATGCTTAAAATTTTGAAGTTGAGTAGAACATCAAAATTGTCCTGGCAGATATCACAAATTGCAAAAGCACATCAACCAGCAGTACATGTGCAGAATATTAAATAGAATGGCTAATATCTAAGCATGTGATACAATCATTTTCAAGGGATATCAACCACTTCAACCTAAGCTATATCGCCAATGTCTCGAGCAAAAATCTTAAGAATTATAAGTTTTAAAAGGTTGTTCAGAACAGGAATTTTGAACTCGAATTTCATACTTTTAAGTAACCCAAAAAGTGCAGATACTATAATAAATGGCGAGGATTAATTTTTAGGTTGTGTTTGTATTATTTTTATATGAGGATTTTCTTTTCTTTCTATGAACTAGTAGGTACTTATATCATGATCCACGTAATTGATCATGAATCAAGTATGACAACTAACGGAGTAAGACAATTAAAGCATCAAACCATAATCTGATCCGCTGGTTCATCAAATACTCTTCCTATAAAGTTCATTGGCTATGAACTAATACTAAAGGCTAAAGCGAGAAAAATTTAACAAAATCCATTCAACGAACAAAGTAAAACGAAAAACTCAACCCATATATTTGGTCATTAACTCCAGCCAAAAAGTTGGTCCTGTAACCTGCAAGAAAAACACATGTGGTTAATTGAAAAGTCTCAATATTTTACAAACATAAGAAAAACTTAGGGAGTGTTATGGCTTGGAGTTCACAAAGTTCCTGTTTCTAGCTCAGTTTTCAAAAGTTACACATTTGACCTGTTAGAGACGATCTAAAAACTCGAATTCACATGGACATGTGTACTCATAAACACGTTTACTGTCCAAAATTCATATCACAAGTAACAAGTTACGGTATAAACATGAATTTAAAAACAATAATATTGGAACTGTAATCTAACTTTTAACACTTTGCCTGACTTTGGATCTGCTCAACCCGTTTCACTTTGAGCTCAGTTTTCAAAAGTTACCCATTTCACCTGTTAGAGACGATTTAAAACCTTGTATTGACATGTGTACACATAAAAACGTTTACTGTTCAAAATTCCTACCTCTATTAACACGCCAAGTTATCAAGTTGAAAAGAGTGTAAGATGAAACCTTACACCTAACAGTCCATTAACACATATACAAATATAGATAAACATACCTCAATCTTTCATTTGTTTTCTTGGTTTTAGATATTTTTCATCCTGGTTGTAGTACTCGGTTGTTGTCATGTCATTTTTTTCTGATGAGGTTAACTGGACTCCCTCGCCAGCACCCTCAACCACGGGGTCGCAAATTGTACAATAGACGGAACCTAAAACCGAGTCTACATAATCGAGTTCTTGAGTCTGGTTACTTGATCCCACACGTTCATCACTAGGTTTAACAATAGGTGCCCTCTGACCTCCACCTTTAGGAACTCTCTTTTTTTCCGACTCATTATTTCGCAATACCCTTTTTCCTTTTTCCTCAATTAACACGCCTTTCCCTTTACCACCTGCATTAACACGCTCTTGTGCTTCTGTAGTTATGCCCATGCTTTCTGACCTCTCACATATCCAGATTCCATTCCCGTTTCTGCCTCTTCCCTTAGTCCCAATATATAACTGATCTGGCTCATTTAACACAGACTTTCCCCTATCACCACCTGTTTTAATCGACTTTAATGGCACAGTAATTTCTCTTGGAGCAGTTGCTCTCTCCTTGAAAATCTCTGCAACAGCTAAACCAGCATGTAATTCGTTTAAAGCTTTCTTAACCGAATCATCGGCCAAGTATACTGTGCAAATGACCTTATCAATCTCGATCACACTTGAAGTAAAGTATTCTTTCATCGACCAAACAGCATTCGCACTCCCTTTATCTCCTTCACCTCCTAGAATTAACGACATCTCCCTAAAGTATCCCAACTCATCTATCTTAACTGGCTCACCACCCTCGTGCCAATAAGCACCATGGTAACCAGTAAGATCTCTCATGAATCCATTACGTTGTGGGTTTGGCTTCCTACCGGTGATAACAAGATGTTTATTTTCAACTTCTATAGCCGGCAAAGCTTTAGCTGCAAATTCATATGTAAAAATCATGTTGTTAAAAGAAATCTGAGATGGTTGAATCCGGAAACCTTAATCATTTTATTTTCATAAGCACCAAAAAACATAGCAGTTCACAACTTTATTCATTTATTCATTCCCTTTGAAAGTTGCAGACAACTAATTATAGTATTGCAGTAAATAAAAACAAAAGTGTAAAAAAGCAATGGTACAGAGCCAACTTTTCATTTTTCGTTCAACTATGTCCAAATATTACGACAAAAACCATACGCGCCATGTATATTCTTAATGGGAAAATGACAAAAAATCATCGAACGACACCTGTGTGATTGTGTGTGTGCCTATTTTTTTTTTCGTTGTAACACAAAACTTTTGAATTTTGTCATTGTATATGCGATTTCCAGCGTATTAATGCCGTGGGCTGCCAACTCATCGAGGGTGTTACGTGGATGCCAACTCATTTACCGCTATTACTTTCTTGGAATAATAACAAAAATGTATCGAACTTGACCTTTTTGTCATTGTAACACAAACTTTTGAATTTTTGTTAATGTATGTATCAGTCAATCTAAACATAGCATCGTTAGTCCTTTATACTTGCCGTTAACATATAAAAAATTTTCATCCGCTTTGTATATATTTTCGTTCGTTTTCTTATGTTTCATTCGTTTTATACATTTTCATTCATTTTCTTATGTTTTTATACGTTTTAGATCCGTTTTTATATGTTTCGCCAATTGTTTTAACGTTTTTGCACGTTTTCATCCGTTTTATATGCTTTCATCCATTTTTATGCGTTTTCAATCCGTTTTATAGCTACACCACGTCCATTTATTTTATTAATGAAGCGTTAGTCCGTTATACATTTTAAGTCAGTTTTACACGTTTTCGTCCGATTTTACGCGTTTTCGTGCGATTTTACAGCGTTTTTTGTTTTGATTTTACGGATGAAAGCATATAAAAGCGGATGGCGTAAAGAAAATGGCGAAAAAGTATAAAACCGGTTGAAAACGTATGTCACAAAGTAAAATGGGCGGAATATATAAAACGGATGGCGTAAACAAATGGCGATATAAAAAGGATGAAAAGAAAACGGGGTAAAGTTATGTGCTAATGGCGTTAGTATAAAGGACTACGATGCTAAGTTTAGATTATTTGGATACATACATTAACAAAAATTCAAAGGTTTGTGTTGATGACAAAAGTGGTCGAGTTCGATACATTTTTTTTATCCTAAAAGTAATAGTGGGTAAATGAGTTGGCGGTCAGTGTAACCTGCGATGAGTTGGCGGTCCAGCGTGTTGTGACCGCGTTGGAAATCATACATACAATGACAAAATTCAAAATTTTGTGTTACGATGAAAAAAAATAGTTGGTACACACAATGTCATAGGTGTCAAGTTCGATGTTTTTTGTGTCATTTTCCTATTCTTAATAAAACATTACTTCACAGAGGCAAAGTTGTAATGAAGAATGCACGGTGGAACAAGTACACATTTCTAGACCGGCTAGTTAATAGAGGTGAGCAAACCGACTTAGACCGAACGAAACTAACAACCCGACAAAACCGGCCGAAAACCGGCGATTCCAAGAACTTCGGGTATGGAGTAAACTACATATTCGGACAAAGTCGGGTCGTTCGAAACCCTACAAAGCCGAGCTTAAACAGGCAAACCGAACCGAACCGAGTCTACGAAACCGACCCGACTTATTTTCGGTTCGGGTTGATGATTTCGGGTTGACCAATCACTCACCCTAGCTGCTAGTTTGATTCACCAAAACGCATGTTACGCCGCAGTAATACTTCAAGCAACCAAAGTGTACACACTCGATTAACTTATGTATAAATGTAAAATACAATTTGTGTTCAAGCCATACGTAAATCAATGATGCTCTTCAGAAGCAAAGTAACATAAGTGACTTATTTGATGTCAACGCATTCAATAAAGTAACAAGCACATCCCTAACCCTAGATTAACGGTCAGCAATTATGGTAACGGCAACAATTTAACGCATAATCCTAAATTATGTGTAGTAATAAATATCAACAGATCAACATAATCCTAAATTATGTAAGATACATAAACAATTCAAAACCTAAAACTGATATAAACAAAATCATACCTAGTTTTTCGATGAAGCTGATGTTGTACATGTCCAGAATCATTATCTTATCTCGGTATTATTATTATTATTATTTTGTTTTTATTTTTATTTATTAGCCTTTCACGTAAACTGCTTGTTTTGTTTTGTTGAGTGTTCCGCATTTATTTATATATTGATTGTTGGCTTCTTTGTGTTGTTTCCTTTTGTTGTGTCTTGATTGTGTGCTTGTTTGTCTAGCCCCCCTCTTCTTTGCTAGTTTGTTTGGTCTAGGATAGACCCCTTGTCTAGTGATGGTAACCTGAGGTCATGTCTTGCCGGGGTTGGGGAAGGGGTGAAGCCAGTGGCCCGAAGTAGGGGTAGTGGGGCAGGGAGTAAGTGGGGTTAGTGTGGTGTTGGCCGGGGATGGTAGGTAGGGCGGGCTTAGGGCGGGTAGGGGGTTCTGTAGAGGCTGCGTCTTCCGTTAGGATTAGGGTGGGTAGTTGGAGCGTTGGGTTCTTACCCATTAAGCTCTTTGAGCTTGGAGATGTGTTGAGGAGACATAAGGTTGACATTGTGTGCTTCAGGGGAGCTAATGGAAGGGATCAAGCACGAGGGAGGTACTTGGCTACAAGCTACGGTACTCGGCACCAGTCGGCGGAGTTGGTGTTTGTTGGCGGAGGGCTCAAGGATAATGTAGTGCAAGTGACGGGAGTAGCGATAGGATCATGGCGATTACTTTGGTTATCGATGGGGAGACGTCAAGCGTTATCGGCGCATGTCACGCTCCCAGTGGGTGGAGGGTGAAGCGAGAGAAGAAGAGTTTACAGGGCGACCTCGACAAGCTGTGAGGAGTGCCGTCGGATCGGCGTTTGTTTATAGGTGGTGACTTGAATGGCCATATAGGTGCGGATCTGAGATGGCTCTGAGGAGATTCCACGGAGGGTTTGGCCGGAGTCGAGCGGCGAAGGTCGTCGATTTTAGAGTTTGCTACG
The DNA here is from genome assembly GCA_910596185.1 of Chrysanthemum makinoi. Taxonomy (NCBI): domain Eukaryota; kingdom Viridiplantae; phylum Streptophyta; class Magnoliopsida; order Asterales; family Asteraceae; genus Chrysanthemum; species Chrysanthemum makinoi. The sequence continues at coordinate 314,727,351 of OU343222.1, read as the reverse complement.
GCTCACGCGACTTGGTAGTAGCGAACTCTTTCTTCAGAAGAGGGATATTCACTTGATCACTTTTCAGGGCGGGGCCCTGACACCAGTTGACTATCTGTTGGTGAAGAAGTGATCTTAGTAAATCTGCGAGGGTATGTAGGGTTTTCAATTGAGACTTGCTCATCAACCACAGTTAGTAGCGGTGACATTCTTTTAGAGGCAACAATCAAGGAGATTAGTAGCCGGGTTAGGATTCTTTGGAAGAATTTACGCGGTGAGGCGTGAAATCGTTAGAGTGAAAGTCTCGGAGGGACTACTCGGTCGGATGACTTGGTACGCTAGAAAGCGGACCGGTTGTGGGGCACTCTTGCGGCATTATCAAAGATCAGACAAAGGATTCCCTTGGGGTGGCTAGAGGGACATCAAGGTCCCCAAGCGGACCAACAGAGAATCTTGGTGGTTTTGGCGGAGATTGCAATCAAAAGTCGTAGAAACAATCTAGGTTGAAGAGCTTCTTTTGTCTTGAGAGGGTCGTAAACCCGACTTTCTTTGCGGCAAAAGAGGTATAAAGCCAAAAGAGAAGCGAAGAAGAAGGCATTAGCTCGGCAAAAGGACAAAGGCGTATGAGGATCACGTATAAGCTGGACTCCAAGAGGGGGCTAACGACATTTTAGGGATCGCTAAAGCCGAGAGAGGGAGAAGAAGGGACTTAGGATCGTTAAGTATATCAAAGATGTAGGAGGATAGACCATTGTAAAAGTAGAGGATATCGGGGAAGAGATGGGGAGAGTACTTCTCCCTCTTTCTTTTCAAAGAAATGTAAAGGAAGAAATTTTGAGAAAGCGTGTGAGACAAAGAGAACCACAAAAGCGGGCAAGTGCTACTATTAGAGGATTAGTCAAAAGAGTGAAGATGGCACTACAAAGATGGGAAGAAACAAAGCGGTAGAGACGGACCAAATCCCCACTTACAAGCTTGGAGGTGTATGCAGGAGATAGGGAATTACACAATGTGCTCAAGAATTTTATGCGAGAAGGTTAGCGATTAGAGGCTATTCACATACCGAAGCCTCATGAAGTATAAAGAAAAGACAAAAAAGGACTTGCATATGGCGTTCCTTGATCTTGAATAGGCTTATGATAGCGTTCCCACGAGAGTTGATTTGGAAAACTCTTTTTTTGAGAGGAACCCCAAATAGATACGTTGAGTCATTAGGGACATATGCGAGGGTGCCAAGACTGGGTGTAGGTCCCGAGTGGGGACCTCGAGTTTTCCACTGTAGATGTTGGGCTCCACCAGGATCAGCCATTAGTCCTACCTCCGCCTTGATTCTAGATAGTTAACTAGAGGGGTACAAGAGGCATCCGTGGAACATGATCTTTCTTGATGACATTGTGTTGGTGGCAGAATCGGTGGAAGGGTTAAACACCGGACTTGAGCCTTTGGAGGGAGAGCTCTTGAAGAAAATGGCCTTGGTGGCGAGGGGAGAGCGAGAATACGAGATGTGACTTTGGGAGGATTGAGCTAGGTCACCACGAACAAATTGATATTCATATCGGAGATCGACACCCAGGAGTCCTTTAGATACACAGGATCGATTATACATAAATCGGGAGGATAGATGAGGGCGTAACCACCGGATTAAAGGGTGGTGAGATGGAGGCGGCTTGAGTCCTTTCGCGTGAGGAACATCCCATTTAAGTTAAAGGGAAAATTCTATAAGGTGGCGATTAGACCGGCCATCTTATGCGACTCTGAATGTTGGCCCATATTAAAGCATGCTAACGAGGGTAGAGGTGGCAGAAATGAGGATGCTAAGATGGACGTGTGGTAAAACCTTGCTTGACATGATCGACGGAGTTTTGAGCTAAACTTGAGGTCGGGAATATTGTTTCGAAAATGAGAGAAGGAAGGTTGAGGTGGTTCGGACATGTCGGGAGGAGGCGCGGTCAGCGCCATTAGAAGTCGGCGCTTGATGTAGATGGCGTGAGAAGGAAGCGGACCAATATCAGTGGGAGGATAGACTTAAGTTTGACATGGCGGGCTTAGTAGGGACATGATCTCGAATAGGAAGGGGTGGAGGGATAAATTAGGATTTCGCGGGTAGTGGTGCTAGGTGCTTGGCTTTTAGGTGTCCCGCTTTTGCCTCCTGCGTGTTTTGTTTTGTGGCATCTCTTTTGCTTTCTTGAGTAGTCTTAGGCCCGTCGTGGTTTGCGTTGCTCTGTTGTTGCCCCTTAGGTTTTGCACCTTTGTCTTGCCCTTGCGTTTGGTTTTGCCGTGTTTTACTTTAGCTTTATGCCTCGGTGCTAACTTCTTTGCTTTGTGTTGCCACTTTTGTTGGTGCTTTTGGTGTGCCTAGGCTTTTGGTTTTTATCTCTGTGCGCTTTGCTATTGGCTTTTTGGTGTGCTTGTCGTGGTTCTTTTTCAGTATGCCTGTTTGCTTGTTTGCTTGCTTTCTTTACCGGCTTTTGCCTTGTGTTTTGTAGTATGCTATATCTATCCTTTAGCACTAGCACACATGCATGTAAGGTCTCGTTGGAAACGATCTCTCTACACGGGTTTACCACGGTGTAGGGGTAGGATCTGTCTACATTTACCTCCCCATACCTTACATTAAGGGATTGGGTATGTTGTTGTTGTTGTTGTTGTTGACAACATCCAAACCAATAAGTAAGATCTCGTGATCAGAAGGCATGAATTCAACTTTGTAACCAGCGGGTACTTTGGTCACCATTGTTATCGTTTTTGAAGAGAGGGGAAATAAGGAAGGGTTTGGTGTTTGTTTTCTAGAAAAGAGGGGGAAGAAATAGGAGGGTTTGGTGTTTTGAATTTGCGTTATGATAAATGCTAATAAAATGGTAAAGAGGGGAAATTGTGTTTGTTTTTTTATTTTGCCAACACCTACTTTTTCCTTTTGATCAAGTGTTTGGCAACATAGCCGTGTGTATTTGTAATTACTAGATAAGTGACTGTGCATAGCAACGAGATTTGTAGCGGCAGATAATTATAGGGATAAAAAAAAAGTCTATAGGTAATAAACAAAAAACAATAGAAGTTTAAGGATTTGAGTATTAATCATAATGTTTTGAGACTCGTTTCGACCCGGGCGGTTCAACCGGTTGAACCGTTCCGGTCAAAAAGACGGGTCAAATTAATCCGGTCAACCAGCCGGGTTGGGTCAAAAAAATGGGTCAAATTAAACCGTTCCGGTCAAAAAGACGGGTCAAATTAATTCGATGTGTATTAATAGTGTGTTAATAGTTTCTAGCTTTGCATATGCTTTCTGAAAATAATGTGAAGACTTCCTAAAATACTTTAAGTTTGACCAAATTAAGTTTTTTCACTTTTCAATATTGACCATTTTTGCATTATAGATAGTATAGATAAATATTTTTTCAAATAGCATTTTTATTTTGAGCGTTTAAATATGTTAGTGATAGTTGCTTGTTGTCAAACAAGTATTATGTATAAAATACTAAATGCTAAAACTATTTCGATCCCTATTGCTTGTTGTCAAATATGTATTATGCTTTTTTCAAATAGCATTCTGATGGCTTGGCTAGTGCCGACGGCGCCAAGCCCAATAACATCACCATCGATGTGGTCTTGCGCCATACGACGACGCCATAAGGCAATAATCTGCCCTTTGACGTTCGGTACCGAGTGCTCTTAGAGAGGAAATGATGTTGTTTGTCTTTTAAGAGATTTTCAGTCTAAATTTAAATAGCGCATTAACTATTAAGACGTGGCTAAAAAATCTGAATTTGGATCGTATAATTTATATATTATAGAACATCTAAATTCTTTACTCTTTCTTTTGCCTAGAATTCAAGTAGTTATTTTTGTAACCCAAGGCAATCGGTATAGCAGTAAAATTGTATAAAGTGGACTTGATGCTCGCATAGGTATTTCTTTTAATGTTGCTCCTACATTGCAATTTTTTAAATGAACTATTAAGAGTGTAAACTCCAACCTCGTGATTTTGAAGGTCTAAACACAATCCTTAGAAAAGTATATAGGGAAAATCACTTAAAAATGTAGTTAACTTACCCAAGTTGTTGTGTGTAGCCCTCTTTTTTTCTTGCTTTTAAATACACTGAACTTTTTTGCTTCCGACTATTGTGTATGTTTGCTCATGTAAAATAGCCATTTCCCCCCGCCCGCTCTCAATAGAGTGGTTTCAAAAAATAAGGGTAAAATAGTCATTTTACATGCGTAAATACACACAAAGGTTGAAATTCAAACGTTTGGGATATATAATAACAAGAAAAAAAGATGGCTACACACAACTATAAAAATAAGTAAGTTTGGCGCCATTGCCGGGGAATAATCTAGGTTTCAATTTCTATTTCGCTTAATTGTATTCACTATATTCCTATCACGTGAGATTTTTATTTTTCGTTTGTAGCTTTCTTTTAGTGTATTTTCTCATTCCTTTTAATTATTTACATACTCTTCTAAATTCCCTTAGAATTGACTTGTAGTTCTATTAAAGCACTCGTTGAACCCTATTCTGAACCAGAAAGGGAAATGTGTAGGTGGAGAAAAGCCGCTCAAGAATCCCAAGACACCACTATTATTGTAGGAAGAACTCTTTTTGATGAAGAGATTCCACCATCTACCAAATCTGACCATAACGAGCAACCCCATTTCAATCCACTTCCTAAAATCCTGAAGGATTACTCCTCCCCGACCTCTTCCGGATTCCTCAATCCAATTATCCTTCAAGAGGAACCGATTGATGAAATACTTCACGCTACATATATCTGGCTAGTCCAAAACACACGTGCATTTCACGGGTTGCGTACTGTGAATCCTATCCATCATGTCAAAAACTTCTTAAAGATAGTTAATACTATCTATGCTTATAGAGCCACCCAAGTAACCTCTAGGCATCATTTCTTCCCATTTTCTCACCAATGAAAGGCTGGATAAGCTACCCTCTAGGTCAATCCTTAGTAAGGATAAGTTAGTCTCTAAACTTTATGACAAATTATTCCCACCAAGAAGGACTGCGAAAATCAGGGACAAGATTCTTCATTTCTGTCATGTAAGGAGGATTACCAATTATGTTTACTAATGGATGATCTTTTGTCCATTTATGTGTCGAAGGGTGATGATGATAGAATGTGTGCATATTAGACGAATCCAAATTGCATGATTGCGACCCTACTATATCACGAATTGTTGAAACCGGTGCAAATGGATTGAAGAATGCATTTCCGTCATAATTTGCAGGTGCAGGTACTACTTGATTTTGTTAATCATCAACTGCGTCGTTGTTGTTGGAAGCGGTTTGTTCTTATGTTGTCGGAGTATCGATTTGAGGTGCATCTGCAACAACGGTTGTTCTTGTTGGTTCAAGTGCATCCGGCATTGGAATATTTTCAGGTTGTGTAGCGGAAACATTTATACAACTGGAGCACGGGTTTTGAGAGACTAGTTAAACAACATAGCAAATATGGTTTCCAATTGGTGATGAGTAAGTTCAACTGGTGGTACTGCTGATGAATCAGGAAACTTTAGACGGTTAGAAGCGGGTCCTAAGCGGTTTTGCTCAAAAGCCATTGCTGTAAGCTCATCGAAATGAACATGGACAGTTTCCATGATTTTACTTGTACGACGGTTCCAAATTTGAAAGCCTTTTGAATTTTTACAATATCCAATGAAAACTCCTATATTGGCTTTAGGTTTAAGCTTTTCGAGGCCGTCACAATCATTATTCGGATAGCAGAGTGCACCGAACACATGAAAGTACTTGATATCATGTTTACAGTTATGAACAAGCTCACAAGGGGTTTTGTTGTGGTGTTTGTTGATTATTGAACGATTTTGTATATAACATGGAGTTGAAATGGCTTCAGCCCATAAATAGTCTTGTAATTGAGAGAAAATCAGCATCGTCCTAGCAGCTTCCACTAATATCCGGTTGCATCTTTCAACTACACCATTCTGTTCAGGAGTCCTAGCTATTGATGTGTGATGCGTATTCCCCAATTTCTCAAAGTATCCATGAAGTTTCTGATTTTTGAATTTAGTTCCATTGTCCGCTCTTACTATTATGTGTAACCACCGGTAAATTTCCACTTGTATGATATTCTAACTAAAGAATACTTATCCATTTTTCACGTCTAATTTTTTTTTAAACGTTATCAGTTATCTAATCACAACAACTAACTAATATGTCGTAACTCTCATTCTTACTAAATGTACACACCAACACCAGAATGTCTTAAGTTCATTCCTTATACGTCAAATATAAAAGCTTTCAACTTTTATTTAGCACTTTACGTTATTTCGTAAATGTACGATTATTAAATATTCAAACTTAACATTTTCTATCGATTGGAGTTTTCATGAAACCATAATTTGTTATAACTATGATTTCATGTAACTAACCCATCAACACTAAAGTACAACACTTCAAAGCTAATGTATAAGTTCTTAAAGCACGAAAATCTAACTTACAAGGCCTAATTTACAAAACTATGATTGTATGTAAATGAAATCACAAACCCTAATTAATTTATACATGATTTTTAAATATAAATGTACAAGTCTTTCAAGCCAATGTACAAGTCTTTAATGCATTATTAATATAAAACCTATTGTAAACCTTAATGTACACGTCTTAAAGCACAAAATACAAATCTTTTATGCATAAACCTTAAAAATATATTTCTTGTACTTAATAAACCTAAGTACAACACTTTAATACCCAAGGTACAAGCACCTAATGCACAAAACTTAAAAACTATGTTTTTACTAAACTAAGTTATATTTAATTTGGGGCAAATCACCCAAAAATGTAGTTAACTTCCCATTTTTTCCCATTGTATGTAGCATTCTTTTTTTTTCTCTCATTCTGTCAATAAACATCTATTGTTAGTCCTTTTTGTGTACCCGTTACCAAAAAAACCTGCATCGTTAGTCCTTTATGTTAACGACCGTTAATAAATAACTTAAAATTTGGTTATCTTACGCTAAACTTGCATCGTTGGTCCTTTATACTAATGATCGTTAAAAAATAACTGAAATTTAGGTTTTCTTACGTTTTCATCCGTTTTTTCACGTTTTCGTCCGTTTTTACACGTTTTCGTTCGTTTTAACACGTTTTTGTCCATTTTTTCATACGTTTTTACACGCTCTCATCCGCTTTTTCAAGTTTTCCTCCGTTTTTCACGTTTTCATCTGTTTTTACACGTTTTCATCCGTTTTTACACATTTTCGTCCGTTTTTCCACGTTTTCATTCATGTTTACACGTTTTCATCCATTTTAACACGTTTTCGTCCGTTATTCACGTTTTCTACATGTTTTCATCCATTTTTACACGTTTTCTAAATGTGTAAAAAACGGATGAAAACTTGTAGAGACGGGCGAAAACATTCGAAAATGTATTAATATGCGAAAAATTAGACAAAATGTGCAAACACGAATGAAAACGTGAAACAACGGATGGCGTGGCGGATAACAAACAGGAAAACGATGAAAAGCGGAAGGAAGAAACTTGAAGCGGATGAAGCGTAATAAGCGTATGAAAAAATGGACAAAAACGTGTTAAAACGAACGAAAACGTGTAAAAACGGACGAAAACGTGAAAAAACGGATGAAAACGTAAGAAAACCTAAATTTGAAATGGCTCATCGAAATGAACATGGACAGTTTCCATGATTTTACTTGTACGACGGTTCCAAATTTGAAAGCCTTTTGAATTTTCACAATATCCAATGAAAACTCCTATATTGGCTTTAGGTTTAAGCTTTTCGAGGCCGTCACAATCATTATTCGGATAGCAGAGTGCACCGAACACATGAAAGTACTTGATATCATGTTTACAGTTATGAACAAGCTCAAAAAGGGTTTTGTTGTGGTGTTTGTTGATTACTGAACGATTTTGTATATAACATGGAGTTGAAATGGCTTCAGCCCATAAATAGTCTGGTAATTGAGAGAAAATCAGCATCGTCCTAGCAGCTTCCACTAATGTCCGGTTGCATCTTTCAACTACACCATTCTGTTCAGGAGTCCTAGCTATTGATGTGTGATGCGTATTCCCCAATTTCTCAAAGTATCCACGAAGTTTCTGATTTTTGAATTTAGTTCCATTGTCCGCTCTTACTATTATGTGTACCACCAGTTAAATTTCCACTTGTATGATATTCTAACTAAAGAATACTTATCCATTTTTCACATCTAATTTTTTTTAAACGTTATCAGTTATCTAATCACAACAACTAACTAATATGTCGTAACTCTCATTCTTACTAAATGTACACACCAACACGGAATGTCTTAAGTTCATTCCTTATCGTCAAGTATAAAGTTTTTTTTCCACTTCGTTATTTACGTAAATGTACGATTATTAAATATTCAAACTAAACGTTTTCTATCTATTGGAGTTTTCATGAAACCATAATTTATTATAACTATGATTTCACGTAACTAACCCATCAACACTAAAGTACAACACTTCGAAGCTAATGTATAAGTTCTTAAAGCACGAAAATCTAACTTTACGATATTTCCCGTTACAAGGCCTAATTTACAAAACTATGATTGTATGTAAATGAAATCACAAACCCTAATTAATTTATACGTGATTTTTAAATATAAATGTACAAGTCTTTCAAGCCAATGTACAAGTCTTTAATGCATTAGTAATATAAAACCTATTATAAACCTTAGTGTACACGTCTTAAAGCACAAAATACAAATCTTTTATGCATAAACCTTTAAAATATATTTCTTGTACTTAATAAACCTAAGTACAACACTTTAATACCCAAGGTACAAGCACCTAATGCACAAAACTTAAAAACTATGTTTTTACTAAACTAAGTTATATTTAATTTGGGGCTAATCACCCAAAAATGTAGTTAACTTGCCATTTTTTCCCATTGTATGTAGCATTCTTTTTGTTTTCTCATTCGTCAATAAACATCTATCGTTAGTCCTTTCGTGTACGTTACCAAAAACATGCATCGTTAGTCCTTTTTGCTAACGACCGTTAATAAATAACTTAAAATTTGGTTATCTTACGCTAAACTTGCATCGTTAGTCCTTTATACTAATGATCGTTAAAAAATAACTGAAATTTAGGTTTTCTTACGTTTCCATCCGTTTTTTCACGTTTTCGTCCGTTTTTACACGTTTTCGTTCGTTTTAACACGTTTTTGTCCATTTTTTCATACGTTTTTACACGCTTTCATCCGCTTTTTCAAGTTTTCCTCGTTTTCCGCGTTTTCATACGTTTTACCGTTTTCATCCGTTTTTACACATTTTCGTCCGTTTTTTCACGTTTTCATTCATGTTTACACGTTTTCATCCATTTTAACACGTTTTCGTCCGTTATTCACGTTTTCTACATGTTTTCATCCATTTTTACACGTTTTCTAAATGTGTAAAAAATGGTTGAAAACTTGTAGAGACGGCCGAAAACATTCGAAAATGTATTAATATGCGAAAAAATAGAAAAATGTGCAAACGAATGAAAGCGTGAAACAACGGATGGCGTGTAAGCGGATGAAACGTGAACAACAGCGAAAACATGCAAAATGGACAAGCGTGTAAACGGATGAAAACATGTAGAGCGGATAGCGTGAAAAATGGATGAAATGAATATGGACGAAACATGTTAAAATGGGCGAGCGTGTAAAAGCGGATGTAAATGTGAAAAACATACAGCCCAGGCAAGCAGAGGCGAAAACATGCATGGATGAAAGCGTGTAACGGATGAAACCATGAAAAAGCGGATGAAACCGTGTTAAAGCGGATGAAAGCGTGTAAAACATATGAAAAATGAAAAAAGCGAATGAAACCGTGTTATAACGGACGAAACGTGTTAAAGCGGATGGCGATGTAAAGCAAGCAGCGTGCAAAAATGGACGAATATGTGTAAAAATGGATGAAAGCGTGTAAAAACGGATGAAAACGTGAAAAAACGAACGAAATGGGGAAAAACCTCTATTGTAAAAATCGGCCCAGGTGACCGATTAATCCCCGAATAATTGCTGATCGCTCAGTAAGCGCATTGATTTATCATAATCGGCCTATTTAATCGGTTTGGTCAAAGATCGCTTAAAAATCAGTGAACAAACCGATTAATTGGAGAAAAACAGTCTAATCGGATTAATCGGACAAAATCGCTTAAAAATTGATCAACAAAATCGCTTAACAATCGGTCAAAGATCGCTTAAAATGATCAACAAACCGAGTAATATCTATGTTTGACTTGAACTTTTAAGAATTATGTATTATGTTTACATTTGAACACTTGAAATATTTGAACTTTGATGCAGTATACTTATCTCATACATATAATATAATAAAATATCTAAAATTACAATTTTGTCCATAAAAGTTCCAATCCAGTTAATCCCCGATTAATACCCGCCTAACCGATTAATCGTTAGGCCCTACCTGACCGCCTCACTAGCGCCTAGCGATTTTTACAACCTTGGGAAAAACCGACGAAAAGTGAAAAAACGGACAAAAACGTGTAAAAACGAATGAAAGCGTGTAAAGCGGATAAAAGCGTGAAAAAAGCGAAAGCGTGTTAAAGCGAATGAAAGCGTGTAGCGTAGAAAACATGAAAAAAAGCGAGGCGGAGCGTAAAGAAGACCAAATTTTAAGTTATTTTTTAACGATCTTTAGTATAAAGGACCAACGACGCAAGTTTAGCGTAAGATAATCAAATTTTAAGTTATTTATTAACGGTTGTTAGCATAAAGGACTAATGATGCAGGTTTTTTTGGTAACGGGTACACAGAAAGGACTAACGATAGATGTTTATTGACAGAATGAGAAAAAAAAGAATGCTACATACAATGGGAAAAAGTGGCAAGTTAACTACATTTTTAGGTGATTTGCCCTTTAATTTAAACCTAAACCTATAACTAACCAAGCCCTAAAACTAAGTTACTGCTTCATCTAGACCCTAAGTACAACTCACTATAACCAATGTACCACCACCTAAAGCTATTCAATCCCTATGATTTTTACCTAGTTAGATTATAACCAAAATCAAACTAAACCCTTTCAAACCTATCACTTGTTAAAATTCAAGCCACAAGTAATTTACTAGGTTATATTTACCACCAACACATCATGTTTCCTAGAATTTTACCCATGGTCAAAACTTGTAGGCATATCCTTTGGCCTAGGATCGAACCACATCATTCCATTTTTATTTCACCTCACAAAGATTTCCAAGTGGTATAAGGCAACCTCACCATGTCTCTTGATATTTCTACCATGGTCAAAATGTTGGACAAAACCCTTGGCTAATTTTTGCACACCATACACCACCTTCCCCATAACCACATGAACCTTTACAACCTCCAATGGAACACATCACTTTGTTTCCAATACCTTCTGTTGGGTTTTACTAATCATAACAATTATAGAAAACAAGTAAACATCATCAAAGCATGCAGCAGAAGTAATAGGAATAATACTTGTAATTTAATTAACCGAATTAAAAGAAAGTGCGTACCTTTTAGCAATTCAAGAAACACACAATATCGAGAACAACGAAAAAAAAATCCAAACCCTAACTATGGGTTTATACAATCGACCCAATGTAGTCGACACCCAAGATTAACCACAAACACAATTGTATTTGTCCTTCGTTCTTGTACACACGTACTAATATCGATTTGATGTGAAAAGCTAGGTTCTTGAATCACAAATAAAACCAAACACTTGTTTCTTGGAGTTGGAAAATCAAATCCATATGGTGAGGGAGGTGTACGATCGGCCACAACCAAGAGGAGAGGAGAGGAGAAGAAATTAGGTTTCTTTGGTGATCCAAGATTAGAATTATGAATACAAGGGGTTTGTATTTATAGGTTTTTTATAACTTGGTGATCAAGAAAAGTTCCTCCTTGGGATTTTGGAACCCCACGACCGGCTAAGGGAACCCAAGAGGGTTTCTAGATCCTTCTTGTCCACTAATTTCATCTCTAGTCCTTGTAGATTAACGACCGTTAGTCAAAACTCATTAAATATTAAATATCGCTAAGTATTTATTTCGTGAAAAATAATTAATGTTAGCCTTAACATTATTTAATAGAAGTGATGGTCATTCACATTTAGGAACTTTGTAACGTGTGTTAGATATCGTGCTAGAATAGTCAACGGGCTCGTGGATCGGGCTAAGCTAAATGGCTAATAGTTATGTTAAGCTAGCCTTATGTAATTTATTATCCAATCCAAGTCCAATCCAAGCCCAAGCCCAAGCCCATGGGGCATTAGGTAAGGAAGTATAAATACCCCTCAAATGGTCATTTGAGGGGTGTGCTTGAGTGTGTATGTGTGTGTTTTCCCTTTGATATACAAGTTTCCTTTCATCTTGTTTCTCTCTACACATATACGCATAACCTATATCATATCATCAAGTCACCACCTTTCTCATCTTTGTTTCTTTGTTTCTACGCATAACGTTTGTGTTTGTTTCACGTGTTACTTGTTTGGTAAGTTTGGTATAACGTGATAAGGTTGATATATTTAAGGTCCTACAATTGGTATCAATCGCCTAACAATGGTTTAGGAGTGTTGTGTTACGTTTTTTGTTAAAGTTTTACAAGAAAGTTGCATTTTTTGTATAAAAACGTGAGCTTTTGGCATAAATCTTTTATTTTTACGTGGTTTTAAGCTTAAAGTTGTAGACTTTATTGATCATTAAGTGTTTTGGAAGAAGTTTGTGCAAAAGAAATCATTTGGAAACGTGTTTTTGGTGAAAAATCGTGGTTTTGCATTTCTGGGCATTTTTACGCGTAAGCAACTTTTGGTCAAAACCCTATTCTTACGCATAAGAAAAGTCAAAACCCTAATCCTATGCGTAAGGTCTACGCGTAAGAATTTTGGTTTCTACGCATAAGCTTTTGGTGCAGATTCGTCGTGCTACAACGGTTTACTCGATGCTTCCCTCCTTGGATAAGTTTTGGAACATTCGACTTTGGATATCTTTTACAGGTATAAGTGTAAAAGGATTTTTGGTTTTAAACCTAAGTTTACGCATAAGCATAAAAGCTTACGAGTAACACTCTACGCCTAAGCTAACACTTACGAGTAACACTTATGAGTAACACACTACTCCTTTATCGTTGAATCGATCCTACATCAACTTTATCATAAAATACCTTCATCAATGGCTACTCAACAAGACATTCATGCAGGCCAGTCAAGCCGTCCTCTATCTGGAAAAGGTGGATATCTTCAATGGACAAATTAATATGCTCCGCTACATCAAGACCAAACCTAATGGAAAGCTGATGATTCAATCCATTCTGAATGGACCCTTCCACCTCGACCGGTCCAAAACCACAGTAATCTGATGCAACACCTCCCGTCCCACCATCTTTTCGTGTTCAATATGAATCAGAATACACTGAAGAGGATACGATGCAAGTCGACGTAGATGACATGGCAATTCACATTGTCCAACTGGGATTGCCAAGAGACATCTTGTTGGATCGTTATTTTATTGTGTTTGATGATTCGGGTGGTCTTGGGATATCAAAATACATGTTAGCCATTAGAGAGAGAAAGTTAGAGAGTTGGGTGTTTTCTTGGTAGAGAGTTACTTCACAAAATTGTAGAATATTAGATTGAAAAGCACCACCCCTTCCATGGATGGAAGGGGTATTTATACTACAAATACGACCTCCTATCCGGCTGTGGATCAGGCATCAGTGGGTAAAGACCGTCCTTCCTCCACGGTGTTGCACTAAACTATTCTACGCTACTAATTAACTATTTAACTACTAATGCGAAAATGCGACACGTCTACGAGCTAACATATGCTAAATCATAATTGGGGTGACCGACACTTTAACAAGGAATTTTATAATTCCTAACAATCTCCCACAGGAGGTAACCCCATAAATTACATTTTGTGTCCTAGCATTCTATTCTTGACTTTGGATTACGAGCTCGTAGACATCAATTCTTCAAGTTCAGTAATCTTTGTGCATTAGTAGCGATTCTTCAAAGTTCGCATTGATTTGTACTTTTAGTGGAGGCCTTTGAACTGATCCACATCTTTGATGATCTTCGAGCTTTCATTGAGATCATCAGCCACGGCAAATCTCTACGGATCACCCTTTTGTTGTGTTGCCATCATGTGAAGTTGTGACATTTGGACCGACATGCTCACACAGTTGAATCATGACATCTTTCCATCAAAGTGGCGGAAGCCTTACTGGTTCATGATATTTCAGCGTGGCGAAGCATAGTATGAAATATCGAGCAGGTTATGTAGATATGCACCAGTCATGATTTCTTCAAATTCGATTATGAATGTTGTGAGCATGCGGCTTTGGATTGACCGCTCAATTACGATCAGTACAACCGTCAAATGTACCTGCAAACAACAGTTAGCAATAAAAGCGCCGCGAAAGTGTCTTTGATCACTTTCGCTGAATTGAGTACCGGCCCACGGTTCCTGTTGATCGATTACAAATCTGCCACGTGATGGGTAGGATTCTTAAGAATCTCCTGTGAGGTTTCGCGGTGATTCTAGCTGTTCTCAGCGGACGTCTCAAAGACAACGAGGTGAGTGAACGGCGGTTGAGATTCAGCGATTGATGAAAAATGATTTGAAAAACAATTGCGTATTGCTTGAAGAAAGAGTTTTGCAATACGACGAAGGTTTTATGAGAAAGATCAATTTTCAAACAAAATACTTTTCGTATTAGAGAATGAGTACACATTCGACATGCTAGCGAAAAGATTAGAAGATTAGCACATCGAACGGTTTTTCTAAAAGTATTTTTCAATCAGAGATACTTTTTTGAATTTTGAAAACATAAGTACACATTCGACGTGCTAGAGAAAAGAAGATTTGCACATCGAACGGTTTTCCAAAAGTATTCGTCAATTCCATTCCTGGATCAAGGTTGATTCAAGAATGAATCGCCCCATTGTTTCTATCCAGTTGTCACAAGTTTGATCTTACGAGAAGATCTCACATGTCACCCACCAAGAGCTTGTTTGATGTTGGCTCTAGAAGGATTTCCATCTTCATCATGAATATTTTCATATCACTTTCGGATGTTCGCAATACCACAAGGATAATGCGTAGGACTCTTAATATGTACTTACTTTCCACATTGTGTGAAACAGCAAGTCTTCAATAATTTAGTGTCCTAATGAGATGTTGTGGATGATCTCTTGGCTCTAGACTCGATTGTGCATATTTGGTTCCGTGTCGGAGACTAGGGAGAGGGTCTCCTTCTTCAATATCAACAATCTCTAAGAGAAAGTCGATAGATAATGTCGGTTCCCCGTGAGAATGAAACAAGCCCTTTTAAGAGGAACTTGAGTAGCTTGGGAAGTTTAGTGCAGTGCATCATTGGGTCCATGATGTCTTGTCTTCAATACCGGCGTTACCTTAGTAACAACCAATAGCATATGTATTGAACCGGTTTTGCCCCTAAGGTTGAATTGATGGAGGGCTATTTCTTTTCACCCTTTAATCATTCATTTCTTTTTCATTCTTCAACCCGTTCAGTGCTTACGAGACTTCATAACTAGAACCTTGTTGGGTTTATTCCAGTACTAGCTCAGTCTCAGTCAGCACTCTTCCCATTCCTCACTTTTCTCCTTTTTCAATATACCTAAGGACTCTACACTATCTAGTGGATTGTCCTTGGGTAGATCCCTCGATTCACGGCGGATCGTGGGAACTAATACCTAACCTAACCATCCTTATAACACCATGCATAAAGTAAATTGGTCGGTCTTTTGGTACAGTTCATTCTTCCTTAAAACCAATTGAAAAATCATTTGGAAAAACAATCAAGGTGCTTGTGATACGTGATCAAAGCATTTTGTACCTTAATAGTTTTGATCATTTAGAAAATGCTCCCCCTCAACATGTGCATATGATTTTGAAATTGTTTAGCACATGGAGGCAAGAGTTCTTTGAAATAATTTCTTTGAAATAATTTCTTGATCACAATTTCCATGGAAAAAGCCATTTGATTTTCATGGTAAACATCTCCCCCTCAATATGTGCATAGGATAAGTGAAATCATTTTATCACATAGAGGCAAGAGTTCTTTTGAAGCACATCCACAATCACAAAATCCATTAAGAAAACCATTTGAAAACACAATCAAGGTACTTTATAATCTATTTTTTTTAAAAAAAACTTTTGTACCTCGATGGTTTTGCTCCCCTCAATATGTGCTTCGAGATTCGAAAGCGTTTAGCACATATGAGAGAGCAGCCTGCATAATTGAATCCAAACGATCACCTTTTATCAAATTTCATTATTAAATCACAAATTCTCCCCCGATAAAAATATCAAACCCTTTGAGATTTTGGATCCCAAGTGATTTAATACGGTTTATAAAACATGGGAGAAAATGTGCCTGATTTAAAAACTCATCTCGTTTTTGGATAAATGCTCCCCCTCAACATGTGCATTGTGTATACTGAAATCGTTTGGCACATGGAGGCAGGAGTGCCTATAAAGGACTAAAACCGATTCCATTAAAACAGATTTGAGATTTAAATCACGATCTCTCCCTTGATCAAAAATTTCAAACCAATTAGGGTTTTGGATCCCGGTTGATTTAAATCATTTAGAAAGTTTTAGGGAAAGACGTGGCAAGATTTAATTTTGAAAAATGACAGATAAGGACCAGATTTAGACATTAAAGATTGTTAGTGTCAGGTATGATAGTTTTTAAGAGATCTTTAAGTAAAATAAAACAATTTCACAATCAAACAAGAACAGAAAAAATTTCATTTTGAAAGACCTTGATTCTAAAAAAAATCATACCATGACATAACATTAAATCTTTAGATCACCACTTATATTGTACAAAGCGGAACTTTTGTGAAGAAATATCGTTTGAAAATATTTTACTTTAAATCACTCTCCCCCTCAATCCATGACCGTAGTCGATAATTGAGTGACTCAAGTTTTGATAAAATGAAGTCCGGTGATTTTCAAAATTAAGACCAATTAATTTTCAAAACAATATTTTCCATTTTCAAACCAATTTAATTAAATTATTCAAAATTGTTTAAAAATGGTATCCTGCACAAAGATACGTTAGGTGGTTGAGAAGCTTCTGTTGTTGTTGCTGTAAGGTTTGGAAGAAAAATGCAGATGAGTGAGACTTCTTCTTACGTTGCATTTTGAATGCCAACCGAGGTCAAATTAAGCTCTGTTTCTTCAATCACTTAGAAGAAAACCATCTGTTGATGCAGTGAGACCTCTTTCGTTGCATTTATGCCAACTCTCCATAGAAGTCCAATTAAGCTCCGTTTCTTCATTTGTCAACCCAAGAAATGGTTACCCTTTCCTTCGGCATCAATCATCATCATTAGTGGGATCCGGATCGGGAACATTCTTATATCCATGATATACGCATCGTTAGTGAACACACATACTGAGAATATATATGGTGGTCGACATCACCCATAAAAGCAATCGACTAATTAAAGTCAATTCAACATAACAATCAGATCATATATAGCATGGGAATAATGTGTTCATCAAACTTTAATCATCTAAACCTAACAATCATATCCTAGAAACCTAGTCCTTCAACATAGGCAATTATATTTTTACATTTTAACACGTAGGATAATTAAGACGGTCGTTAGATGATATAAATTTGAAAAATATTCTTCCCTCAATCAATGACTTTTTTTTCTTGAAAAGTTTTTAAAAGTCTTTGAAGTCATCGATTGAGTTTTGCGAATTATCACGAAAACTCTCGATCCGATTGATTTTTTCAAGCAACTCATTTTACCACCATTTTTGAAATACAACAAATATTTTTATGAAGAATTATAGACGGAAAAACATTTGTGTAGGGCAACGGTCCTTCACATACTTTCCTTAAATTGTTTTAGGATAAGTGCACGAAATATTTGAAAATTGTTTAGCGTAGCACTTTCCTTTCTTTATAAGAGCGGGTTGCTATCTGAAATGATAGCAAGCCATGGTTTAAGCGGCGGGTCAGATCAACAAGTAGCGTAAGCCACATTTTGAGACATGTTTTGGAAAGAAATATTTACACCTCCTGCTCGAACTTCATCTATGGTCCCGTGCCATTATTGAATGACATTTCTAAGACCGCAGATGTTATCGATACCAGAAGACATGTCTTGAGAAAAACATATTTTTGGTATTTTTAAATTTTCTGATTTTTATGGATTTTTGTTGGTTTTATATTTTTCTATTTTCTTTTTATTGGTTTTATATTTTTGTATTTTGATTTTTGAATAAATATATACAAGGATAGAATAGATGATATAGTTACGAGGATGATGATACGAGTACCAAGATAAGAATATCGAGCAGCCTCGTTGTAGAAGATAGAAGTCATCATCTCTTAAGCATTCACCACCAAAGCTTTCGAGGCTCCTGAATAGAAGAAAGAACAT
This sequence comes from Chrysanthemum makinoi, assembly GCA_910596185.1. NCBI lineage: Eukaryota > Viridiplantae > Streptophyta > Magnoliopsida > Asterales > Asteraceae > Chrysanthemum > Chrysanthemum makinoi. The sequence continues at coordinate 314,708,960 of OU343222.1, read as the reverse complement.
GAGCCTTTGAGAAAGAGAGACATTGGCAGCTTCCCCCCAAACCGAAAATCCTTGTGATGAGCAGATTCAAAGCTCTATTTCAAGCCTGCCTTAGCCAGTGCACGAAAAACACACCATTATCATAAATCCCATTTGCTCCTTTTAAGAACGATAATCGAGGATCTCCATTCGGGGTTATATCATCAAGAAGAAGAACAACAACGTATCATCCCACTCATAAATAATCTTCTCAAGTTTCATTTCACGAGAGTGAAGGCGATCCATTCCAAAAGGTGTCAAGAGACCACTTCCCAGCGTAGTTGAATTGATGCGTCAGGTCTCTTTGTATAATGCTCACGAACTCTCCAAATACACATCATGAGGGAATGAAAACATCTTCCCATGTTCACATTTTTCTTCCTGGATGATGGGTGTATGAAGCTCAAGAACCCGAAGTACACCAATACCCAAGAGCTCTCCCGAATACACATCATGAGGCTAATGAAAACACCTCCCCATCTTCACATTTTTTCTTCCTGATGATCGTATGAAGCTCAAGAATCTGGTACACACATTCCTACCGAAAGAATAACTGATAACACCTCCCTCATGTCATACATTTGTCTCGATATGTCATACTCGTGCCTCTTTTATCTTCGAACTTTCTACATCTCTCTTCCCCATAGTTGGAATAAGAACACTAAACGCTTTGATGAGTAAACCTGAGTTTCTATGGTCATGACATTTGTTTTCCGGATATCTTCAATCACTTAGAAAATTAAGTTCATCAAGTTTACTCGTCATGAGTCAAACCTGAGTTTCTCTCGTATAACTTTTGTCTTCCCGGATATCTTCAATTCTTAGAAGTATTAAGCATCAAGTTTACTCGCTAGATGCTTGTCTCCTTCCTCTTTCGGGTTTTGATACTTCAATCAAGAACTCTTTGAATGCCCAAATACTTGAAATTTGTTGAGAAGATTGCTTGATGTCTTTGTGAGAATCAACTTACTGAAGACTCTCTCGACTATTTATATCAACCCTTCAGACAATTTGAAGTGACCAATCGAAGAAGAAACCCGCTATACCATACTTGAAATCAAGTCAACTTCCCACATTTGTATCTTAAGCTTGCACCTAATGATGGAAGAACGCTGTAGAGAATTTATGCTTCAAGCAAATCTCTAAGTACTCACTACCCAAACAAAGTATGAGACATTAAAACCTCTTGCGATTATCCACACCGTCATATGCGTGTGACACTGAGTAAAACAAAGTAACACCTAATTGTGATAGTTAACAGTGTCTTCAACCATCCACCTCGATCTGCGGTAACTAGATAAACCAAGTCTTCAACTCAAATTCTTAAGCCCGAGCAAGTTATCAATAAGAACACTTTGTGAAAGTCAACTTCAATCTCAAATAAGTGATAAATGATTAACTCCGAAGTAATCAACTTGAGTCAAATGTCCAAAACGTGAAATAGTCAATAACAACGTCTCGAGGAGTCATCAAGCAAAGAATATGAGCAAGTCTAATTGGGATTGAATCACTTATAACACACTCCCAATTAGTGCTCTCCCCTAAACCGACAATCTGTTTGATAAATGCCCGATTAAGTCTTTAGATTGTTAAATTGCAACTCGTCTTTAGTCTTCTAACATGTAGCAGAAAATGTAGAAATGCATCAGACTCGACCTTCTTCAAGATTGTGCAGTTGGGGAATAGATAGTTAACATCTTCCACTCACACCAAAAAGGATCTCCACAAAAAGCATCCCAATTAACTTACATCTTGCAAATCCCTTTAACTAAAATCCCTCCCAATCAAACAAGAACAGAAAGATGTTCATCAAGGAAATCAGCAATAAGGCCGCAACGAACACACAAGATGGTAACGCCAAACTACCAATCACATCAAACAAGAACATATAGATTGTTCGGAATCATCATGTTGATGTATACGTGAAGCATTAACCGGAAGCACTTTGTCGATAAACTCATCAATCCGAGTGAAGATGTCAACTAACGGCTTCTTCGAAGAAACTCCATGTAAAGATGACCCGATAAGAAGAAGCTCGGTTCTTACATGAGTTTAGCCGGACCATTTGTATTCTCTAATATCAATCAACAATGCAAAAAATTCACACTTCTTCTCCCCCTCAAGAATTGCATACGGAGATGCCATTCTTGATTAAACAAGTGAAAATTATCCAAATGTAGTCTATTCACACTTCTCCCCCGCAAAATCAACACAGGATCTCTCAGGCGTCGCCATCGTCATTATAGTCGAGCAAGTGAAATGAGAAAACAATCAGTGGTAGCCCGGTTCACTTGAAGACTGAAGCGCATGGAAAAAGTATGAAGCATGTTGATGAGAATGGTCATAATAAGAAGATTTCTCTTCTTCCGAAGATAATGCGCACTGAAGCGTGCACATTTCTTTTCTTTAAGAACGAGGCATGAACTGATGTGTTCATACGTCATTATGTTGAAGTACGAGGCCTGAACTGATGTGAACAGACGTCATAAGAAGATTTCTCTTCTTCGGAAGATATCGGCGCATCAAAGCGTACACATTTCTTTTCTTTAGAGTACGAGGCATGAACTGTTGTGTTCATACGTCATTATCTCTCTCTTTTCATCATCTCTTGGCAAACATATAATCAACCCCATTATCATTCAGTAGGCTCTTTGTCGTGACAGCTGATGGAGAAAACCCATATGATGAATTTGACCCTGAAGTAAACTAACCCGAACTCGTGACTTAAACTCGCACATATCTAATAAAGAGCGGTGTCGAGACTTCATGCCCATTTGAATCTCTAAGTACTCTATACTCTTCAACCAACCAACCATCGAGTAATAGACGTATATCACCTCTTGAAAATCCACAATTGAATGTGACTGAGCACCTTCTACAAGCGTAACTCCTTAAAGTGATAGTTATTTTGAGATGATAAGAGCCCAATTTCCCCAAGTGGTAAAAGAAAAGGTAAAAGTCACTCAACAATAACTAGATTTCCAAGTCTTCGTTTTTGATAATAAGCTCGAACAAGGATCATGAAGAATCTTCATCCATCCATCCCGATACCTTCAGATACTAAGTACACTTGCTCGTGTTATTTCACTTCAACCTCAAATAAATAATAGTGAATTAACCCCGTTGTCACATCTTCTGATTAAAAGCTCAAATCTAGGCTCTTTTGACTTTTTAATTGAAATCTGATAATGGTTTCATCCCGACCATGGTTTAATGAGCATAACCCCGTAAAACTTTGAAGTAACCAAACCGCCATGACGAATATCCAAACACACATCCAATTCATGAAGTACACCCTTTTATCCCTTCTTTGAAGCAGAAACCGTAGCACCAGCATCAGATGAGATCCAGAATTACACTTTCCTTTCTCCAGGATGGTTCTATCATTACGGGATTTTACAATTCCATGGTTTAAACCGAGAAATAGATTCTTTCGCGGGATTTTACAAAACCAAGAATAAACCGTAAGATAGATCCGGAAATGCACTTTACTATTACCAGAATGTTTCCATTGTCGCGGGATTTTACAAGTCTATGATTTAAACCGAGAAATAGGTTCTTTCGCGGGATTTTACAAAATCAAGACACAACCGTAAACAATGTCAGCTTGAGTGTGTTATGACAACTTTGGTTTCAGTGAATATATGTTTTAGGAGAACATGCAGCGGTTCATCAACAGTTCATTATCCAACATCATCCATAACATCAACCATCCAATAAACACATTGGTATACACATCATTCACGCATTTTGTCGGCTGTTGCAGTGATCACATGGAGAAGCAAACCCGATATTCCAAACTTGATCATGAAGTAGAATTCCCCAGATTTGTTACTTAAACTTGTACTAATCCTTGTGAATAAGAAACGGTGTACCCAATGTACAAAGCCTCTTGACGTATCCTCAACTGCGTGAGACACCGAAGTGATAGCTACGTTGTGGGTTAAGTGAGAAAGAATCACAACCGTAACTAAATAGCCAAGTCTTTATCACCCTCTTTAAAAGCCCAAACAAGTCATCTTCGCGGAATGGTAGAAAGAAAGAAGACGGAATAAGTAAACGCGTCCGGAAAACCTCATTTCAAACCCAAATTAGAAATATAGTCCAAACAGCCCCGTAGTCAACATTTTCCAATAAGCACTTCAAGCAGCGACATGAAAATCTCCGTGAAAATGTTTGTACCAATATGTCGACTATCATAACACGACAAATTTCAATATCAACTCACATCAACAACAAGTCTCACAACATCCAAAACACATAGCAATCCAATCACTTCGACATACAAACCGTACACTGGATCTAGCTTAAGTCTATATTAGAATCAATTCCAAGTTCAGCCCATGACATTAATATCTGATCCATGAGTGAGAAAGATCATTATCCAATAACCAAAATCAATTACACAATCATAACCAATTCATGTTAACGCTCAAAATCCAACAAAACTTATCCGATTTACACAAATGACCAAATACGTCATTTGCCAATAAGCAAAGCACAAGTAATTACTCATACAAAACCCGGTCACATTAAATGGCTCAAAATAATCACACCGGTCCATGAAATTATTTCCACATTCAATAATCTCACAACATACACTCCCACCGTTTGTATGTCAAGTCCACACGGCCTACACATTGAAGCTTAAAAAATATGTCTCATCCATGTAGACTACTACACGAACAACCCCTGGCCCAAAGCTAACACACGGCCCAATCCAACTTTATATAGAGGCCCGGTTCAAAGCAAGCCCATACAATCACTCGTTGAAAGCAGTAATAAACTCACCTTATTATGCCCTAATATTCGGAGTATAAAAACGTACATAGCCACTCAAACAAACCCTAATCCTAGATCTAAACACAGTTAGCCCTCATCATTCTCTGCCTCCCTCCTCCATCGAAACGTTTCACAAAGAACACACACACCAAACAGATAAATCACACCAAGTATTCACAACAATCATAGCACATGACTTGGGTGTGCATTCGATTGTCGTGACCTAGCCACAGGGTTGGCTTGAGAGTCAACGATTAGCCACAGAGATGGCCTCAACACGACCTTGCCACAGGGATGGCAAGAGGTCCTAGTATCGGCTTCAAGATTCATTGGGTCTAAGGTAGGTTTATGATGTGATAAGTTTTTGATTATTGAATCAACCGAACCAAGAAAGTGAGGTAACAACCTTGTTGCTTTCATTTATCTTTAAGTGTTCGAATATGAATGAAGCTTAGACTTCAAACAAGATGGTCTGTTACGAGTCATTTGATAGAGTCTAGATCAGTGAGGATGATTTGTTCTTTCGTTTGCTTGACCTTGAATGGTTTAGATGTGACATTTATTACACCGAAAGAATGAAAGCTGAGATCTTGTAATTGATATCTGTTGAGTCTTGGTCTCTTTAAATCTTCACGTTTTCTTTGACCGAAACAAAAGAAAGAACATAACACTCTTGTTATATTTCTTATCTTTGTAGTCGGACATATATTAATGAAGTGAATCTTCACAATGATCAATGATGGTTTATGAGTCGTGTGTAGATACTTTATGAGTCTTGATGTGTTATGAGACTACACGACATGAACTGAGATTCAACTAATTCGAAGTGAACTTTATTTCCATACGTTAGAGACTTGATCTGTGAAGCAAAATGTCGAGGGGTTTTAATTAAGCTTGAGTTGAGGTCTTGACTGCCTTAACCAATCCTTGACATATGCTGAGATTGTGCTTGTGTTATGATAGAGTAGATTGTAGATGATTGAAGTACTTCATAAGAGTAAGTGAAATGAATGGTTGCTTGTAGTATGTTGATGTAACAGCTTCGAGTCTTTTCATTGTCAATTTAAAACCTTCGTGGACTGATGATGGTATGATAGCCTGAGGTTGTGATAATTTAGATATAGGTGTTTGTTTAGTGGTCATGGTCTTGTCATTCTCCTTCATCCTTTCTGTGTAAGTCGCTAGTCAAGTCGCCAGCCTAAGTCGCTAAGCAACTCGCTAAGCCAACTTGCTAAGCAAGTCGCTAAGCAAGTCGCTAAGCAAGTCGCTACGACTTGTTAAATAACAAGTCGCCAGGCCATCTTATAACCAAGTCGTTACTTCAAGTCGCTACCCCATTTTATTCAAGTCGCTAGCTGTAAATACAACTCGCTAGCATAACTGCTACTTCTATACAATGAATATAGACGACTTGTAAAGACAAGTCGCCACCGGTGAAAGTAACAAGTCTCTAGGTATATTCATCGAATCAGGACATCATATAGGGACAACTCGCTAGCAAGAATATGGCCACTTTCAAACCCATAAAATCATCATAAAAATGCAATCTTTTGACTATTTTGACCATGAATATAACCAAGAAAAGTTACCAGTTGACCATATAGAACTGACCAATATAATAACACAGCTTTTGTACCAAAAACAAATAGATGACGAGTTACAATACTGTTCTTTGGACACACGCTTGACACAAATCATATGTAAATATTATATTGGACATTGACCAAGTAACACATGTGTAAAACTGTTAACCACAAAGGTAGAAAAAAGAAAAATTTTCGACACATAACAGTAGCACAGAAACAGTATAAACATATATCAAAAACCACACTAAATCAACACAACACAAAAACCTTGGCTCTGGTACCAATTGTTGGATCGTTATTTTATTGTGTTTGATGATTCGGGTGGTCTTGGGAGATCAAAATACATGTTAGCCATTAGAGAGAGAAAGTTAGAGAGTTGGGTGTTTTCTTGGTAGAGAGTTACTTCACAAAATTGTAGAATATTAGATTGAAAAGCACCACCCCTTCCATGGATGGAAGGGGTATTTATACTTACAAATACATGACCTCCTATCGGCCTGTGGATCAGGCATACAGTGGGTAAAGACCCGTCCTTCCTCCACGGTGTTGCACTAAACTATTCTACGCTACTAATTAACTATTTAACTACTAAGTAACGAAAATAACGACACGTCTACGAGCTAACATATGCTAAATCATAATTGGGGTGACCGACACTTTAACAAGGAATTTTCTAATTCCTAACACATCTTTGCTACTGTAGACAGCTGTGAAACTGCTTTCGATATGTGGGAACGTGTTAGAAGGCTATGTTATGGAACAGAAATTGGTCAACAAGACGTGGAGAACAAGCTGCTAACTGCATGGGAGAAGTTCACATCAACTCAAGGAGAATCCATTGAATCCTACTATGGAAGGTTTTGCACTTTAATGAATGAGCTTATCAGAAACAAGTTGGCACCCAGAACTATCGTGAGTAACATCAAATTTCTCAACAATCTTCAAGAAGAATGGGGACGACATGTCACTATTGTCAACCAAACAAAGGACTTACATCAGGTGAACTTTGATCAACTCAACGATTTTTTGAAACAAAACCAAGCTGAAGTCAATGAAGTTAGGAAAGAAAGATTGGCAAAGAATCATGATCCATTGGCACTACTTGCAGAGACTCTAACTCCAGTGAACTCACTACAACACTCCAGTTCAACATTTAATTTTGCCATTTATCATTGGTAACGCATAAGTTTGGCTAATTAATGATTATTACCCTAAAATATTTTAATTATGTCCATTAATAAAAATGAGAATACGCTTATAACTCAAAGAATATTAATGCGATTAATCCGTTATGACTTAAATGAGCTAATAAGTATTAAACGAATCATAATTCGGGTAGATTTGTTGGAGGAGACGTGACGCTGTACCTTCGTGTTCGTTCATTTGTTTGCTTTCCCCTCATTGGCGTTAAGGTACAGGTATTCTATCCCTTTTCAGTAGGGGTTTTCATGAAGTTCTGGTCCCTTTGACTTTGTTCGCTTATGAAAATTCATTGCTATGATTCCTTGCTATTGACCCTCTGACATTGAACCATTGCTATTGACCCCTCTGTTACTGAACCTTTGTTATTGAACCTCTGTTACTGAACCTTTGATATTGAACCTCTGTTACTGAACCCTTGATATTGGACCTTGATATTGGACTATTGTGTCACACCCCCAAAATACCTGTTTTGCAGCGGAATGGAATACCTGGGGCGTGACTGCCATAGCATCACAGTTACAGTTATATTGAACGACCTAAAGTATCATTGTGAAAACACATCATTTGATTAAGTAAAATATTCAGAGTTTACAAAGTATAGGTCCCAAATGATAGTCAACATGTACGGAAATAAGTTTGATACAAGCCAAACGATGTTTTTAAAGTGCATAAATCCCATGTGAGACGCGTCGTCACCACGACTCTATGATAAGTCCACATGCATGCCATGAAGTGTATGCCTTAGATACCTGAGATAAAACATGCTAAAAGTGTCAACACAAAGGTTGAGAGAGTTTATAGAGTTTGTGTTGTCATGAAAAACCTTTAAAGAACGTTCATGCAGAAAAGGCATTGCAAATCCACTCAGTTCTAAGTTCTGCCCATACAAAACTTGCAACTTGTGTGTTTACAATCCACTGAAAAAATATGTATAGTTTATGTTCAAGCACACATCGTCAAATGAGTTCACAATAGCACCTAACTTAACGTATCAATAGTCAATTGATATAGCACATAATCCGACGTAGAACAATAGTACACGACTCGACGTATCAGTAGTCAACTGATATAGCACATAACTCGACGTAGAACCATAGCACATAATCAATAGTACATGACTCAATGTATCAGTAGTCAACTGATATAGCACATAATTCGACGAAGAACAATAGCACACAATCAAGAACAATAGATATGGTACAACATTCGGTTTTGAAACAATTATGATCATGATAAAAGTTGTAGCATGTATCTCCCCCAAAATAGTACAAAACAATTGAAAATAGGGGCCATGAAACTCACGGTAATCCTTAAAAGTTTAGAGTACTTGTAAAAGTGAATGAAAATAGTTGAGCATGTAAACCTAATACTCTCGAGGTTTTTATTTCAAAACCCTAACTAGATTATTAATAGAACTTGATTAACACTTGAAGCTTGAAAAATCAATGGTTTCTTCTTGTGTTCATGCCTTGGTCGACCACAATAATGGAGATGGAAGAGTTTCTTGTTTTCTTTACACCTTCTAGTATGTGTTTTGTATGTGTTTTGGTTTAATATAACTCTTTGTATAATGCAAATATCTAGCAACTTTGTGTATGTGTACATTATCTAATCAATATATTTTATAAAATGATGACAAGGGGGTTTGGTCGGAAAGGGGTAAATTGGGGAGGATTTGATGTATTTTGATGATTTAAATTTATTTAAGTTTAAGTATAATGTATATTTTGTACCTATAATTAGTTATTAAGTGTAGCGTTAGCTAGAAATTGATTTTAACGAAAAAAAACAAAATATATCGAAGTCCTAAAAATTATAAAAATGCATTTCTCGCAAGTATTGAGTGAATAAATAATTATCGAATATCATTTACAAAACCGTCGTAAATATGTATATAACAATTTATATACCAAATAAATTCAAAACATCGGATAAACTAATAATATAATTTTTATAGTCTTAAAATGAGTATAAAAATATATCAGGATAATTGTTGGAAGTGTCGGATCAAATATTAAAAATAAATGATCGTGCGATAGCGTTTTTTTAATAGATAAATATACGTTAATGAAATATGCAAACTCATGCATGAATTAATATGAATATGATGTTACTGATGATATGTAGACTAAATCTAGTCTATATGTAATGTTCTCAATGATGTTTCATGAATACGCATCTAAACCCTCAAGGTTACGCGTATTTGATACTCGTAAACCTAGTTTACGAAAAATGATGAATAGCGAATCATGAATAGTGATTTTTCTCCAGGAATGAATAGTATTTTGTGAATAGTAAAATTTTAAAATAACCTTTCAAAGTCGCAAACGGACTTCGAAAATGATGAATAGTAATCTGTGAATAGTATATTCCCGAGATGAATAGTAAAACTTTTAAAGTTTGTAAAATGACATGAAATTACAATTTGTCACATTCGTCCACCCAAAAAGGAATTCAGTTCCTGAAATCAGTTCATGTTGGTTTATCAGGTTTAGGGTTTGTGATGAATAACGAGAAGAGAAGACATGAAGAATTGTCGTTACGGCTATCTATGATTGAGAGTGTATAAACACCACGATAGGGAAAATATTGGAAGAATATCTCCGATGAGCATCACTTTGACTTTTAGGAATATGTGAAATTTTTTGCTTGCACTAAGATTTATAAGTAACTGCTCCCAACATAACATGATCCCTCCAGAATTAGACATAGTTAGCTAGGCTATGTATAATTAAGGAACGATAATGTGACGTTCGGTTTAGTTGTTATAACTCCCCATGTTTAAGCAGATTTAAACCATGTCATTCAAATGGCAGTTAAAGTAAAAGGAAGTAAAAACTTGTGTAAGTGATAACGAATCAGAAAGGAAAAGAAAATACGATAGATGATAATATTTCACAACAAGTGGTTTATCAAACAGTAATATATCTTAAGTCATAAAGATCCGAATACGATGGAGGATATAAACTTAGTACGACATAGTGCATAAGGAAATAAGACTGTTAATTTCTAAACTTCTTCACTCTGCCGCGTTGTTGATACCCTGGTGAGCTTCTCCTCTTTCTAACATATATGCTTTCCCATGAGCTCCTTTAACTTGTTGACCTTGGTTTTGGGGACATTGGTTCTGATAGTGTCCTTGCTCCCCACATCCGAAACATGTAATTATGGTCTTGCCCTTGCAGTCCTTAGCAAGGTGTCCCACTTTGTGACAGCTAAAGCATATACCACATGGACCATCATGATGTAGCGTGCATTGGTGGCATCATGGTAAGTTTCTAGTATAAGCTCTTCCCTTTGTTGGTGCAGCAACATAAACCCTGGCGACTTCTTGTCTTCTATTATGTTGTTGATAATGGTTAGTGTTATGGTTTTGGTTGTCATAGTTATAACCTCCATAGTCATTTTCCCATTTCCTTTTGTTGTTGCTAGCTTGGTTGTTGTTGTTGCGGTTATTGTTGATAATGTTTTCCCTTTTCACAACTTGAGCCATGAGTTTTTGAGTTATCCTGATAGTCTCTTCAATTGTTTGTGGATCGGAAGAAGTTACATCTCCTTGAATACTTTGTGGAAGTCCTCCAATGAAATTTCCAGTAATTTCTCATTGTCTGAAACCATAGTTGGACAAAGAGCAGCCAACTCTTGAAACCTTCTGATGTAAGTCTCGATGTCATAACCAATAGTCACTAACTCATAAAATTCTGTTTCTAGTTTCTTCACCTCTGTGCGTGTACAATACATCTTAGTTACTAGCTTCTTGAATTCATCCCACGTGAGCTTGTAAGCATTTTCCATACCAATAGGCTGCGCATATGAATTCCACCATGACATTGCGCCATCTAAGAGTGTACCAGTGGCGAACTTCACCTTGCAGTCATCTGGGCAATTGCATAGAAGAAATACAGACTCCATCTTCTCAAACTAACGGATCATAGCAATGGCTCCTTCTGTGCCTTTGAACTTTGTGGGATCACAGTTCTTAAAGTCCTTGTATGTACAATTTAGAACTCCAGATCCTCCTGCAGTTCCTGCAGCAGTAGTAAGTCTAGCAGCTTCAGCAGCAGCCGTGGCCTCGGCAACAGCAGCTACCGTTGCTCATTCTTTCCTTAGTGCCTCGGCTATACTATCCTCTACGTAATTTTGGATAGAAGCTTGTGTCATATCTGGTGTAGCTTTCTTTGGCGCCATAACTCTTCAAAATAAGAGGAAGGATGAGACGTAGCAAAGTCCTATGATAAGAATAAGTGCTCTAAAGAGATGTGATATGAGGTAATAAGTTTGAGGTTATTTTTCAAAATGAGTGACGGTTTAGTTACTTAATGTGCGATTAACGTCTAACATGACGATTTGGCGGTGAAACAGAGGAGTGAGAGCGACTTTACCCTCCTTGAAGGTTTCGTCTCGGCATCCGATGATATTGGTGATGAGTCAGCTGATGTTAAAATTGTGATAGGGAATGACAAGGATAATGGAATGGGTATCTGAGGACATCTATGTGACAATCAATTTGAAATGAAAGTAAATAACTCGCATAATGTGCGTATAAAACCGCATGCATAGTGAATATGCACTTATGATGAAATGATGAGATGCTATGATGATGTAGTTATAGTCTAGGGTCAATGATACAACCTAGTTCTCTATAACTCTTGCTCTGATGCCAATATGTCACACCCCCAAAATACCTGTTTTGCAGCGGAATGGAATACCTGGGGCGTGACTGCCATAACATCACAGTTACAGTTATATTGAACGACCTAAAGTGTCGTTTTGAAAATACATCGTTTGATTAAGTAAAATATTCAGAGTTTACAAAGTATAGGTCCCAAATGATAGTCAACATGTACGGAAATAAGTTTGATACAAGCCAAACAATGTTTTTAAAGTGCATAAATCCCATGTGAGACGCGTCGTCACCACGACTCTATGATAAGTCCACATGCGTGCCATGAAGTGTATGCCTTAGATACCTGAGATAAAACATGCTAAAAGTGTCAACACAAAGGTTGAGTGAGTTCATAGAGTTTGTGTTGTCATGAAAAACCTTTAAAGAACGTTCATGCAGCAAAGGCATTGCAAATCCACTCAGTTCCAAGTTCCGCCCATACAAAACTTGCAACTTGTGTGTTCACAACCCACTGCCAAAATATGTATAGTTTATGTTCAAGCACACATCGTCAAATGAGTTCACGATAGCACCTAACTTAACGTATCAATAGTCAATTGATATAGCACATAATCCGACGTAGAACAATAGTACACGACTCGACGTATCAGTAGTCAACTGATATAGCACATAACTCGACGTAGAACCATAGCACATAATCAATCGTACATGACTCAATGTATCAGTAGTCAACTGATATAGCACATAGTTCGACGAAGAACAATAGCACACAAACAAGAACAATAGATATGGTACAACATTCGGTTTTGAAACAATTATGATCATGATAAAAGTTGTAGCATGTATCTCCCACGAAAATAGTACAAAACAATTGAAAATAGGGGCCATGAAACTCACGGTAATCCTTAAAAGTTTAGAGTACTTGTAAAAGTAAATGAAAATAGTTGAGCATGTATCTCCCCCAAAAGTAATTCAAAACGTATAAAAGTAGGGGCTATGAAAACTCACCTGATGCAATGATTATGATGACAAAAGTGGATACACTGAAATGAGGTGCAATCTCTATCTGCAACCTAATATGAATGATATGTTCTAATGTAAGTCATGAAACAATGTCGTACATGCAAATTCACATGTAATCTATACCACTTGTACATTTTTGAAAATGAAGTTTATCGTCGAAATATACGTTTATGACATCTCGTCATGTTATAAAATACTTTACAAGTACTTACGTTGAAACAACATCCTATAATAGTTTTTAAGTGATAAATCAAGAAAATATAGTTTTTCGTCGTAAAATAATACACTTTAACAACTCATGAAAAATGACTAAGTAGCCTCGTAAAGCTAGTCGTAAATCGGCAAATATCGAGTTTTAGGAAACAAACCCAATGGTTTTGGAAAGCTTGTAGCGATATCTAAAATTCTTAGCATTTAAATTTTGATCATTGTAGTCTCGATCATAGAGAAAAATATAGATGAAGTAAGATAATCGAACTAAAAGTATAGTTTAAGGTTAGTTTTCAACAAAGTTTCAGTGATCGTATATTATTCATTATAACTTCGTTTGATGAACGGTTGAACATTTTGGAAAATAGAATAGGTAAAATCACTTTTACTTGTAGACATCGTTTTCTCAAAAGTACTCTATCGATATGAAAAACGGCTCCAAACATGGTCACTTGCGATAACCATTTTGGACTAATAGAAAATATGTAAGTGTTATTACTTGTGTGAAATAGTTACGATAACCATATTTAAAATGCGTGTAACTTAGTCGTTTAAGCTTGGTTTTCTATGTTTTATATATCCTTAGTTTCGTGTTAATGTATACTAATATATTTTTGATAAATCGACTCATTTAGATAATGTTTAAAACTCATTTTTGCCCCTTAAATAACCCTTGACAACTTGTATTTTTCAGAAAATTAGTTTTCGTCGTTAAACTTGAAAATAGCGTAACTTCTTCGTTTTAAATCCGTTTTAACCCGTTCAAGCGACCACGGTTTCATTTTAAAGTCTATTTTCTGAAAATATAAACTAAAATAATCCATGACCTATCAAAATTTCCAGATTTTACAAAAATGGACAGCCTTTAATTATAAGTTGTCGAAAAATGATTTTTCTAGTGTAATACTTATTCTAACCCTTTCCAATCAAAACCAAAACTATTATAAACCTACCATACACCTACTTAGGGTGTTATGGATTCTTAAACTTTATCAACAATGATAGGTTTCATAGGAATAATTATAGGATAGTTAATACTCATAATAAGTAAATAAAATAAGTAAAAGTGGTATGATTCATAGTATATTTGCATGTTTTTGTTACTAGATCATAAAAATATATCAAGAATGAGTATGAAAGAGTAGTAAAAATTATGAAAATCTTACTAGTAGTATGATAAATTTTTGAGCTAGTAAACCTAATAATCTTGAGGTTTTTATTTCAAAACCCTAACTAGATTATTAGTAGAACTTGATTAACACTTGAAGCTTGAAAAATCAATGGTTTCTTCTTGTATTCATGCCTTGGTCGACCACAATAATGGAGATGGAAGAGTTTCTTGTTTTCTTTACACCTTCTAGTATGTGTTTTGTATGTGTTTTGGTTTAATTTAACTCTTTGTATAATGCAAATATCTAGCAACTTTGTGTATGTGTACATTATCTAATCAATATATTTTATAAAATGATGACAAGGGGGGGCTTGGTCGGAAAAGGGTAAATTGGGGAGGATTTGATGTATTTTGATGATTTAAATGTATTTAAGTTTAAGTATAACGTATATTTTGTACCTATAATTAGTTATTAAGTGTAGCGTTAGCTAGAAATTGATTTTAACCAAAAAAAATAAAGTATATCGAAGTCTTAAAAGTTATAAAAATGCATTTCTCGCAAGTATTGAGTGAATAAATAATTATCGAATAGAATTTACGAAAACCGTCGTAAATATATATATAAATTTATATACCAAAATAAATTCAAAACATCGGGTAAACTAATAATATAATTTTTATAGTCTTAAAATGAGTATAAAAATATATCAGGATAATTGTTGGAAGTGTCGGATCAAATATTAAAAATAAATGATCGTGCGATAGCGTTTATTTAATAGATAAATATACGTTAATGAAATATGCAAACCCATGCATGAATTAATATAAATATGATGTTACTGATGATATGTAGACTAACTCTAGTCTATATGTAATGTTCTCAATGATGTTTCATGAATACGCAGCTAAACCCTCAAGGTTACGTGTATTTGATACTTGTAAACCTAGTTTACGAAAAATGATGAATAGCGAATCATGAATAGTGATTTTTCTCCGGTAATGAATAGTGTTTTGTGAATAGTAAAATTTTAAAATAAGCTCTCAAAGTCGCAAACGGACTTAAAAAACAATGAATAGTAAAATGATGAATAGTAATATGTGAATAGTAAATTCCCGAGATGAATAGTAAAACTTTTCAAATTTGTAAAATGACCTGAAATTACGATTTATCACATTCGCCCACCCAAAAAGGAATTCAGTTCCTGAATTCATTTCATGTTGGTTTCTCAGGTTTAAGGTTTGTCATGAATAATGAGAAGAGGAGACATGATGTTAGGAATTGGAAATTCCATGTTAAAGTGTCGGTCACCCCAATTATATTCTAGCATATGTTAGCTCGTAGATTTGTAGTTATTTACGTTATGTAGTAGTTTATTAGTTAATTTGTAGCGTAGATTAGTTTAGTGCAACACCGTGGAGGAAGGACGGGTCTTTACCCACTGTATGCCTGATCCACAGTCCGATAGGAGGACGGTATGTTTGTAACTATAAATACCCCTTCCATCCATGGAAGGGGTGGTGCTTTTCAATCTAATATTCCATACTTTGTGTAAACCTCTAGCAAGAACACCCAACTCTCTAACTTTCTCTCTCTAATGGCTAACATGTATTTTGATCTCCCAAGACCACCCGAATCATCAACACAATAAATATTAAGATCCTACAATTGGTACCAGAGCCAAGGTTGTTGTGTTTTGATGATTTTTTTGTGGTTTTGATACTTGGTTGAAATTGTTTTTGAACTATTTGTTGGTCGGAAATATGTTTTTCGATTTACTTTTGGTTAACTGGTTTTAACTAGTATTTGTATACCTTTTTCTTTGGTCAAAAGTGTCTTGTGCTTTCATGGTTTCAATGTCTTGCATCTCACTGGTCCAAACAGATTAGTTGCATCACTTTTATGTGAATTTTTTTTGGTACCAAAAGTGATATTACAAGTGGTCATACAGTGGTCAAATAAATATGTCATCTGGTCATATTATTGTTTGTCTTCATTTCTGTGGTTCTTGTGGTCAAACAACAGTTTTATGATGTATTTCTGGGTAAGTATGCATATGGTCGGAAAAATAGTCGAACAAACTCATCGGAAAAGATTTTTCATCCTAGCGAGTTGTACTATCATGATAGCGACTTACTCTCAAAACTGTCCAAATGAAATGAATCCTTGTAGCGACTTGGTTTTATGGTAGCGACTTGCCTGAGTCTTTACTCATGGCGACTTGGTACAAACCTTTGACCTAGCGACTTAGACCTAACGACTTGTTATTTAACAAGTCGTAGCGAGTTGTCTTAGCGAGTTAGCTTAGCGACTTGGCTTAGCGAGTTGGCTTAGCGACTTGACTCACGACTAGACTTGACATTGACAGAAATGATGAAGAAGAAAGACCTAGGCATTAAACTGACATAACTCGAGACCACAACCAACGAATACTTGTCTCATCACTCAACGTATTTCAAATCTCAAAACTGTAAAGAATGGGTTTGTTAATATCTCAGAATGAAATCGTGTCTCAATGGTTCACATCAAGACCATCTTGGGTCTAAATTTACACGAATTTCTTTCATCACCGATTTATTGTGATTCGAAATCAAGAAATTGAATTGTCAATATCAACAGATCCAAGTATTTTCTCAACAAACCAAGACTCTACTCAAACATAAACAAGATCTCAGAATTATTCATCACTGATCCAAAAAAAAAAGCTTGTTGATCTCAGATTTGTTATCTCATGGTTTAAAAACGTCTCAAAGAACGTTTTTTTTCTCGGATCCATTCAACCACAAAGAAACTAAATCCATCATTGATCATCCTCAATTGATTTTCGAACTCAAAAAGGAAGAGTATTAACAACTTGTGTTAGTATCTTTCCCTCTTCATGGCTCGTTAAAATCTAAACACTTGTCACCACAATCGATTAACTAAGAAATATCTTACCCGTGACCCTTTATCTTGACTGTGAAGCTTTATCATCATCTCAAAACCATCCCTGTGGCTAAGACGAATCAAGATACTCAAACCATCCCTGTGGCGAGCATGTCATGCTTAACAAAGTTGATTTTGTTTGAAGACTAAATAGGGCGGACAAATATTTGGGTTATTAATGATTGGTGAGACGGTGAAGGGATTTGATAAACCGATTGTAGATGTGTATACACTGTTTTTCTTGTTTCCAGATTTATGTGGTAAATGGTACGTTGTTTTGGGGAGATTAACTGGTGGGAGGCGGATGTGTATGTGAGAGATCGTAGGGTTTGAGGTGAGAAATATTTGGGTAAAAGTGTGTGATTTAATGGTCCTTTATAAGTCCTGATGATTAGGGAGTCATTATCTTTGGATTTCATGGGCCTATCGGATTTTCATTGGGCTGGACGTGCTTATGGACATACTTGGTAATAGTTTATTGTGTTATATATTTATTTGGTCCGAGCTTTTTAGAGCTTAATATCTCTTCCATTTTTACCAAGTGCATCTTGTGTGATATGGTGTTGGGGACATACAATATATATATACATGGTTAACTTTCACAAGTTTTGTATATTTGGCCGGATGATTAAGCCAATGTGATATCAAGAAATATTTAATCGTGTGTTAACTGCTTGGGCCGAATAATATACTTTCACAAGTTAGATTGAATGACTTTATGAGATTGTTGACATATTATGAGATTTGACTAATACGTGATTTGATGATTTGGAGCTTATGAGATTTGATGATGAGATTTGATGTGTTCTCATGGGTTTGATGATATGGAGCCAAGTTATCATTAGGTGAATGTGCATTTAATTATGGATTGGATAATAGTATTACTTGAACTTGAGGATTATATCCGAATCATTTGATAAGTGTGGAGGTTCAAATATAATGCTTGGTTAATGGACTTGGATAATCTGAGATGTGTTGAAGAGATGTGACGATAAGATTTGGTATGATGATGAGAGTTGTTGTGGTATAAGGGTTGATATTTTGGTTTATGCAGTTTCATGAGGGGTATTCTGTCACGGCTTTAATTTATGTATGATCAAAGTTGACTACGGGATTGTTTGGACGATATTTCTTATTTGGATTTGAAGTGAGAATTTCCGGGCGTGTTTACTTATTTCGTCTTCTTTCTTTCTACTCTTCCGCGAAGATGACTTGTTTGGGCGTTTATTGAGTGTGATAAAGACTTGGCTATTTAATTACGTTTGTGATTCTCTCTCACTTAACCCACAACGTAGCTATCACTTCGGTGTCTCACCCAGTTGAGAATGTCACGAGGTTTTGTACATTGGGTACACCGTTTCTTCTTCACAAGGATTAGTACAAGTTTAAGTAACAAATCTGGGGAAGTTCACTTCATGATCAAGTTTGACATATCGGGTTTACTTCACCATGTGGTCACAGCAACAGCCGACAGAATGCGTGAATGATGTGTTTACCAAAATGTTTATTGGTTGGTTGATGATGTTGATGATGTTGGATAATGGACCGTTGATGAACCGCTGCATGTTCCCCTAAAATAGATATTCACTGAAACCAAAGCTGTCATACCACATTCAAGCTGACATTGTTTACGGTTTTGTCTTGATTTTGTAAAATCCCGTGAAAGAACCTATTTCTCGGTTTAAATCATAGACTTGTAAAATCCCGTGACAATGGAAACATCCTGGTAAAAGTAATGTGCATTTCTGGATCTATCTTGCAGTTTATTCTTGGTTTTGTAAAATCCCGCCGAAAACTATTTCTCGGTTTAAACTATAGAATTGTAAAATCCCGTGATGATGGAACCATCTTGGAGAAAGGAAAACGTATTTCGGGGTCTTCGATCTTGGTGTTACGGTTTCGTTTGAAGAAGGGATAAAAGGGTGTACTTCATAAATAGGATGTGTGTTTGGATATTCGTCATGGTAGTTTGGCTATTACATGGTTTCTACGGGTTATGTGCGTTTAACCATGGTCGGGATGAAACCATTATCAAAGTTCATATAAATGTCAAAGAAGGCTAGATTTGAGCTTTTAAAGATGTGACAACGGAGTTAATTCACTATTATTTATTTGAGTTTGAAGTGAAATATCACGGCGAGTGTACTAGTACTCAAAGTATCAGGGGATGGTTGGATGAAGATTCTTCATGATCCTTGTTCGAGCTTATTATAAAAAACGAAGACTTGGAAATCTAGTTATTGTTGGGTGTCTTTTACCTTTTCTTTTACCACTTGGGGGAATTGGGCTCTTACCACTACAAAATAACTATCACTTTAAGGAGTTACGTTGTAGTGCTCAGTGTCACATTCAATTGTGGATTTTCAAGAGGTGATATACGTCTAATACTCAATGGTTGGTTGGTTGAAGAGTATAGAGTATTTAGAGATTCAAATGGGCATGAAGTCTCGACACCGCTCTTTGTTACATATGTGCAAGTTTAAGTCACGAGTTCGGGTTAGTTTACTTCAGGGTCAAATTCATCATATTGGGTTTTCTCCATCAGCCGTCACGACAAAGAGCCTACTGAATGATAATGGGTTGATTACATGTTTTGCCAAAAGAGATGAGGAAAAGAGAGAGATTATGACGTATGAACACAACAGTTCATGCCTCGCTTCTAAAGAAAAGAAAAGTGTACGTCTCAGTGCGCTTTATCTTCAAAAGAAGAGAAATCTTCTTATGACGTATGAACACAACAGTTCATGCCTCGTTCTCTAAAGAAAAGAAAAGTGTACGTTTCAGTGCGCTTTATCTTCTGAAGAAGAGAAATCTTCTAATTAATGACCATTCTCATTGTCACACCCCTAAATTACCTGTTTTGCAGCGGAATGGAATTCCTGGGGATTGACTGTCATAGCATCACAATCACAGTTATATTGAACGACCTAAAGTGTCGTTTGGAAAATACATCGTTTGATTTAATAAAATAATCAGAGTTACAAAGTATAGGTCCCAAATGAAAGTTACTATGTGCGGAAAGTAAGTTTAGTACAAGTCAAACGATGTTTTTAAAGTGTATAAATCCCATGTGAGACGTGTCATCACCGCGACTCTATGCTATGTCCTCATGCATGCCATGAAGTGAATGCCTTAGTTACCTGAAAATACATTGCTAAAAGTGTCAACACAAAGGTTGAGTGAGTTCATAGAATTGTTGAAAATGTTCAATACGACTACCACAAGTATAAATTATGTATGACAATGTCGTCACAAAAATGATACAATTTCTATAAGTCCATGACACACCGCTCGACCGATGTTAAGCCAACGAGTGTTTGCCAAACAACTCAAATAATGATTAAGAAATGAAATGCATCCGTCCGGTTGGAATCCGCCAACCGGATGGAGGTGTCACCCTCGATAGATCTATCCACTCACCTCGCTTCTATGAAATTAACGGTTCATGTTCAGGAAATGGGGACATTTAACTGGCAATGAGGTAACTTAAGCAATGTAATGAATTTGATATACTTGGTATCGTAATAAAAAAATGACGTGCAATGTATTCTCTCCCGTAGGTTTGAAATAAGTAAAAACTTGAATAAATTGGGGCTATGAAAACTCACCTGTTGCAATGATAATGATGATATAAAGGCAATACTGAAATGAGGCGCAACCTCTGACCGTGTCCTATCATGAATGATATGTTCTAATGTAAATCATGAAACAATGTTGTGCATGCAAACTCATATGAAATCTATACCACTTGTACGCTTTTGAAAATAGAATTTATCGTCGAAATATATGTTTATGACATCTCATCATGTTATAAAATACTTTACAAGTATTTACGTTGAAATGATATCTTACGATAATCATTTAATGATTTATCATGAAACTAAAACTTTTCGTCGTAAAATAATGTCGTTGAAATATTCATGAAAGTGACAAAACGACCTCTAAAAGCTAGTCGTAATATAGTGCACATCGAGCTTTAGAAAACGAACTCAACGGTTTTGGGAAGCTAGTATCATTATCTCAAAGTTTTAGCATTTAAGTTTACGTCCTAGAGGTCTCGTACATAAAGAAAATTAGAGGTTAAGTATGGTACTTTTAGTCCAAAATATAGTTTAAGGATGGGTTTTTGGCAAAGTTTGAGCGACCGTAATTAATTCATTACAACTCCGCTAAACAAACGATCGGACATTTTGATAAGTATACTTGGCGATCTCACTTTTACTAGAAGACTTCACTTTATGAAAAGTTCTAAATCAATGTTAAAAACAACCTTTAACTTGGTAACTAGTTTTGCCAAAAACTTGTCTATTAGAAATGTGTTATAGTTTTTCTTATAGGATAATAGTTACGGCAACTTTTGTAAACGTGTATAATTTAGTTGTTACAAATCCGTTTTTACGTTTTAAAGATCCTTAGCTTTGTATCGAAGTATACTAACATATTTTTGACAAGTCGACATAATATACAACACCCAAGCTTCATTTTTGACTCGTACAAAATAAATAATGTTTGCTGAAATTTCCAGAAATTTATATTTTTCGTCGCCAAATTGAAAAATTCATAACTTCTTCGTTATAACTCTGTTTTAATCCGTTCAAGCGCCACGGTTTAGTTTTAAAGTATATTTTCTAAATATCTAGGCCAAATATTTTACCTACTGTCGGATTTTCAGAATTTCAAAATAAGGACAGACCCTTTTCAAAACATTAATCGAAATGAGTTTTTCTCGCGGCAAAACTATTCTAACCCATTCAAAACAACTCCGAAGCTATTCTAATCCTACCATACACCTTCTTAGGGTGTCATGGGTTCCTAGACATCACCAAAAATAATATATAACAAGGAGTAATTATAGGTTGGATTATATATAGTTAACACTTAAAAACATTAAAAACCTTAAAAAGTGGTATAAACATCACATAACTTGCATGTTTCTCAAATAAAATGATATGACCATAATAATGAATGTGAAATAAAAATATGAGTATGAATGCTTACTAGTGATATGATGAGGTTTAAGGACAAAAGGTTTTTCCTAATCACTTGAGGTTTGTATTGCAAAACCTATGCAACAAATGATACTAGAGTTTAATAAACCTTGTCTTGAAAACTTGAGATAATCCTTCCTTTTGGTCTCCTTGTGGCTGCCGAATTGGAAGAAAGAAAAGAGAGAAGAGTTTGTTCTAGTATTTGTGAAATGAAAGAAATGAAGTGAAATGATACTTGAGTTAGTAGTATAATACATATTATACTTAGAGATTTTATGCAAATATCTTCCATGACCCATCCCCCCTTGTCGACAAGGGGGTTTGTCATTCTCTTTTTATTGTTTTTTTTTTTTAAAGGAATAAGTGTAAGATTTTTGTAAAGTTAAATGAATTTAATTGGTAACTTGTAGTCACTTGAGTATATAGGGTAGCGTTAGTTAAAAAATAAATTTTCACGGGTCAAGATAAAATATATTTAGGTCCTAAAAATTATAAAAATACATTTCTTGCAAAATTTGAGTGAAATAATAATAATCGTGTAGTATTTAAGAAAACCGTCGTAATTATATAAATATAACAATTTATATACAAAATAAATTTAAAACATTGGGTAAACTCATAATATTATTTTTATAAACTTAATATGAGTATAAAAATATATTGGAATAATTTTTGGAAGTAACGGATCAATTGTTCAAAATAATTAATTAAGCGATAACGTTTATTTAATAAAAGTTATACGTTTAATGTAAAATGCAAAACCATGCATGAACTAATATGATAACAATGATGATAATGAAATGTAGACTAAACTTAGTCTATATGAAATGTCCTCGATGATATGATCATGAATTCACAGCTAAACCATTACGGTTACGTGAATTTGATGCTCGTAAACCTAGTTTACGATAAATGATGAAATAGTGAAACTTTTAAAGTTTGCAAAATGATCTGAAATTACGAGTTGTCACACTCATCAACATGCTTCATGCTTTTTCCATGCGCTTCAGTCATAAAGTGAACCGGGCTACCACTGATTGTTTTCTCATTCCACTTGCTCGATTATAATGAAGATGGCGACATCATGTGCTGATTTTGCAGGAGAGAAGTGTGAATAGAACATTCGGATGATTTTCACTTATTTAGTCAAGAATGGCATCTCCGTATGCAATTCTTGAGGGGGAGAAGAAGTGTGAATTTTTTGCATTGTTGATTGATATTTGAGAATATAAATGGTCATACGGCTCTAAACTCATGTAAGAACCGAGCTTCTTCTTATCGGGTCATCTTCACATGGAGTTTTTTTTCTCTTCTAAGAGCCGTTGGTTGACATCTTCACTCGGATTGATGAGTTTATCGACTAAGTGCTTCCGGTTAATGCTTCACGTATACATCAACATGATGATTCCGAACAATCTCTGTTCTTGTTTGATGTGATTGGTAGTTTGGTGTTACCATCTTGTGTGTTCGTTGCCGATTGCTTGATTTCCTTGATGAACATCTTTCTGTTCTTGTTTGATTGGGAGGGATTTTAGTTAAAGGGATTTGCAAGATGTAAGTTAATTGGGATGCTTTTTGGTGTGAGTTGAAGATGTTAACTATCTGTTCCCAACCTGGACAATCTTGAAGAAGGTCGAGTCTGAACTGTTCTACATTTCTTGCTATATGTTAGAAGACCAAAGACGTGTTGCATTTAATGATCTAAAGACTTCTTCTTAATCTGGGCATTTATCAAAAAGATTGTCGGTCTTGGGGAGAGCACTAATTGAGGGAATGTGATATGTCGAATTTAATCCCCAATTAGACTTGCTCACATTATTCAACATGTTGATTCTCACAAAGACTTCAAGCAATCTTCTCAACAAATTTCAAGTATTTGGGCTTACAAAGAGTTGCTGATTCTGAAGTGTCAAAAAAACCAACAAGGCGTAAGGAGACAAACACCTAAACGCGAGTAAACTTGATGAACTTAATACTTCTAAGTAATTGAAGATACCCCGGGAAGACAAATGTTATTACCGCAGAGAAACTCAAGGTTTGACTCATGGCGAGTAAACTTGATGAACTTAACTTTTCTAAGTGATTGAAGATATCCCGGGAAAAAAAATGTCATGACCTTAGAGAAACTCAAGGTTTTACTCATCAACGCGTTTAGTATTCTTATTCCAACTATGTGGGGGAAGCGATGGAAGAGTTAGTTTCTAAAGATAAAAGAGGTACACAAGTGCGTGATGATCTCGATGTTATCACAATCATTAGAGGAGAGAAAATTGTGTACATTGGAGGCGCTCAATTTGTTTCACTTGAGGGCTTAATCGTGATTGAGATATAATCACTTATTCGGAGTTGACATCCCAGAGATTGTCATCCGCAGAGATAATCAAATTGACTTGGCTTGCTTCTTCAATGTTATCGTTATTCCTTCCTTGGGTATTGGTATACTTCGGATACTTGAGCTTCATACATGATCATCAAGGAAGAAAAATGTGAACATGGGGAGGTGTTTTCATTCCCCTCATGATGTGTATTCGGGAGAGCTCTTGGGTACTGGTGTACTTCGAGTTCTTGAGCTTCATACATGATCATCTGGGAAGAAAAATGTGAACATGGGAAGGTGTTTTCATTCTCCTCATGATGTGTATTCGGGAGAGTTCGTGAGCATTATACAAAGAGGCTGACTACATCAATTCATCTACTTGGGGGAATTGTTCTCTTAACACCTTTTGGAATGGATTCGCTTGAGACTTCGAGTGGAAAAGGAATTTTGAGAAGACTATTTAAATGTGGGATGATACGTTGCTGTTGTTCTATTGGATGATATAGCCTCGAACGAAGAATCATGGTAATTATTCTTAAAAAGAGCAGCTGGATCAATGATAATGGTGTGATTCTTTGTGCACCTGGCTAAAGCAAGCTTGAAATAGAGCTTCGAATATGCTCAACATAAGAATTTTCGGTTTGGGGAAGGCCAAAGTCTCACTTTCAAGTGGCTCAATTTCTCTCTTCGATTCAAGAGCCTTGGAAGCTTTGGTGGTGAATGTTTAAGAGATGTTGACTTCTATCTTCTACAAGAGGTCTGCTCGATATCCTTATCTTGGTACTCGTATCATCATCCTCTTAACTATATCATCTATTCTATCCTTGTATATATTTATTCAAAAAGCAAAATACAAAAATATAAAACCAACAAAAAGAAAATAGAAAAATATAAAACCTTCAAAAAACCCATAAAAATCAGAAAATTTCAAAAAATACCAAATATATGTTTTCACATGACATGTCTTACGGTATCGATAACATCTACGGTCTTAGAAATGTCATTCAATAATGGCACGGGACCATAGATGAAGTTGGAGCAGGAGGTGTAAATATTCTTTTTCCAAAACATGTCTCAAACAATGGCTTACAGTTATTTCAGACTGTAACCCTCGCTTCAAATGATGGCTTGCAGTTATTTTAGACTGTAACCTGTGCTTAAACTATGGCTTGCTATCATTTCAGATAGCGACCCGCTCTTAAAAGGAAGGAAAGTGCTACGCTTAAACGTTTTTCACAAATTTCGTGCACTTATCCTAAAACATTATGAGGAAAGTATGTGAAGGCTGCTTTGTTCCTACACAAATATTTTTCCGTCTAAAATTCTTCAGAAAAATATTTGTTGTGTTTTCAAAATGGTGGTAAATGAGTTGCTTGAAAAATCAATCAGAATCAGAGTTTTCGTATTAATTTGCAAACTCAATCAATGACTTTTGCGCTTTTAAAATTTTTCGAAAAATGAGTCATTGATTGAGGGGGATAATGTTTTTCAAATCTATATCATCTAACGAGCTTTCTTAATTATCCTACGTGCTTAATTAAAAATGATAGTTGCCTGTGTCGAAGGACTAGGAATTTAGGATATGATTGTTAGGTTTAGATGATTAGAGTTTGATTAACATATAAACCCCATGCCTTATATGATCTGATTGTTATGTTGAATTAACTTTAATTAGTCGATAGTTGTTTAGGTGATGTCGACCACCATATATTTGTATGTGTGTTCACTAACGTATGCAGGTATATTGGTATAAAAGAATGTTCCCGATCCGGATCCCACAAATGAAGATGATTGGATGCCAAAAGGAAAGGGTAACTATATCTTGGGTTGACAAATGAAGAAACGGAGCTTAATTGGACTTCTATGGAGAGTTGGCATAAATGCAACGTAAGAGGTCTCACTGCATGAGCAGATGGTTTTCTTCTAAGTGATTGAAGAAACGGAGCTTAATTTGACCTCAGTTGGCATTCAAATTGCAACGTAAGAAGAAGTCTCACTGCATCTGCAGACGGTTTTTCTTCCAAGCCCTACAACAACAACGGAAGCTTCTCAACCACCTAACGTATCTTTGTGCAGAATACCATTTTTAAACAATTTTGAATAAGTTGATTAAATTGTTTTGAAAAACGGAAAATATTGTTTTTGAAAATATATTGGATTAAATTTAGTAAATCACCGGACTTCTTTTTATCAAAACCTAAGTCACTCAATTATTGACTTCTGTCATGGATTGAGGGGGAGAGTGATTTAAAATAATTTATTTTCAATCAATATTGCTTCATAAAAGTCCGGATTGTACAATATAAGTGGTGATCTAAAGATTTAATGTTATGTCATGGTATAATTTTTTCTTTAGAATCAAGGTCTTTCAAAATGAAATTTTTTCTGTTCTTGTTTGATTGTGAAATTGTTTTGTTTTACTTAAAGATCTCTTAAAACTATCATACCTGACACTAACAATCTTTAATGTCTTAAAATGGTCCTTATCTGTCATTTTTCAAAATTGAATCTTGCCACGTCTTTCCCCAAATTTTTCTAAATGATTTAAATCAATTGGTATCACAAATCTCAAATGGTTTGATATTTTGATCGGGTAGAGATCGTGATTTAAATCTCAAATCTGTTTTAAATGGAATTGGTTTTAGTCCTTTAAAGGCACTCCTGCCTCCATGTGCCAAACGATTTCAATATACATAATGCACATGTTGAGGAGGAGGATTTATCCAAAAACCAGATGAGTATTTAAACAAGGCCACATTTTCTCCCATGTTTCTAAACCTAATTAAATCACTTGGGATCCAAAATCTCAAAGGGTTTGATATTTTTGATCGGGGGAGAATTTGTGATTTAATAATGAAATTTGATAAAAGGTGATCGTTTTGATTTAATTGTGCAGGTTGCTCTCTCATATGTGCTAAACGCTTTCGAATCTTGAAGCACATATTGAGGGGGAGCAAATAAACTATCGAGGTACGAAAGCTTTTTAAAGTGATTTATAAAGTACCTTGATTGAGTTTTCAAATGGTTTCTTAATGGCTTTTGTGATCGTGGATGTGCTTCAAAAGAACTCTTGCCTCTATGTGATAAAATGTTTTAAAATATCCTATGCACATATTGAGGGGGAGAATTTTACCAAAAAAATCAAATGACTTTTTCGTATGAAAATTGTGATCAAAGAAAATATTTCAAAGTCCTCTTGCCTCCTTGTGCTAAACAATTTCTAATCATATGCACATGTTGAGGGGGAGGTTTTCTAAATGATCAAAACTATTAGGTACAAAATGCTTTGATCTCGTATCACAAGTACCTTGATTGTTTTTCCAAATGATTTTTCAATTGGTTTCAAGGAAGAATGAAATGTACCAAAAGACCGACCATTTTACTTTATGCATGGAGTTATAAGGATGGTGAGGTTAGGTATTTGTTCCCACGATCCGCCAGAACCGGAGGGATCTATCCAGGGACAATCCACTAGATAGTGTAGAGTCCTTAGGTATATTGAAAAAGGAGAAAATGAGAAATGGGAAGAGTGCGGAGAGAGAGCTAGTACTTGGAATAAACCCAACAAGGTTCTAGTTATGAAGTCTCGGTAAGCACTGAAGGGGTTGAAGAATGAAAAGAACTGAATGTGAAAAAGGGTGAAAAGAAATTGCCCTCCATCAATTCAACCTTAGGGGGTAAATCGGGTTCAATACATATGCTATTGGTTGTTACTAAGGTAACACTGGTATTGAAGACAAGACGTCATGGACCCAGTGACGCACTGCACTAAACTTCCCAAGACACTCAAGTTCCTCTTAAAAGGGCTTGTTTCATTTCTCACGGGCAACCGACATAATCTATCGACTTTCTCTTAGAGATTGTTGATATTGAAGAAGGAGACCCTCTCCCTAGTCTCCGACATAGGAACCAAATGTGCACTATTGAGTCTAGAGCCAAGAGATCATCCACAATATCTCATTAGGACACTAAATTCTTGAAGACTTGCTTTATCACACAATGTGGTAAGTAAGTATATATTAAGAGTCCTACGCATTATCCTTGTGGTAATGCGGAACATCGAGTGATATGTAAAATATTCACAATGAAGATGGAAATCCTTCTAGAGCCAACATCAAACAAGCTCTTGGTGGGTGACATGTGAAATCTTGCAAAAGATCAAGCTTGTGACAACTGGATAGAAACGATGGGGAGATTCATTCTTGAATCAACCTTGGTCCAGGAATGGATTTGACGAATACTTTTGGAAAAACCGTTCGATGTGCAAACCTTCTTTTCTCTAGCACGTCGAATATGTATTCATTTCAAATTCAAAAAGTATCTCTGATTGAAAAATACTTTTAGAAAAACTGTTCGATGTGCGAATCTCTTCTTTTCGCTAGCACGTCGAATGTGTACTCATTCTCTAATACAAAAGTATTTTGATTGAAAATTGATCTTTCTCATAAAACCTTCGTCATATTGCAAAACTCTTTCTTCAAGCAATACGCGATTGTTTTTCAAATCATTTTTCATCAATCGGTGAATCTCATTATTTGGTTCACTCACTCCGTGTTGTCTTCTTTGAGATGTTCGGTTTGAGAACGGCTAGAACACTACGAAACCCTGTCAAGGAGATTCTTAGGAATCCTACCGATCACATGCGGTATTTATACTGATCAACGGGAACCGTGGGCGTGTACCTCAATTCAGCGAAAGTGATCAAAGACACTTTCGAGTGTTTTATTGCTAACTGTTGTTTGCAGTACATTTGGGACGGTTGCGGTGATCGAATTGAGGAGTCAATCCAAAGCCGCATGCTCACAGCATCCACACTTAATTTGAAGAAATCATGACTGGTGCATATCTACATAACCCGGCTCTGATACTTCATACTATGCTTATGCTTCCCTGCGCAAATATCATGAACCGTAAGGCTTCCGCTACTCGATGGAAATATGTCATGATCCAAAAGTGTGAGCATGTCGGTCCGAAAGTCACAACTTCACATGATGGCAACACAATAAAGGGTGATCTCAATGAAAGCTCGAAGATCATCAAAGATGTGGATCAGACCAAAGACCTCCACTAAAAGTACAAATCTATGCGGACTTTGAAGAATCGCTACAAAAGCACAAAGATTGCGAAAGTGAAGAATTCAAGTCTACGAGCTCAAGAACAATGTCAAAGAAAGAATGCTAGGATGCAAAATGTATTTCATGGGGTGACCTCCCTTAGGGGGAGATTGTTAGGAATTAGAAATTCCATGTTAAAGTGTCGGTCACCCCAATTATAGTCTAGCATATGTTAGCTCGTAGATTTGTAGTTATTTACGTTATGTAGTAGTTTATTAGTTAATTTGTAGCGTAGATTAGTTTAGTGCAACACCGTGGAGGAAGGACGGGTCTTTACCCACTGTATGCCTAATCCACAGTCCGATAGGAGGACGGTATGTTTGTAACTATAAATACCCCTTCCATCCATGGAAGGGGTGGTGCTTTTCAATCTAATATTCCATACTTTGTGTAAACCTCTAGCAAGAACACCCAACTCTCTAACTTTCTCTCTCTAATGGCTAACATGTATTTTGATCTCCCAAGACCACCCGAATCATCAACACAATAAATATAAGATCCTACACATGAAGAAGTGTCGTTACGGCTATCTATGATTGAGAGTGTATAAACACCGCGATAGGGAAAATATTGGAAGAATATCTCCGATGAGCATCACTTTGACTTTTAGGAATATGTGAAAAATTCTGCTTGCACTAAGATTTATAAATAACTGCTCCCAACATAACATGATCCCTCCAGAATTAGACATAGTTAGCTAGGCTATGTATAATTAAGGAACAATAATGTGACGTTCGGTTTAGTTGTTATAACTCTCAATGTTTAAACAGATTTAAACCATGTCATTCAAATGGCAGTTAAAGTAAAAGGAAGTAAAAACTTGTGTAAGTGATAACGAATCAGAAAGGAAAAGAAAATACGATAGATGATAATATTTCACAACAAGTGGTTTATCAAACAGTAATATATCTTAAGTCATAAAGATCCGAATACGATGGAGGATATAAACTTAGTACGACATAGTGCATAAGGAAATAAGACTGTTAATTTCTAAACTTCTTCACTCTGCCGCGTTGTTGATACCCTGGTGAGCTTCTCCTCTTTCTAACATATATGCTTTCCCATGAGCTCCTTCAACTTGTATACCTTGGTTTTGGGGACATCGGTTCTGATAGTGTCCTTGCTCCCCACATCCGAAACATGTAATTATGGTCTTGCCCTTGCAGTCCTTAGCAAGGTGTCCCACTTTGTGACAGCTAAAGCATATACCACATAGACCATCATGATGTAGCGTGCATTGGTGGCATCGTGGTAAGTTTCCAGTATAAGCTCTTCCCTTTGTTGGTGCAACAACATAAACCCTGGCGACTTCTTGTCTTCTATTCTGTTGTTGGTAATGGTTAGTGTTATGGTTTTGGTTGTCATAATTATAACCTCCCTGGTCATTTTCCCATTTCCTTTTGTTGTTGCTAGCTTGGTTGTTGTTGTTGCGGTTATTGTTGATAATGTTTTCCCTTTTCACAACTTAAGCCATGAGATTTTGAGTTATCCTGATAGTCTCTTCAATTGTTTGTGGATCGGAAGAAGTTACATCTCCTTGAATACTTTGTGGAAGTCCTCCAATGAAATTTTCCAGTAATTTCTCATTGTCCGAAACCATAGTTGGACAAAGAGCAGCCAACTCTTGAAACCTTCTGATGTAAGTCTCGATGTCCTAACCAATATTCACTAACTCATAAAATTCTGTTTCTAGTTTCTTCACCTCTGTACGTGGACAATACTTCTTAGTTACCAGCTTCTTGAATTCATCCCACGTGAGCTTGTAAGCATTTTCCATACCAATAGGCTGCGCATACGAATTCGACCATGACATTGCGCCATCTTAGAGTGTACCAGTGGCGAACTTCACCTTGCAAATCATCGGGCAATTGCATAGAAGAAATACTGAGACTCCATCTTCTCAAACCAACGGATCATAGCGTTAATCACTTCTCGTGCCTTTGAACTTTGTAGGATCACAGTTCTTTAAGTCCTTGTATGTACAATTTCGAACTCCAGATCCTCCTGCAGTCCCTGCAGCAGTAGTAAGTCTAGTAGCTTCAGCAGCAACCGTGGCCTTGGCAGCAGCAGCTACCGTTGCTCGTTCTTTCCTTAGTGCCTCGGCTATACTATCCTCTACGTACTTTTGGATAACAGCTTGTGTCATATTTGGTGCAACTTTCTTTGGCCCCATATGTAATATATTGGATTTCACAAACACATCAAACCATGATCAAAAAAGGCGTTAACAATAAGGTTTTAGAGAGAGAAAGAGTTAGAGGTTTGGGAACAAAGTGTGAGAAAATGAAAGTATTATTATGAGCTCCAACCCTCTACCTTGGGAGGTAGAGGGTATTTATAGTCTTACACAAATCGCCACCTACGGGCTGTGGATCAGGCATACAGTGGGTGAAGACCCGTCCGTCCTCCACGGTGTTACTTAACTAAATACTACTTAACATTAAATAACTACGGCTACGAGCTTTCTAACGATTACATATACTTGAGGTGACCGACACTTTAATAACTGGATTTACTAAATCCTAACAATCTCCCCCTAAGGGAGGTCACTTCAAATTCCATAGAATACAAACAGATATTACATTGAGATTGTTCTTGAATTCTTGTTAAAGTTCTTTGCTCTGTAGTACGTAGTCTTTGATTCTTCATTTTGGCATGTTTGGATAATCCAAGTGGAGGTCTTTAACTGATCCACATAATACTGAGTTTTGAGCCACCTTTGAGATCATCAGCAACATAACATCTCTAACTCATCCTTTATTGTTGTATTGCCATTATGGGATGTTGTGACAGTGGACCGACATGCTCACATTCTTGATCATGAAATATTCTCATCGGAGTAGCGGAAGCTTTAATTGAGTCATGATATTTGCAGTAGCGTAGCAGAAGAATGGAGTGAAAATATCAGAGTCATTGATGCACTTATCATGATTTCTTAATAAATGAATGTGTTGTGTGAGCATGCGGCTATGGATTGAACTCTCCATTCTGATCAGCTGAAAACGTCGGGTGTTCCTGCATAAAATAGTTAGCAATAAAGCACACAAGAGTGTCTTTGATCACTTTTGTTGGATTGAGGTACACGGCCCACGGTTCCCCGTTGATCAGTACAAGTACTGCCTGTGATCAGGTATGATTCCGAAGAATTTCCTTGACAGGGTTTCGCAGCTGTTCTAGCCGTTCTCAAACCGGAACATCTCAAAGAAGACAACACGGAATGAGTGAACCAGCGAATTGAGATTCACTGATTGATGAAAATGATTTGAAAACAATCGTGTATTAAGTATAAAGATTTTTGCAATACAACGAAGGTTTTATGGAAAATCAGTTATAAATCATAAATACCCTTTTGATTTTGAAAACATAATACACAATCGACGTGCTAGAGAAAAGATTTTTGAGCACACCGACTGGTTTTTCAAAGGTATCCGTCAATCCATTTTCCTGAACAAGGAATGATTTAATTTTGAATCGCTCCATTGATGAAGTCCAGATGACACAACAAGTCTTGGCAATACCACAAGGATGATGCATAGGACTCTCAAAATATATTCTCACATTCCACATTGTGTGAAACTGTGAGTCTTCAAGTATGATGTGTCCTAATGAGATTTATTGATGATCTCGTGGCTCTAGACTCAATTAGTGCACATTTGGTTTCCTATATCGGAGACTAGGGAGAGGATCTCCTTCTTCAATATCAACAATCTCTAAGAGAAATTCGATAGATTATGTAGGTTCCCCGTGAGAATGAAACAAGCCCTTTTTAAGAGGAACTTGAGTGGCTTGGGAAGTTTAGTGCAGTGCGTCACTGGGTCCATGACGTCTTGTCTTCAATACCAATGTTACCTTAGTAACCACCAGTAGCATATGTATTGAACCCGGTTTCTGCCCTAAGGTTGAAATATTAGAGGGCTATTTCTTTTCACCCTTTTCTCATTTCATTTCTTTTTCATTCTTCAACCCCTTCAGTGCTTACTGAGACTTCATTACTAGAACCTTGTTGGGTTTATTCCAGTACTAGCTCTGTCTCAGTCCGCACTCTTCCCATATCTCACTTTTCTCCTTTTTTCAGTATACCTAAGGACTCTACACTATCTAGTGGATTGTCCCTGGGTAGATCTCTCCGGTTCTGGCGGATCATTGGAACTTATACCTAACCTTATCATCCTTATACCACCATGCATAAAGTAAAATTGGTCGGTCTTTTGGTATTGTTCTTCCGCCTTGAAACCAATTGAAAACCATTTGAAAAATCAATCAAGATACTTGTGATATAAAATCAAAGCATTTTGTATCTTAATTGTTTTGATATTTTAGAAATGCTCCCCCTCAACATGTGCATATAATTCCGAAATTGTTTGGCACATGGAGGCAAGAGATCTTTGAAATCTTTAGATTGAGAGTGAAAGATCCAATCTTTTGATTAACATTTTCTAAAATGATCATCATCACTTCCCAATCAATTTAAGTAGATAAAGCATATTGGGGAAGGATGAGGTTTTCTTAAGATTGTTCCCCCTCAATATATGCATCGAGATTTGAAAGAGTTTTGCACATATTAGAAGGAACCTGCACTTAGAGACAAATAACTCATGTTTCAAAAGTTTGAGGTTTAAAATAGATACTCCCCCTCAACATGTGAATGGAAAATTTGAAATCGTTTGTCACATGTGGGGAGGAAAACTTGCTAAACACTTATGAAACCATTTATCGAATTATCAGTTTAAATCCAATTTAAATCACAAAATCTCCCTCGATCACAATTTTCAAATAATTTGAGATTTGTGATCTCTGTAGATTTAAATTGATTTTGAAAGCTTTTGAGGAGAGATGTGACTTGATTATGAAAAACATCTAACCGATAAGGATCAAGTTTGAGACTTTAGACTCCAAAGATTAAGCATGCTTGAGTATGTTTTGAAAACATAATAATTACCAAGGTCTAGTACCAATTGTTTGAAAAATACACTTTTTGATTAAAATCATTCTCCCCCTCAATCAATGACTTATGTTGTTGATTGAAGGATAGAGATTTTCAAAGCAATTTTGTTTTCATTAGATGACAAATATTTTTCAGAAGAATCATTTGAAGGAAAAATATTTGAAAGGAAACATTTGTCTTTTTAATGACAAACATTTGATTTTAGAATCAGAGCATGAGATTTGAAGATTTAAGATAAAGCATGGCTCTGTTCTTTATTTGAAAAGCGGGTTACTGCCTGAAATGACAATAAACCATTGTTTCATTTTCTCCCAAATTTTTTTTAAGGCTATACGTACATTCGAACAACATCTAAAAGCCCGTGACATTCTTTGAATGTCAATACAAAGTACGTAGATGATATCGAATAGGAAAAACATGACAAAAACAAAAATATTTTTGGGATTTTTCAAGATTTTCTAATTTTTTTATTATTTTTTTTATTTTTTTTTTGGATTTTTTGAAAATTTTATAATTTTCTGTTTGGTTTTTGTTGGTTTTGAAATATTGTATTTTGCTTTTTGAATATATATTTACAAGAGATAGATTAAGAAAAACCTTTTACTCCTCTTCTTCCTCTTGAAGACGTTTAAGTGTTTCCGGTTGTAAACTTTTTAGACCAAGTCCTGGGAGGATAAACTCAAAACGTTCTCTAGGAAGAGCTTTGGTGAAGATGTCTGCTAACTGGTATTCAGATTTCACAAAATAGAGTTCCACCACACCATTCTCCACTTTCTCCCTGATGAAATGATGTCGAATGTCGATGTGTTTTGCTCTTGAACGTTGAATGTTGTTGCATGAGAGCAATAGCACTTTTATTATCACAGTACAGAGGGATTTTGTTGAATTCCAAGCCATAGTCAGATAATTGGGATCTCATCCATAGGATTTGAGCACAACAAGATGACATGGCTATGTATTTAGCCTCTGTAGAGGATATAGAAGTACTCATTTGTTTCTTTGACGACCAGCTCACAAGCTTATCACCCAAAAACTGAGCACCTCCTGACGTACTTCTACGTGTATCTTGACATCTGCATGATCGCATCTGCATAGGCTGTTAGTGACATACCGGTGTCCTTCGAGTACCATAGTCCCATATTGATGGTTCCTTGGAGATACCGAAAGACCCGTTTAACCGCTTCAAGGTGCTTTTTGGTAGGCTTAGCCTGGTATCTAGCACACATGCAAACAGCGAACAGAATATCTGGTCTACTGGATGTGAGGTACATCAGGGATCCAATCATACTATGATATTTTGTTTGGTCTACCATGATCCCTGAGTGGTCCTCATCCTGTTTAGTACACTATATCATGGGAGTGTCAATAGTGTCACAAGAAACAAATCCAAATTTCTTTAAAATCTCATTTGCATATTGAGATTGATTTATAAAAATGCCTCCGGGACTTTGTGAAATTTGTAATCCCAAGAAAAATGACATTTGTCCCATCATTGACATTTGAAATTTGGAACCCATTTCATTAGAAAAACGGTCACATTCATTGGGGTCAGTCGAGGCAAAAATAATATCATCAACATAGATTTGAACATGGATTAAATTTTTGCCTGACTTTCTGGTGAACAATGTCGGATCAACTGCTCCTTTGCTGAATCCAGATGATAGAAGAAATTTTGATAACGTGTCATACCATGCTCTAGGAGCTTGCTTCAAACCGTAAAGGGCCTTTTTCAAGCGATAGACATGAGTAGGATGATCTGGATTTACAAAACCCTCTGGCGGCGTAAACCACCTCTTTCAAATCTCCATTAAGAAAGGCGATTTTCACATCCATCTGATAGACAACCATGTTCTTGCTAGCAGCATTAGCCAAGAAGATTCTGATATCTAGGAGCAAAAGATTCCTCAAAGTCAATACCTTCTTCTTGACGATATCCTTTAGCCACTAACCTAGCCTTATTTTTCAGAACATCACCATGCTCATCAAGCTTTACTTTGAAGATCCACTTAAGAGCAACGATCATAGCAGAATCTGGAGCAGGTACTAATTCCCATACATCTAATCGATCAAACTCATGAATTTCTTCTTGCATGGCATTAAACCAGCTGTCTTCATTTGTGGCAGTTTTAACATCTTTAGGTTCGATCTTAGAGAGTACTGAATTGAAGAAGCACCATAAGGCATCAGTTGCAAGTTGTTTTCGAGTGGATACGGGCGGAAGGGTTTCCAATGATGTTGTCCAATGGGTGATCATGTGTCCATTTTCTAAGGTGTTCATGTGGTTGTTGTTGTGGAACTGAAGTAGCAGAGTTTGGATCCCCTGATGAAGATGGTTCAGGTGTTGGTTCAGGGGCAAAGATGTTTTCAAACAGAGCATCTTCGGGAGTAGCAAAAGGATTATCTCCATCATAGGTGCCATAAACATTTCCATGATGTACACTCGATGATTGATGATTATTTGATGAGACAGAGTGATCATCAGCATGTGCTTCTTGACTTAATGACATAGAAACTGAAGAGTTAACTTTATTGACAGGGATAGGAACAGTCTCTGTTGATGGAGTTGACAGATCATTAGCACTTGGCTCATAGTGTTCATCAAACATTGGATCAAACAATTTCTTTAAATCATCTTCCGAAGGAGGTACATAAGGAGTTGCTGGTGAGTGATTTTGTACAAGAGTAGAACGTATGGGACTACTAGATGAAAGTTATGATGCGGGTCCAGAACTGGATTGTCCTGGAGCCATTTGCCCGGTCAGCTCATCGAACGTGACGTGAATAGTTTCCATGATATCTCGAGTTCTTTTGTTGTAGATTCGGTAACCCTTCTTGTTTGATGCATAACCTACAAAAACTCCAATGTCCGCCTTAGCTCTTAATTTACCTAAATCTTGACCGTCATTCGTAGGATAGCACAAACCACCAAACACACGAAGGTAGGAGAGATCAGGTTTTCGTTTATGGACAAGTTTGTATGGGGTTTTTTCATGAGAGGTGTGTATAAAGGGCGATTTTGGGTGTAGCGGTGGCAATGGCTTCACCCGAGAAACATTGGAACCTTTGAATATTAGCATTGTTCTTGCGGCTTCCATAAGAGTTCAATTTCGTCTTTCAGCTACACCATTCTGTTGAGGAGTTCGTGGAACACTTCTTTGATGACTGATTCCAACACTTTCATAAAATTGACTTAAGTCTTTATTAACGAACTCTGTGCCATTGTCTATTTGAACAATTCTAACCGTATTGTTAAGTCGAACCTGAAGCTGCTTGATAAGTTTGATGATGACATCTGGAGTTTCATCCTTTGTCCTCAAAAACTTTACCCAAGTAAATCGAGAATAGTCATCAACCACGATGTTAGGAATTAGAAATTCCATGTTAAAGTGTCGGTCACCCCAATTATAGTCTAGCATATGTTAGCTCGTATATTTGTAGTTATTTACGTTATGTAGTAGTTAATTAGTTAATTAGTAGCGTAGAATAGTTTTGTGTAACACAGTGGAGGAAGGACGGGTCTTTACCCACTGTATACCTGATCCACAGGCCGATAGGAGGTCGTGTATTGTGTAAGTATAAATACCCCTTCCATCTATGGAAGGGGTGGTGCTTCTCATTCAATCTAATATTCCCTTTGTGTAAACCTCTAGCAAGAACACCCTCTCTCTCTCAACTAACTCTCTAACTATGGCAAACATGTATTTTGATCATCCAAGACCACCCGAATCATCAACACAATAAATATTACGATCCTACAATTGGTACCAGAGCCAAGGTTGTTGTGTTTTGATGATTTTTCTTGTGGTTTTGTTACTTGGTTGAATCTGTTTTGGGTATTTGGGTAGTCGGATTATTTTTATGGGTAAATGGTTCTTAAACAAGTATATTGTATTCATCTTTATTGGTCAAAAGTGTCAAGTGAAATGTTTTATTATCCATTTGTTATATGATGTCAGTCACTTTTGTTATCAATATTTTTTTTCCCATGAAAGAATCTGTGGTCATTGGTCTTGTGGTCCTTTGTGGTAAATCTGTCTGTTTCTCATGGTCTTTCAGGGCAAATATTTTGCTGAATATGCAATTTTTTTCTGGGTTTCATTTGAATATGGTCGGAATTTAACCGGAAAACTCACCGGAAAATGTAAAAAGTCTTGATAGCGACTTGTCACTTTTTGTCCAGATTCAGTGTTTCTATGCTAGCGACTTGTTATTTAACAAGTAGCGATTTATGACTAGAAATGAGTTAGCGACTTGTCCATGTTTTCCTTCTAGCGAGTTGTTGTACAAAACCACTAGCGACTTGACTCAAAAACTTTGCTAGCGACTTGGAATAATCTTTGATCTAGCGACTTGTTATTTAACAAGTCGTAGCGACTTGCTTTGTAAAAAGTGGGTAGGTTAGCGACTTATGCTAGCAACTTGATACTCAGCTAGCGACTTGGCTATTACAGAAAAGATGAAGAAGAGTAACCACTTGACCTCTACACAATTACTAAAGATAGATCAAAAGATACCAAAACAGATGCAAATACTACTCCATCTCCAACTACATCCAATCCAAAATCTATCTAACTCATCACACGGATCCAATATAAAGCTTACTTCTTAATTATTATCCAAAATAAAAAGAACATTTCATAAACAAGAGAAAAAGATCTCAGATGCTGTTGTCCTTCGTGGTTTTTCAATGTATCATCTAGACGCTTTCAAGGTCTTGTACACGAAAAGAAAACATATCCTCATCGGTCTTAATTTGTTTTGATGCCTAGCCTCGTTGAGTATTCGACACATAAGAAAAGGATAACAACAATATTGTTATCTCTTTTTCTTGGTTTGATTTATGCTTATACGGACTCGATCTATGATTTGTTCAATCAACTATAATGAAACCAAAAGGAAAAGTATTCGATCTCAGTTTTTATGATTTGTGATTCTCTAAATGAAACATCAAGACTTTCAAGAGTCTTAGACACGAATCGATATAATCATCATCGAACTACAAAAGGACTCAAAACGGATAAAAGTAAATATGCAAAAATGATCTCAGGTTCGTTCCTTTGTGTAAGTTTCTCAAAACACATAGAGCATACAAGATCTATACACGAAAAGGAAATATTCTTCATAGATCTATTTTGAGTTTGAAAAACAAAACAAAAAGAAAATGTTCTCGTGATCTCTACAAATATTTATCCGAACACAAATAGGATGGATTCATAACAAGGGTGTTAGAATCCTCCTTGGTTCGGTCCTTGTTCATAATGATCGAATGAAATCAACTGGAGTCACATACCTAAAACCTTGTCCTAAACCACTCGATTTGAGCCATCTCTGTGGCATCCTTGATTGTGATAACAAGTTGAAGGAGTCAGGTTACTTGTGAGAATATTTTGGTATTTTTGGTGAGAGCGTTTTTGGTGAGTAGCTGATGAAGAGATGTGGGCGGATTTTTTGAGATTAGGGTTTGTTAATGTGAGTGATATTAGGGTAAAATGTGGAGAGATAAGGAGAGTTATATACCCGATTCTTAGGTTTAGCTCTGAGTTGTTCACGGGCCTTTCATGGGCTGAGTTTCAAGTAACATATATCGGGTATATGATATTTCACGGGACAAGGTATATGATATATGGGCTTCCTTATGGACGAATGGAGCATGGGCCGTTTATGAGGCTATGTGGTATGTTAGGCTTCACGTACAATTTTGTGTCGTGAAAATGTTATGGTATACACATCTTGCAAATGTGTAGCATGTGTTAGGCAAGTTATATAATTTGCAATTTTGTGAGGCTTGAGTCATTTTGGATTAATGAAGTGTGTTTAATGTAAATGTATGCCGTGTAACATTATTTTGGCTCGAGCTAATCATTGGGTCTACATATGAGCATATGTGGTCATGGGCCTTCTAATGCTTTATGGTTTTATCGACATCCAGTTTACTATGAATTGGGATTAATTAATGAGTATCGGGAGAAGATTTGGTTTAGAGATAAATAATTGGATATATTGAATGAATTGGAGTTAAGTTTTGCTTATTGGATCGGATTCAAAGTTGTGGTTAGGATTCTCTATTTTAGATCGCATATATGAGCTTTGATCTTGTGAGACTTGGATTTTATGAGATTGGACGATGAGATGTGGGGTATGAGATTTGATGAAAACACTTGTTGTGATGTGGTTTGATACTTTGGCTTATACATTTTCACTAAAAATATTTTGTCACGGCCTGAATTGTTATTGGAACAAGGTTGACTACCAGGGTTGTTTGGACGGTATTTCTTATTTGAATTTGAAGTGAGGTTTACCGGACGCGTTTACTTATTACGTCTTCTTTCTTTCTACCCTTCCGCGAAGATGACTTGTTTGGGCATTTATAGAGTGTGATAAAGACTTGGCTATTTTAGTTCCGGTTGTGATTCTTTCTCTTAACCCACAACGTAACTATCACTTCAGTGACTCACACAGTTGAGAATAAGTCAAGAGGTTTTGTATATTGGGTACACCGTTTCTTCTTCACAAGGATCAGTACAAGTTTAAGTAACAAATCTGGGGAATTTATCTTCATGGTCAAGTTCGGCATATCAGGTTTACTTCTCCAGGTGATCACAACATTACCCGACATAATGCATGAATGATGTGTTTCCAAAAGTGTTTATTGGATGGTTGATGATAATGTTGATGTTGGATAATGAACCGTTGATGAACCACTGCATGTTCCCCTAAAAACAGATATTCACCGAAACCAAATTTGTCATAACACATTCAAGCTGACATTGTTTACGTTTTTGTCTTGATTTTGTAAAATCCCGCGAAAGAACCTATTTCTCGGTTTAAATCACAGACTTGTAAAATCCCGTGACAATGGAAACATCCTGGTATTAGTAAAGTACATTTCCGGATCTATCTTACGATTTATTCTTGGTTTTGTAAAATCCCGCGAAAGAAACTATTTTTCGGTTTAAACCATAGAGTTGTAAAATCCCATAGTGATGGAACCATCCTGGAGAAAAGGAAAGTGTATTTCGGGGTCTTTTCTGATGCTGGTGCAACGGTTTCTGCTTCGAAAAAGGGATAAAAAGGGTGTACTTCATGAATTGGATGTGTGTTTGGATATTTGTCATGGTAGTATGGTTATTATTTGGTTTTACGGGGTTCTGTGCTTTTAACCATGGTCGGGATGAAAACCATTATCAGAGTTCACTTAAAACGTTAAAGGAGGCTAGATTTGAGCAGTTATCTAGAAGATGTGATAACGGGGTTAATTCACTATTATTTATTTGAGGTTGAAGTAAAATATCACGGGCGAGTGTACTTAGTATCTGAAGATATCAGGGGATGGATGGATGAAGATTCTTCATGATCCTTGTTCGAGCTTATTATCAAAAACGAAGACTTGGAAATCTAGTTATTGTTGGGTGTCTTTTACCTTTTCTTTTACCACTTGAGGGAATTGGGCTCATACTACCACAAAAATAACTATCACTTTAAGGAGTTACGTTGTAGTGCTCAGTGTCACATTCAATTGTGGATTTTCAAGAGGTAATGTACGTCTATTACTTGATGGTTGGTTGGTTGAAGAGTATAGAGTACTTAAGAGATTCAATGGAGCATGAATTCTCGGCACCGCTCTTTGTTACATATGTGCAAGTTTAAGTCACGAGTTCGGGTTAGTTTACTTCATGGTCAAATTCATCATATTGGGTTATCTCCATCAGCTGTCACTACAAAGAGCCTACTGAATGATAATGGGTTGATTACATGTTTTACCAAAAGAGAGAGATTATGACGTATGAACACAACAATTCATGCCTCGTTCTCCAAAGAAAGAATAAGTGCGTGTCGGTCGCGCTTTATCTTCGAAGAAGAGAAATCTTCTTATTATGACCATTCTCATCAACATGCTTCATACTTTTTCCATGCGCTTCAGTCATCAAGTGAACCGGGCTACCACTGATTGTTTTCTCATTCCACTTGCTCGATTATAATGCAGATGACATCATGTGCTGATTTTGCGGGAAAGAAGTGTGAATAGAACATTCGGATGATTTTCACTTATTTAGTCAAGAATGGCATCTCCGTATGCAATTCTTGAGGGGGAGAAGAAGTGTGAATTTTTTGCATTGTTGATTGATATTTGAGAATATAAATGGTCATACGGCTCTAAACTCATGTAAGAACCGAGCCTCTTCTTATCGGGTTATCTTCACATGGAGTTTTTCTCTTCTAAGAGCCGTTGGTTGACATCTTCACTCGGATTGATGAGTTTATCGACAAAGTGCTTCCGGTTAATGCTTCACGTATACATCAACATGAAGATTCCGAACAATCTCTCTGTTCTTGTTTGATGTGATTGGTAGTTTGGTGTTACCATCTTGTGTGTTCGTTGCGGCCTGATTGCTGATTTCCTTGATGAACATCTTTCTGTTCTTGTTTGATTGGGAGAGATTTTAGTTAAGGGGACTTGCAAGATGTAAGTTAATTGGGATGCTTTTTGGTGTTGTTCTTGTTTTTGGTGAGTTGAAGATGTTAACTTTCTATTCCCCAACTGGACAATCTTGAAGAAGGTCGAGTCTACAGTCGGTTCTACATATTCTACATGTTAGAAGACTAAAGACGAGTTGCATTTAACGATCTAAAGACTTCTTCTTAATTCATGGCATTTATCAAACAGATTGTCGGTTTAGGGGAGAGCACTAATTGGGGGAGAGTGATATGTCGAATTTTATCCCCAATTAGACTTGCTCATATTCTTCAGCAAGTTGATTCTCACAAAGACTTCTAAGGTTCTTCTCAACATATTTCTTGTATTTAGGCTTTCAAAGTGTTGCTGCTTCTGAAGTGTCAAAACCAGCAAAGGGGAAGGAGACACGTATCTAAACGCGAGTAAACTTGATGAACTTAATACTTCTATGTAATTGAAGATATCCTGGGAAGACAAATGTTATTACACGAGAGAAACTCAAGGTTTGACTCTTGGCGAGTAAACTTGATGAACTTAATACTTCTAAGTGATTGAAGATATCCCGGAAAACAAATGTCATGACCGCAGAGAAACTCAAGGTTTTACTCATCAAGGCGTTTAGTGTTCTTATTCCAATTATGTGGGAGAAGAGATGGAAGAGTTAGTTTATGAAGATGAAAGAGGTACACAAGTGTGTGATGATTTTGATGTTATCACAATCATCAGGGGAGAGAGATTGTGTACATTGGGGATGCTCAGTTGTTTTACTTGAGGGCTTAATCAGTGATTCTGAGATATAATCACTTATTCCGGAGTTGAAGATCCGCAGAGATAGTCCTACGCAGAGATAATCAGTGATTCGGCCTGCTTCTTCAATGTTATCGGTTATTCTCTCTTTGGGCATTCGGGTACTTCGGATACTTGAGCTTCATACACGATCATCAGGGAAGAAAAATGTGAACATGGGGAGGTGTTTTCATTCCCCTCATGATGTGTATTTAGGAGAGCTCTTGGGTATTGGTGTACTTCGGGTTCTTGAGCTTCATACACGTTCATCCGGGAAGAAAAATGTGAACATGGGAAGGTGTTTTCATTCCCCTCATGATGTGTATTTGAGAGAGTTCTTGAGCATTATACAAAGAGACTGACTGCATCAATTCAACTACGTGGGGGAAGTGGTCTCTTGACACCTTTTTGGAATGGATTGCTTCAGACTTCAGTGGTTATGAAATTTGAGAAGATTATTTATGAGTGGGATGATACGTTGCTATTCATGTTGATGATATAACCCCGAACGGAGAATCTCGATTTTCGTTCTTAAATGGAGCAGCGGGATTTATGATAATGGTGTGCTTCTCTGTGCACCTAGCTAAGGCAAGCTTGAAATAGAGCTTCGAATCTGCTCACCA
Organism: Chrysanthemum makinoi; assembly: GCA_910596185.1. Lineage (NCBI taxonomy): Eukaryota > Viridiplantae > Streptophyta > Magnoliopsida > Asterales > Asteraceae > Chrysanthemum > Chrysanthemum makinoi. The sequence goes on along the minus strand of OU343222.1, from coordinate 314,664,249 downwards.
CATGGATTTTCGGTTTGGGGGGAAGCTGCCAAAGTCTCACTTTCAAGTGGCTCAATTTCTCTCTTCGATTCAAGAGTCTTGGAAGCTTTGGTGGTGAATGTTTAAGAGATGATGACTTCTATCTTCTACAACGGGGCTGTTCGATATCCTTATCTCGGTACTCGTATCATCATCTTTTTTAACTATATCATCTATTCTATCCTTGTATATATTTATTTAAAACCAAATACAAAAATATGAAACCAACAAAAGAAAATAGAAAAATATAAAACCTTCAAAAACCCATAAAAATCAGAAAATTTCAAAAATACCAAAAATATGTTTTCCAAGACATGTCTTCTGGTATCGATAACATCTACGGTCTTAGAAATGTCATTCAATAATGGCACGGGACCATAGATGAAGTTCGAGCAGGAGGTGTAAATATTATTTTCAAAACATGTCACAAATCAAATGGCTTACAGTTATTTCAGACTGTAACCCGGGCTTCAAATGATGGCTTACAGTTACTTCTGACTGTGACCCGCGCTTAAACTATGGCTTGCTATTATTTCTGATAGCAACCCGTTCTTCAAAGAAAGGAAAGTGCTACGCTAAACCAATTTTCAAAATATTTCGTGCACTTATCCTAAAACAATTTGAGGAAAGTATGTCGAAGGACTGCTGTTCCTACACAAATGTTTTTCCGTCTAAAATTCTTCAGAAAAATATTTGTTTCAACTAAATGGTGGTTAATGAGTTGCAAAATCAATCAGTTTCAGAGTTTTTATAAAATTGAAAACTCAATCAATGACTTCAGCGCTTTTAAACTTTTCAGAAAATAAGTCATTGATTGAGGGAGAGAATGTTTTCAAATCTATATCATCTAACGGGCTTTCTTAATTATCCTACGTGCTTAATTAAAAATGATATTTGCCTATGTTGAAGGACTAGGAAGTTAGGATATGATTGTTAGGTTTAGATGATTAGAGTTTGATTAACACCATAAACCCCATGCCTTATATGATCTGATTGATATGTTGAATTGACTTTTAATTAGTCGATTCTTTGTTTGGGTGATGTCGACCACCATATATCTGTATGTGTGTTCACTAACGTATGCAGGTATATTGGTTATAAGAATGTTCCCGATCCGGATCCCACTATTGAAGATGATTGGATGCCGAAAGGAAAGGGTAACTATATCTTGGGTTGACAAATGAAGAAACGGAGCTTAACTGGACTTCTATCGAGAGTTGGCATAAATGCAAGCGTAAGAGGTCTCCTTTGCATCGCAGATGGTTTTCTTCTAAGTGATTGAAGAAACCGAGCTTAATTTGACCTCAGTTGGCATTCAAAATGCAACGTAAGACGAAGTCTCACTGCATCGCTTGACGGTTTTCTTCCAAACCCTACGGCAACAACAATAAGCTTCTCAACCACCTAACGTATCTTTGTGCAGGATACCATTTTTAAACAATTTATGATAAATTTGAATAAAATTGTTTTGAAAATGGAAAATATTGTTTTTGAAAATAAATTGGACTATATTTTGAAAATCACCGGACTTCATTTTATCAAAACTTAAGTCACTCAATCATCGACTACTGTCATGGATTGAGGGGGAAAGTGATTTAAATTAAATATTTTCAAACAATATTTCATCAAAAAGTCCGGATTGTACAACTTAAGTGGTGATCTAAAGATTTAATGTTATGTCATGGTATGATTTTCTTTTAAAACTCAAAGATCTGTCAAAATGAAATTTTTTCTGTTCTTGTTTGATTGTGAAATTGTTTTATTTTACTTAAAGATCGTTTAAAAACTATCATACCTAACACTAACAATCTTTAATGTCTAGAGTTGGTCCTTATCTGTCATTTTTCAAAATCAAATCTTGCCACGTCTTTCCCCAAAATTTTCTAAATTATTTATATCTTTTGGGATCACTAATCTCAAATGGTTTGAAATCTTTTATCGGGTGAGAGATCGTGATTTAAATCTCAAATCTGTTTTATTGGAATTGGTTTTAGTCCTTCAAAGGCACTCCTGCCTCCATGTGCCAAACGATTTCTATATACAATGCACATGTTGAGGAGGAGGATTTATCCAAAAACAAGATGAGTTTTTAAATCAGGCACATTTTCTCCCATGTTTTTCTAAACCTTATTAAATCACTTGGGATCCAAAATCTCAAAGGGTTTGATATTTTTGATCGGGGGAGAATTTGTGATTTAATAATGAAATTTGATAAAAAGTGATCGTTTTGATTCAAATGTGCAAGCTGCTCTCTCATATGTGTTAAACGCTTTCGAATCTCGAAGCACATATTGAGGGGGAGCAAATGGTTTCTTAATTGGCTTTTGTAATCATGGATGTGCTTCAAAAGAACTCTTGCCTCTATGTGATAAAATTATTTCAAATATCCTATGCACATATTGAGGGGGAGAATTTTACCAAGAAAATCAAATGGCTTTTTCGTATGAAATTGTGATCAAGAATTTGTTTCAAAGAACTCTTGCCTCCATGTGCTAAACAATTTATAAAATCATATGCACATGTTGAGGGGGAGCATTTCTAAATGATCAAAAACAATTAAGGCACAAAATGTTTTGATTTTATATCACAAGTACCTTGATTGATTTTTCCAAATGATTTTTCAATTGGTTTCATGAAGGAATGAACAATACCAAAAGATCGACCAATTTACTTTATGCATGGTGTTATAAGGATGGTTAGGTTAGGTATTAGTTCCCACGATCCGCCAGAACCGGAGGGATCTACCCAGGGACAATCCACTAGATAGTGTAGAGTCCTTAGGTATATTGAAAAAAAGGAGAAAAATGAGAAATGGGAAGAGTGCGGACTGTGACAGAGCTAGTACTGGAATAAACCCAACAAGGTTCTAGTTATGAAGTCACGGTAAGCACTGAAGAGGTTGAAGAATGAAAAAGAATTAATGTGAAAAGGGTGAAAAGAAATAGCCCTCCAATAATTCAACCTTAGGGGAGAAACTGGGTTCAATACATATGCTCTTGGTGTTTACTAAGGTAACACGGTATTGAAGACATGACGTCATGGACCTAGTGATGCCTGCACTAAACTTCCCAAGCTACTCAAGTTCCTCTTAAAAGGGCTTGTTTCATTCTCATGGGGAACCGACATAATCTATCGACTTTCTCTTAGAGATTATTGATATTGAAGAAGGAGACCCTCTCCCTAGTCTCCGACACAGGAACCAAAAATTGCACAATTGAGTCTAGAGCCAAGAGATCATCCACAATATCTCATTAGGACACTAAATTAATGAAGACTCGCTGTTTCACACAATGTGGAAAGTGAGAATATATTTAAGAGTCCTACGCATTATCCTTGTGGTATTGCCAGAACATCCGAGTGATATGTAAAAATATTCACAATGAAGATGGAAATCCTTCTAGAGCCAACATCAAACAAGCTCTTGGTGGGTGACATGTGAGATCTTACAAAAGATCAAGCTTGTGACAACTGGATAGAAACAATGGGGCGATTCATTCTTGAATCAACCTTGGTCCAGGATTGGAATTGACGAATGCTTTTGGAAAAACCGTTCGATGTGCAAACCTTCTTTTCTCTAGCACGTCGAATGTGTACTTATGTTTTCAAATTCAAAAAGTATCTCTGATTGAAAAATACTTTTAGAAAAACCGTTCGATGTGCGAATCTCTTCTTTTCGCTAGCACGTCGAATGTGTACTCATTCTCTAATACAAAAGTATTTTGATTGAAAATTGATCTTTCTCATAAAACCTTCGGCGTATTGCAAAACTCTTTCTTCAAGCAATACGCGATTGTTTTTCAAATCATTTTTCATCAATCAGTGAATCTCAATTCTCAATTCGCTGGTTCACTCACTCCGTGTTGTCTTCTTTGAGACGTTCGGTTTGAGAACGGCTAGAGCAGCTGCGAAACCCTGTCAAGGAGATTCTTAGGAATCCTACCGATCATAGGCGGTACTTGTATCTTGATCAAGCGAGGAACCATGGGCCGTGTACCTCAATTCAACGAAAGTGATCAAAGACACTTCTGTATGTTTTATTGCTAGCTGTTGTTTGCAGGTACATTTGGACGGTTGCAGCTGATCAGAATTGAGGAGTCAATCCAAAGCCGCATGCTCACGGCATCCACACTTAATTGAAGAAATCATGACTGGTGCATATCTACATAACCTGGTTCTAATATTTCTATACTATGCTTACCTGCTGCTGCAAATATCATGAACCAGTAAAAGCTTCCGCTACTCTGATGGAAAGATGTCATGATACAAAAGTGTGAGCATGTCGGTCCAAAAGTCACAACTTCACATGATGGCAACACAATAAAGGGTGATCCAGAGATTTACTGTGGCTGATGATCATAATGAAAGCTCGAAGATCATCAAAGATGTGGATCAGTTAAAAGCCTCCACTAAAAGTACAAATCAGTGCGGACTTTGAAGAATCGCTACTAAAGCACAAAGATTGTGAAAGTGAAGAATTCAAGTCTACGAGCTCAAGAACAATGTCAAAGAAAGAATGCTAGGATGGAAAATGTATTTCATGGGGTGACCTCCCTTAGGGGGAGATTGTTAGGAATTAGAAATTTCATGTTAAAGTGTCGGTCACCCCAATTATAGTCTAGCATATGTTAGCTCGTAGATTTGTAGTTATTTACGTTATGTAGTAGTTAATTAGTTAATTAGTAGCATAGAATAGTTTAGTGTAACACCGTGGAGGAAGGACGGGTCTTTACCCATTGTATTCCTGATCCACAGGCCGATAGGAGGTCGTGTATTGTGTAAGTATAAATACCCCTTCCATCTATGGAAGGGGTGGTGCTTCTCATTCAATCTAATATTCCCTTTGTGTAAACCTCTAGCAAGAACACCCTCTCTCTCTCAACTAACTCTCTAACTATGGCAAACATGTATTTTGATCATCCAAGACCACCCGAATCATCAACACAATAAATATTACGATCCTACACACGACTAAAATATATTTCTTCCTATTTAATGTTTGCACTCTCATCTGTCCGCAAAAATCCATATGAAGGGTATGAAGAACTTCCATTACTGAGTTTGCAGGTTTGGGTTTGTGGGCATATTTCTTGCTTTTTCCCAATTGACATGCTGAACAAAGATGATCTTTCTCATATTTCAATCTGGGTAAGCCTCTTACTAGGTCCTTTCTAGACAGATTATTAATGGTGCCGAAGTTCAAGTGATTGAGACGACGATGCCATAACCATGACTTTGTTTTAGAGGCCTTTGACAGTAAGCAAATTGGAGAAGACTTCATCATATCTTCAATAGAGATGGTGTATAGGTTTGAACCACGTGTACCTCTTAACAGTTCCACACCATCAAGTTCTCTAACGAAGCAGGTATGTTTTCTAAAGGCCACTTCTAAATCGGAATCACAGAATTGACCAACAGAGAACAAGTTATGACCGAGACCTTCAACATAATATACCCTGGAGATCACACTTTTACCAACAACATAGTCTCCATAACCCATAACTGCACCAAAATGGTCGTTCCCGAATCAAACAGTTATGGTAAATTTACTCACGAAGTTCATGAGCCGCGAGTGATCTCCAGTCATATGCTTGGAACAGCCTGAGTCCAGGTACCACAGAACAATTTGAACGATCTGCAGTTGAACACAGACAAGAATGGATAACTGGATAATTGGGATCCCCATGCAAGAATGGGTTCCATTTGGTTAGAGACAGTGATTGGAACACCCACATCAGAAGCAGAATCAATGGAATCATTAGGGATAGATGCAGTACTAGTGTGCAAGTTAGTCCTATTCAAAG
>OU343222.1:314612900-314658330 GCA_910596185.1 Chrysanthemum makinoi | reverse complement strand
TATGTTCACTTCTTAAAGGAATAGTTCTTCTGGTAGGCATCCACATTCTAATGGGCATTGTCTTAGTTAATTTAGGGCACATTTCATTAAGCTTAAATTTGTGGCCAGTAGGTATCCATTGATAACCTATATTACTAAATTTTCTTCCTGTGGGTTTCTAGTGTTTTCTAACCTTTTTCCGCCATTGCTTTCTAGCCTTCTTAGCTCGATTTTTTGCATTAACACTTTTAACTGGGAGTTTAACAGCATTAATCAAATCATTCATACCACATTCATGATTAGTAACAGAAACCAAGCAATCGACATTACATGTTTTTCCAAAAGTATCATAATTTGAATTAATTACAGTACGCTTATAGCTAATACTAGAATCAACACGATTCGTTTTATTCCACTCAAACTTAGTGTTCCTAGGGTGATCTTCAACTCTCTTCCAATGCACATTCTTAGCTTACGAGGTCCTATCTTGCTTTGTATTGCCTGGAGGCTTTGACCCGCTTGCATTTATGTCACTGATTACTCCTGTAGAGGGAATGTGAACATTAGTTGGTTTTGCTACTCTTTGCATTTCCTGTTTAGAGGTGCTGGGATCTGAACTACTTGAAGGCACGCTAAAGTTATAGAACAAGGTATCAAGGCATTAACTTGCTCACCTAAGGATTTAGGGCATATTGTGATTAAGCATTCTAGAAGTTCTTGAGATCGTTTGGCATATAAGCATGCATGGCCAATTGCATTATCAAGTGGTTTCTCTAACTTATCCTCTTCTACAATCTCACGGAGACATTCTAGACTCTCCTTAAGGTATGAAAAATATGTTTGAATTGCATGTTTGTTATTCCTAAGATGAGGAGGAACATATTTCACAGACAAAGCATATTTATTACAAGCATGCACCTTTGATGCACCATTCTCCCCATTGGTCATTGGCATTTTCCCTTTTACCTGACTCTTCAGATTCTCAATTTCTTTTTGCAACGAAGCTATTTTTTCGTTATTTTTGTTACGAGTGACTTTTATTGATTCAAATAACTCATTGAAATGTTGTTTAACTTTTTCATTTTCTTTTAGAAAACTCTCATTTTCCTTTTGTAAAGCATTAACCAAGTTTCGAAGATGAAAAGTTTAAGAACTCTGAGAATCTAAAGGAGGAGGCATTTGGGAGCCAGTCACATTGTTTTTTTCACCCTTTAATTGATAAATTTGGGCTTTCAACTTTCTGATCGTGTTACAGTGAGCTTGAATCTGTTCGTCACGTTTGTTCATTTCAAAAAATGCATCAAACTCTGGAACATCCGAGGATATCTTGAAGTTTGAGGTTTTAACATTTTCTTTGGGATGTTGATATTTTAGTTGTAAATCAAAAAGTTCAACTTCCAGCTTAAAAAAATGTTTTACCAAATTATCATGATCATCCTGTTTAATTTTCTCATTTAGTTTTGAGTTTTGGATTTCAAGCTCAATGACACGATCATGGGATACTTTCAAAGCAACAGATAATTCATGAAATTGAGAAGCAGTAATAGAACAATTAGTAGTAGTGTAGAACACATCTTGAGCAACACTTTGAGATATCAAGTTCTCATTTAAGATGTGCAGATTCTTCCTTTCAATTTCATTACATTTGAGTTTCCGTTCATAATCATTGACCTCAACTATCATTGCATCAAATTCCTTTTCCATTTCTTTAATATATGAATTTATCCCCTTTTGAAGACTTTCAAATTAACCTTTTTGTTGTTTAAAAAAAGGCATGACCTCAGTTAAATAACATTCCTTAGTTTGCTCAAAACCCCTTTCCCCTTCAGTTATTCCAGTAGGTGTGATTCTCTTTTTACACGTTTTCTCAAAATCAACAAATAGTTGGTAAACAACATACAGGCTGATTAAGGTCTTACTATTAGTGGAAATAGTTCTAGGAACTAAATGTATTGGTGTGTTAGGAGGATACACAGTAGTTGGAGGCATTTTCCTAAGGGGAATGTTTGTGGCAACAAGATTATCTGCTTTTTGCTTATCTAAATCCTTTTTCAAGAACACTTGTTCGGGAGTTAACAAAGTTTGAGGCTTAAACTTGTTCAAGAAAATCCAATTTTCCTTTTTGTAATCATGGGGTTTGACTATTAAGTTCTGCTTTTTACACTCAGGATCATTTAACTTCTCATCCATTTTCTTCCTAGAGGCATCTTCTAGTTGAATATCTTCCTCAGTGCAATCAACGCAACTAGGTTTCTGTCTAGGTTTAAGAATCTCATTGCCATCATAGATTACATTTTGAGCAGCTTTTGCTTTCTTACCATACTCAGGGTTGGGTTTCTCTACAATGGGAACACTGTGCTTATCACTCAAAACTCTATGCTTAGTGACCATGTGAGCAGTCTGAAGGGTGTTTCCTTGTACATACAACTTATTTTCAAGCTTGTTTTTCAAAGTTTTTAGATTAGAAAAGTCATTCAAGAGTTTTGATTCCTTAGCATTAAATTCGTGTTTAAGCACTTTAACGTTATCTTGAAGCTCTTGCTTTTATTTAACAGTTTTAGAGAGCTTTTCTTGTAAGGAGTTTAACTCTTGTTTTAACACTTCCTCTCTAAATTTACTTTTTCTAATAATTGTACGTATTTGGTCATCCATCTCCTGCTCACAGGTAGTTAACTCAAACTTAGCACGTTGTTCATAAATGGCAACTTGTTCTTTATAGGCATTCAGTTCAGAGATAATGGAATCATCGGGGGCACATGCAGTGTATTCATTAAAAATATAGTCATCATTGACTGCAGAAGATGCATCTCTTGGTACAATTTCACTTTCATTTTGTTTCACATATTGATCTTATGGGACAACATTGATATTACCCATATTTTCAATATCTGATTCAATAATTTCATTTGTTTGTACTTTGTTGTGTATCTTTTGCTCATCAACTTCATCGTATAGTTTTAATACCTCAGAAATGATTGAAGCTTTGGATGGACCAGCCTATTGTGGTGATGGGAGCTTTGGAGAGACCATTGGAGAAATACTAGCCATGAAGATTGTCTCGGCAGTAGGTTCATCATCGACATTAGAGTCAAATGCATCACAGTCTGCTACTTGAAAGACATTTTGATGATTGTGACCTATTTCCTGAGTTGGCTGCTCATCCACATCTACATCATATGTCTTAGCATTCCCTTCATCAAGAAACAACAACTCCTCTTCATCCAAAGCTGCTCCATTATCCTGAGCTTGCACAAGCAACATCTTGTCTCTGAAGTATTCTACATTCTGTGGACGTTTTGGAGATGTGCAATTCCTCGCAATATGTCCCTCACCACCACAGTTGTAGTATTTGATTGGCTTTGCTTGCCCTTGATTAGCATTTCTTCCACGATTCTGATTTGCCACAAATCCTCCACCTACACCAGCATTACCATAACCTGTTCCAACCATCCCTTGTTCATATCGTCTTCCTTGCACATTCTGCACCACAACCTTACCATCTCTGACAGTAGCTTGATTGTGTGGATTGGATGTTGATATGAGATTATTGTTGGTGTGTGGGAGCGAATTCATATTTTGACTAACCATGAGAGATAGTTGATTGATGAAGTTTTCCATGAGTGTGTTTGAGTCAGGAGGCTTATATGCTGGATCAGGGATGAGCTTGTATGTAGGACCTTACAAATATGAACCTTATCACTTTACCAAGCAAACCCAACACACGTAACCCAAGTTACGCGTATAAAACGTGAAACACAAACACAAACAAAGCGTAGAAAATAAGATGAGAAAAATGGTGACTTGATGTTTATAAAACTGTGTATATGTGAGATAAAGATGAACACAATAAGTTGTATATTCCAAATGAAGAAAACACACACACACATACACTTTCAAGCACACCCCTCAAATGACCATTTGAGGGGTATTTATAGTACAAGTAACTTAAAACCCTAAAAGGATTTGCTTGGGCTTTTCGTGGGTTGGACATGGATTGGGCTTTTGGATACTTAAGCTTCAAACGGCTAGCATACTCATAACGCCTAGCCATTTAGCTTAGTCCAATCCACGAGCCCGTTGACTATTCTATCACGATATCTAACACATGATACAAAGTTCCTAATCGTGAATGACCATCACTTCTAATAAAACTATTAAGGCTAACAATCTCCCCCTAAGGGGTGGTCATTCAAATGATGCTCCACTTGATTAGGTTCTTTACTTTCCTTGAGCTTGAACTTTGCGTGTAGATATAGAATAGTCTTGATTATTTGTTCCTTCATGCTTTGTGATCAGATACTGTGGTTGTCTGCCGTTGTCAACTTCGTTGGTTTGTTGTCTCCACGTCTTTCTCCACCATGCTCACACTTCTATTTGTCTTTTGGTTACCAATGATGTAGTTCTTGAGTCTTTAAACTTTGTTGATTCTTTGACATTGACGAAGAATCATCTTTAACTTTATGTTGCCTTTGATTTTGATGAGAACTTATCATGTGTTGTTGGTATGAGCATGTGGCGAGTCTGGACGATCCATCCGCTCCGGAGCTTCCATAAGAAGAAAACATAAAACAGGTTAGTAATAAGCGGATTCGCACTTACAAGTTTGAATTTCGAGGGTGTTAACAGCATAGTGTGAAAACACATCTCTAATTCTTACAAAGGCCGTTCCTAAACTGGAGTCCCACAAGTGAGATAACGCGATGTACCGAAATACACCTACAGTTCGCATGAGTTGAGGTACACACGAAGCATCACCCCACGACTGTAGAGACCGTTTGAGACACACTAAGTAATCCACAGGGAGTTACAAGTGACTGCGGCAGGGCTGCTTGATGTTGACTGGCAGGAGTTTCCATTCAATCATCTTTGAAGATCACAGATGTGAAACTTCATAAACGCTCGGCATTGCTAAGATCTGCGTAGGACTCTATAATATATCACTTGTGCCCTTATTGATGAACAACAAGCGATGTCATGTCAAGTGTTCCTATGAGATCTTTTGATGAATCTCATGGCTCTAGACTCAATAAGTGCATTTTGGTTTTCTGGCCGGAGACTAGGGAGTAGGGTCTCCTTCTTCAATACCAACGATCTCTAAGAGAAAGTCGATAGATTATGTAGGGTTCCCAGTGAGAATGAAACAAATCCTTTTAAGAGGAATTGAATGGTTAGAAGGTTTAGTGTAAAATAAGTGCGTCCTGGGTCCATGACGATCTTGGTCTTCAATACCGGTGTCATCTAGTGACAACCAGTAGCAGATGAATTGAACCCGGTTTTTGCCCTAAGGTTGAATATGGAAGGCTATTTCTTTTCACCCTTTCTTTTACTTTTCTTTTTAATTCTTCAACCCCTTCTTTCTCGTTTCTCACATTACTCCTTTTTTTCAATCATTCCTAAGGACTTCTAATACTAACTATAGGTGATGTCCTTGGGTAGATCCCTCCGGCTCTGGCGGATCATAGGACGAATTTCCTATTCTTAGTCACCTTATAACTCCATGACTGTCCTATTGTTGCCATAAAACTATTTCTTGAAAATCTCTCGTGAGTGTTTATGATAGAAACATGTTTGAAACATTCCGAGAGTTTTATATTTTAGAAACACTCCCCTTCACACACGTATATATTTTGACGTAAATCACATACGTGAGGGTAGAGTTCGCACTTTTGAATTGATCGACTTTAAATGAACTAGACCGATTCGAGACACTTTTACATCACTAGAGAACTAGCTTGAAATTATTACCCGTCCTGGTCAAGTCCATTGAAAGTTTCTCGAGATGGTACTTTTACTGACTTTGATTCCTCGTCAATTCATTGGTTTCAACTGAGTCGAGCTTATTTTCAGATTTAAACACCGATTTTGATCACATTTTAATCACGTCTCCTCCCCCTCAAAAATAGCATATTCGTGATATTTTTTATATCAACAGATTAAAAAACATTTTAGAATCTTTTGGGGAGTCAAATGGATTTGATTTAAGCATGAATTTGAAACATTTTGGTTTTATACTCCCCCTTTAATAAAGCATAATCAATTAAAGGGTTTTAGAGGGAGTTATCTTGAGCACAAAGTATTTTGAAAGATTTTGAAAATCTTTTTGAACAATCTTGAAAAGGTGCTCAAGATGATGATGATTTCTCACCATTTTTAAATGTAGTGCACTGAAGCGTACACTCGATTTTTCTTTAAAAATACGAGTTTTGATTTGAGAATAATCAAAAGTCATCATTTTAGTCCGGGTTTCGTACTGAAGTATACGAAAGTCATTTTTGAAGAAATTTTGAGAAACGACATGTTTTGAAAAAACATAAAAGAACTCTCGCTCAAGCATCTGTACATGCCCGTATCATTGTTGAATGACATTTCTAGAAACGTACATGTCAGGACCGAATACTATATGATTTATGTGGTTTGGAGGTCTAGGTTAGTGGAAGAAGATGAAGATCTTCATCCTTTTAGTGAGAGAAAGTTAGAGAGAGGGAGGATAAGATAAGGATAACTTGAATAAAAAGAAAACAATACAATACACCAAATGCTTCACCTCACCCCTCATGGAGAGTCATGAGGGGTATTTATAGGCTCTATCTTTGCCACTTACACGATACTAGTCCCTAAGGGCAAAGTATTCTACGCATCTAGTCCATTCCACGTATGTGACGTTATCTTTAGAAAAAGCGAGGCTAACAATCTCCCTCCAAGATAGCATCACACGTGAATGGTTACAATGAGACCTATAAATACAAAACAAAGTAAATTACAATAGTAATGAACAATGTTTACTTTCTTGAAGTGCGAGAAATCTCAGTAGTCTAGATACTGAGGCAAACTTGAAGTTCTCCCTTCCGATGACCTCGGCAAATGATCTTCTTGTAGCTCTGAACTTCAACTGGAACGGTCTAGTTAGGTTATTACTCCCTCCTAACTAGTGAGCCTTTTTTCTTTCTTTGCTCCCTCCTGAACCGACAACATTCTTCCAACACGCGTCTTTAATCTTCGTGACACGCAGCTGTAGAAAGTAAACTCTTGAAGCACAAGGGTTTTCGTTCTGGGAACATCAACATAACTCACTTAGTATTGCATCCAAGTTGGTAAAAAACCCCGATGTACACCACACTACTTCTCCTTCTTCAGTCTTAAGCAAAAATCCCTTCGTAATCCAATCACGGAAGATGAAATACCAACTTCTCCCTCCTGATGGTTGCGAGCTATCGGAATCATCATAATGTTGCGTACATGTCGTATTACCTTCTTGATGCAACTTTCAAACATCATAGCTTGATCATAATTCTGTGAGAATATGTCGCGAAAATACTCTCAATATACGTCTCTCAAACCAACCTTAAATCGAACCTCCTTTGAATTCACCGGCTAATAGTAATGACCACATATGGAGATAGCCCGGTACGACTAACTTGAAAAGGAAGTAAGCATCCCAACTTGTGACTTGCTGCTTGTTCTAAAATTTTGAACAATCCACATCTGCGTGTGACACTGAGCACAACAACGTAACTCCTTAAAGTGATGGTTACACACTGTGAGCACTACAACGTAACTCCTTACATAAGTTATAACCAGATTTTCAAATTTCATAATGTGCTCCAACAAGTTATCCTGAGACATGCATCCAACCAACCATCGTCTCAAAGATAAAGAAGTCCACCCGTGAAATGTCACTTCAATGTCGCATCAATAATACCGTACAAAAACTCCGTAGCCATTTTTTCAATTATCGCGCAAGCCGTGAATTATGTATCCTCCGTGAAAATTTTACCATACCAAAAGTAGCATACGGATTTCCAATAAAATAAAAAATTTGTATCCAATAATTTGTAACACAAAAAATTGGATAACAAAATTTTTATTATTCTCAAATGAAAAGGACCATCGTTTATGTTTATTCCAACTCAGCCCGTATCAATTTCAGTTAACTATCCAGCACATATCAAAATGTCACTGAATCTGAGCCCATTACTTAACACATCAGCCCAAACCGTATATGTGATCCGATCCCAAAACACATACCTTATATCGGAGATAGAGTGAAATATCTCACAATACACCTTGCCCTAAACCTAAAATCACATTCTGAGGATATGCGCCTACCACCAACAACACACTCCAAAAACAAAAGAAAAATACGCTTCATCTTTTTTCTAATTTCACTCCCAACTCAGATCTTCCCCATCATCAAACTGATTACATCTGCAAGTATCACAATCACAAATCTTTTAACACCACGAATCACTTGAACCAAGAATATTACCCACGAACTGAGGTAGTTTTGAGCTTAAGAGCGCCGGCTTTAAGATAACGCGACATCAAGATCTTAGAAAAGGTCTCGGGTAGGTTTGTGATTGGTGTTTATCCTGTAAACCAAACAAAGAGAATGATTGAGACTAAAGTCTTGGTCATTCTTTGGAGTAGTCGTATTTAAAGAAGTGGAGTCTTTTAAAAATGGATTCGATTGAAGTTTAAGTGAGAGAGATGTAGGGTTTATTGGTGTGAGTCTAGGTCTAGGATTAGTTGGTTTGGTTTTTCGTTGACTCGGACTGATGATGTTATGGCTGAGGTCGAGTCTTTTTGGTATTAGGTATGTTGTGGTCATGGTCAATTTTACGCGTAACTCTTCTATTCTGCTCATGACATTCTTACGCGTAAAACAGGTTTGGTCCTTATGCGTAGCCTTACCGACCGTAATGCTTATGCGTAAGTATACGCGTAAACATATGCGTAGGCCATAGGCGTAAGCCAAGGCTTAAGCGTAAACGCATACGCGTAACCCATTCCTTACGCGTAACTTCACAGCTACGCGTAACATTCACTGTAGATATTCCTTATGCGTAAGATGAGGGTTTTGACCCTTTGACCACTTTTTCCGATGAGTATTCCGACTGAAAAATCCGTTCAGCTTCATACGTTACCCAGAAACACATAAAAACTGCTTCTGTTGACTGTTTTGACCAAGAAAACTGAAGGTGTTGACCACAAGATGTTCACGGTTTGGTACAAAAAGTAAAAGTAGCCTGTTTGGATAAGATGACCCAAGAAAATATAAACAATAATGCTTTACCAAGACAGTGTGTTAACAATAAAAGACCAGTACTTTTTGACGAAAACAAGGATACGAAACATGTATAAAACTGCTTTACCCACAAATCGGAAAAAAAATTTTCCGACCACCAAAATAAGCATAAAAACAGTTAAAAACATGATTCAAACCAACATAAATCAATAAAACAACAACCTTGGCTCATTATACCAATTTTCAGGACCGAATACTATATGATTTATGTGGTTTAGAGGTCTAGGTTGGAGGAAGAAGATGAAGATCTTCATCCTTTTAGTGAGAGAAAGTTAGAGAGAGGGAGGATAAGATAAGGATAACTTGAATAAAAAGAAAACAATACAATACACCAAATGCTTCACCTCACCCCTCATGGAGAGTCATGAGGGGTATTTATAGGCTCTATCTTTGCCACTTACACGATACTAGTCCCTAAGGGCAAAGTATTCTACGCATCTAGTCCATTCCACGTATGTGACGTTATCTTTAGAAAAAGCGAGGCTAACAGTACATAATATCGATTATACAAGAGACATGTCGTGAGAAGAATATTTTTGGATTTTTGATTTTCTATTGTTTTTGTATTTTTGAGAATTTTATATTTTTATATTTTGCTTTTGTTGGTTTTTCAAATTTTGTATTTTGTTTTTCAAAAATATTTACAGCGAAGCTTTTTGGAAAATCATTTTCAAGAAGATTCGAGAAGACGTTCTAACTCCTCGGGGGTAGGCTCGCATTCCAATTCGTCGAACTAAATAGTCAAACCTTTCTTTTGGAAGGGCTTTAGTTAATAGATCGGCGAGTTGGTAATCTGTCTTCACGAAGAATAATTCAACAGTACCATTTTTGACGTACTCTTTTATGAAGTGATAGCGGACCCATATGCTTAGTCTTTAAGTGATGAACAGAATTGCATGATATGGCTATGGCACTTTTCGCGTCACAAAATAGTTATTTTATCGAAAGTAAAGCCATAATCTGTGAGTTGTGTTCTCATCCATAGAACTTGAGCACAACGCGCAGATAGAGACACATACTCAGCTTCAGCGGTTGAAAGTGCAGTGCAATCTTGTTTCTTTGAAGACCAGTTTACTAACTTTTCACACCACAAATTGGCGCCTCCAGATGTACTTTTTGCTGTAACTTGATCACCTGCGTGGTCCGCATCGGAAAAGGCAATTAGATCAAATCCGGATTCCTTTGGATACCAAAGTCCCATGTGAATGGATGTCTTCAGGTACCGAAAAATCCGTTTAACCTCTTTGAGGTGCAGTTTCGTAGGCTTTGCCTGAACCGTGCTAATAAGCAAATAGCAATGAATATTCTTGTCGACTAGCAGTGAGGTACATGAGAGAACCAATCATGCTCTGATATTTCTTCGGATCAATAGGTTTTCCAAACAACTCGCTCCAATTTTTGGTGAAGTTACCATTGGTGTTATGACCGAATCACAATTATCCATACCATGATTTTTCAAAATCTCAGTTGTGTATTTCGCTTGATTTATAAAAATTCCACGAGGGGATGTATGTTTTGTAAACCAGAAAGAATTTTAGTTCCCCCATCATGGACATTTCAAATTTGCTTTTCATGAGATTTTCAAAATATTTTGAAAGATTCGATTAGTGGACCCAAAGATGATGTCGTCCACATAAATCTGAACAATCAAAATGTCGTTTTTGCATTTTTGTGTTAACAAGGTAGGATCAACTGTGCCTTTGGTGAAATTGTTTTAAATAAGGAAGAGAATGATTCGTCATACCAGCTCTCGAACTTGTTTCAAACCATAGATTGCCTTTTTGAGTTTGTAGGCGTAGTCACGGATGTTCAAGTCGATGAAGCCTTAGGTGACTCCGCGTCTATTCTTCTTTAGACTTCCATTCAAACCTTGGTCTTATGTCCATCTAATAAACCGTGATGTTTTTGTGGTGCATAGGCTAAGTATCTTGATGCTTCTAGTCACAATACTAGCGAATACTCTTCAAAGTCTATCCCTTCCTCTTTTCGTATCCTTTGGCCACAAGCGAGCTTTGTTGCAGTGCAGTCATTTCTTCATCCCTTTGTTCTTCCATAACCATTTGAGATCAATGGCCGAATGTCAATGGTCTTGGAACCATTCCCAAAGTCATGAAGGCGGTATTGGAGAAGTTCCTCTGCATGCTTCAATCCATGCGGGATGCGCCATTGCCTCACGAATGTTTTTGGCTCGATATTGCTAATTGAGCAAGGTAAATGCACAAGCAATACTTGTCGGTGGCAAGTTGGCGTCTCGTCAGAATTGGCCTTGAAGGTTCACCAATAACTTGTTCAATTGGGTGGTCTTTTGTCCGAGTAGAAGGATCGGATTGGTTAGCATTATGCGAGTTAGATGGTTCGTAAGCTTGAAGAAGATTCGGTGATTAGTAGCAAACGGGTTTTCAAATAAGTCTTCATCTAACGTTGCATCGTTCTGATTATGGTTTTGCTCATCAGCTGGCGGTAGAGCCGGGTGCAATAACTGTAGTAGATGTAGATGATGTAGATGGTGTTGGTGCATTGGTTTTGACGTTGTAGATGCATGATGCATTTGGTGGGGTGGATGACTTTGGCGAGTGCGGGGAATGATGGTTTGATGCATTTGTCGAAGTTCCACCATAGTATTCATCGAACATTAACTCGAAGAAATTCTCCCATTCTTGTTCTTTAGGATTGTCAAACGAAGTTGATTGAGCTCTGATAACGCTACACGCGTCGTTCGGGGTCAAGGAAACTTCCTTTTCCTCGAGCAATTTTTATAACACCCTAGGCAGTGAACCTAATCGTTGTAGTGTAGTAATTAGGGTAAGCCACGGGTATTGATATCGTTCTCTAGGGAATAGGAATGCTAGTAAGAAGTTACCTTCTAAGGTTAAGGTTGAGGAAGATTATTTTTTTATCTTTTTATGTTTTATGAAATGGAAAGGTACGAATCTCGGGTATTGGATTTGGGGGTTGGTATTTCTACCGATTACTCTACTATTATCTAATTATCTAAACTAAGGTTGTGGGAGTCTATATCTAATTAATGTGTGCTCGTATGATAGTTTAAAGATGTGTTTACTTAGGTTGTATTACTCCTGAATTATCTCCTATTGATGGTTGAATTGTCGTCCTTATTCTTAGTTAGATTTGTGTGTCTAAAGTTGTAGGGTATGCGTTTCTCCCTAACTCTTTGAACTTACCAAAGGGTCTCGTCTACAAACCCACTAGGGATGATAAACTCTTACTCTAAGGCACTCTTTGGATGGTTTAGCTTACAACTACTGAGGTAATTATATTCTAGGTTCACAAAGATGAATCAAGCATTAAGTACACAACGAATGACCTATCGCATTACTAGATCATTAATCAACTAAGTTAAGAAACAACCAATCAATATTCAATAATTAAGTTTCATACTTCCTAAGCAAACACACAAATAAATTAGCCGGACATGGAAAACATGCAAGCATACACACAAATAATCAAAGACATAATTGAATTAATGAAGTAAATACTTATCTTGTTGTAAGATAGGGTTTAAAACCCTAAAATACTGTACAAGACACCTTAGGTTCGGTTTTAGGTTTTCACTCCAAAAGACTCTCCTTTAAAACTGAAAAATTCGGATTCTATATATAAGATTACATATCTCGGCGCGTCACCTTATGTTTAGTGGCGCGTCGTGTGTGCCGTCATTAGGGTTCGTCTTGGACGTTAACCTTGCGGCGAAGCGTCACCTTATGTCATGACGCCGTCCTCTTCGACGGCGTCGTGCGGGATTGCATCTAGGCGTCACGGTAGCGGCCTACTCTTTACAACTAGGCGTCGTCACTTGAAAATACAGTTTTGGGTTTTGGGACGTCACAAAAATCTGCGGACGGCGTCGCGGTGCTTTTGGCCGTCGCCTTCTATTCAGCGGCTTGAGTGTCTCGATTTTGACTTTGGCCATTTTCCCATATATTACGTTTTACCGTCCAAATAAGTGCCATTCCAGCATTTTGCCTTCCAGAGACCTAAAAAGTGAAAAGGGACGATATTAAGCAATAACGGATACAAAGTGATCGAATAAGGACTAAAAGCGACCCTCAAAATGGTACCTTTTAAAACCTTATCAAATATCCCTACACTTGTTATTAGCTTGTCCTCAAGCAAATGTGCTTAACAATTAATTTATAAGTTAGGGGTCATGAAGCATTGATTCAAAGCGGTCCACAACACATATAAGCCCATAAAAGTCATAACAAGCAGGAAAATTACATACTAGCACCTCACATGGGGTGTTTGGATACTCACATCTCTCTCTGGTGTATATATGAAATATAACAAATTGGAAATGGAAGATAAACACTCATTAAACGGTCCTAGTACATAGATTACCATAGGCTTGAGAATAGATCAAACCTCCATCGCTTTGGCGTAAGCACCTAGGAAAGACTATCAAAGAGGTCTTTAAAGGGTTGTAATGTTAGGCTTACGGTAGGGAAACAAGGGTTTGGTGGGATAGGCTATTTAGTGGTGGCAAGTCAAAAATCTCTATATTAAATGCATACGAAAGAATGGCGTTGCTAAGCCAAGACTCGACACTCTAAACTCTAGATAACTGAAATAAACAAACATAAATTCAAAGGATAGATGTAGGATGGTAGCCCGTATGTTTTTTTTTTTTTTTCACTCTATTTTTTTTTCTTTTCTCTTTTTTTTTTTTTTTTTTTTTTTTCTCTACATCTCCATCTCTGATAACATCAAAATAATAGGGATTTATAGGCACATCCCTACACTTGAGTTTTATTACTCTAACACTAATTTGACCCGAATTGAAAAGATCAAAAAAACTTGGGGTACATTATGCATAAGCAAAGAATTTGAATTTTTAGCGTTCCCTTCGAATCATTTCATAAACTTTAACTTTGCCCATGAGTCCCAATCGTCCCAAAACTGTATACAAAGGATATGACTCGACTTAGCAACTTGCAAAGCAACTAGATAATTGAACTAAGGGTTTAGGGTGATAACAACATTGCACTAAAGTGAGTGCATAAGGGGTAGGCTAAGGCGATTTGGGTGTATATTTGGGGTGGGGTGTAAACAATGCTCTTCATTGATATTCCGGAAAAAACGAAACATCACGAGAACCGCGAAAAGGATAGGCTCCGAGGGGTTAACTAGGGGTATCGTGTACTAAAGATGAGTACAACGCAAAGGTGTGGGGAATTACTCAACCGATGTGGAAGAAGTAATTATATTACATTATCAAACAAGGGTTATCCTAATGCCTCTTATCATTTAGTTATTCCTAACTACACAAGTGTAGTCTTACTAGCGATCTCGGGATGCATCACAAAACAAGTTCTAGAATCTATTATACTAGCGGTTCACACTCTAAGCATTGAAGATGAATGCTTTAATTCCTACTAATCTAAGGGCGATCCTCACATTTTGGGTGGAATTTGGGTGGTAAAGGGTTTTGTGCTAGTCATGCAACTTCCTATCCATGAGGCGCTTTTGTTAAGACTAATGGCCCACTCCTATATGTCATAAAAAATTTTAAATTTGGTGCCAAAATTAACCTAACCGACATTTTCTCATGGTTTATTACACAATCACAATTGGACAAAGCAAATAGTCAAGGATAAGCATAGTTTCAAAGTTCCGTTTTATTTTCCCTCCCTACACTTAAAGTGAACATTGTCCCCAATGTTCCCCGAAAGTATCAAAGTTATGATAATAGAAGGTAATTAAAAATGAAAGAAACTAATACTCACGATTAGCTGGTAGGATCCGGTGTAAAGTGGTGGTTAAATCTTTTTCAAGAAGAATTATTTGCGTGAAAAGCTCCTTCCAATCTTATGTAACTTCTTCTTGACAAACTAAACACACTTTTACTTGAAGAAAACAAATGAAACCTTAAGGCGTAAAATGGCGTGGTAATAATATATATAAGACTCGATTTAAAAAACTAGGATATAATGCTTGTGGAATGGATGTTTCACGAATTTCTAAGAAAATTAAGACTGGAAAATTCCAAAAATTTGTAAGTAGCTCGAGAAACGAGAAAAAAGTAATCGATGTTTTTACTCCTTCGGCCGCGTCGGTTGTAATCTGACGCGCCGGGTTATCGACAAAAAGCGTCTGCGATTTTGGGAAAATTACGGAAAATTTACATCTTTAGAATCTGGAAAATTCCTGCAAAACATCCATTATGACTCGATACAAGCATTTGACTCGAACAAACATATATATCTTTTAGTTAATTGTTATTCTCATGTTTACGTTTCTTTTGAAACGGTGTAATCCTCCCTACACTTATCCTTTATGTAAAATACCTTTATATGAAATTAAGACGAAGTTAAAAACAAAATAAAGCATTTTTACAAATTTAAACATGAGGATAAACAATTAATAAAAGATATATGACACTAACAATCAAACAATTAAGCATGGGTTGCCTCCCACGAAGCGCTTTTCTTTATTTAAGAGTCTTGTAGCTAGACTCATAGTCGTGCTCCTACATTTTCTCATTACCGCCCTCTTGACGGTCTCTAATGGGGGATTCCATGTTGTAGAAGTGCCCTATAATGCACTTCTCTAAGAGTTCATCCTCTCCCCAATTGGTCCTATATTCCGGTCCTAGGCTCAAGCAATCCTTATAGAATCCGAAAATCTTAGCCATAACATAATCAACACCTTTCTCCCTATCCTCATCATTCCTATATTAGACCGACAGTTTAAGTTCCTTTTCATCATTATAGAGTGATGAAAACTTCTCAATCTTAAACGGCATTTGGTAAGCTATGTCATCGGTCTCATTCTTGAATAGCACTACTCCTAACGAGGGATTATAGGTCATCCCGCTTTCTATGAAAGGTTTTCCTAGAATAACATGGGACAAGCTAGGGTCTATGCCGCTAATATCATCCACAATTATGAAGTCCGTAGGAAACGTGAAACTACCTACATAAACTGGCAATTCCTTAACTCTTCTTCGAGAAAATTGCAACTAACATTAGGATCATTGGGGTCTTGCCTAGTTGGAATAGGCTTCTTCAATATCCAATTGTAGTAGGTGCTAGTCATTATGTTGATTGGGGACTTGCGATCAATGTAGGCTTTTGCCACAAAAAGGTGTCCTATGAAACATGGTATGTTAAGATTCCAAGGGTTCCCAAACTTGATTCGAGGATTTTTCCTAACATACATGTGGCCGAAGGTCACGCTACTAAGTGAGGGTGGCGAGATAGTTCTTCTTCCGTAGGAAATTTGTTGAAATAGTCAATGTCTACTTCATCTACTTCCTCGGGTGTTTCATCATCCACAAGTGTATAGTCCTCTTCGTCATTTGTTTCATTAGGTTCAACTAAGGCGATGGTATTGACGCAATTGGACATGCTAGTTAGCTTGCTTGGATCCTTAATCTCTATACCTGAAGGCTCGGGAGTTGAGATAGCACTAACCTTCTTATCACTATTAGTTATGGCTTTCAAAAGGTTGTCTATTTTCCTATCCATCTCTGCTTGTTGATGGTTAAAGCGGTCCGAGAGCTTAGCCATTTGGGTTTCTTGGGATGCAACTAGGTTTTGCAAAATCCCTTCGATGTTTTGTTGGTTAGGACCGTTAGATGGGGGCCATGAGAAATCATTGGAAGTGAATTCTTTGGTTTGTCCCCAGTAGAAGTCGGGCTTGCCTTTCCATGCCTCTCGGGTTTCATTGAAATTCCTAGGTCCGGGTATTGTAGGGAATCTTCCTCCCGTTCCATTAATACGTGAGGATGTGTAGTCAACGGAAGCATGTTCTGAGGATCGAGTGCTAGTGCACGTGTTATGAGGATCACAAAACGGCTCACACGAGGAAGAAGCTTTGTTCACATGATGTGAAGATTTAGGATTTTAGTAGGGCTCATGAGGAATCTAACTTAATCTTCAAGTTCGATCATCCTACGGTCGGAAGGAGGCAAGGAGATTGCCTTGCGGTTTTGGCAGCGTTTCACGGGGTCATCCCAACTTTCGTTGTCATAGAGGGTGAGGTCCTCTATTATACCCCATGATTCTTCCGCGGTGAGATCACTAAGTTTTCCACCTGCCGCTTGGTCAATGGATCGCTTAGTGGGGAAGTTGACATGATCATAAAAGATTTGGACTTGGAGCCAAAGATCAATGCCGTGATGAGGGACTTTATGAAGTAAGTCCTGGAATCGGGTCCATGCTTAAATGAGAGAGATTCACCTTGACGTTGTTGGAACATCAAGATGTCATTCCTAAGCTTAGTGGTTCTCCCCGGTGGGAAAATTGAGCAAGGAAGCGAGAGGTAAGATCATCCCAACTTGAGATGGAGCCAGCGAGAAGTCGCTCAAGCCAATTACTAGCTTGGTCCCGTAGAGAAAATTGGAAGAGACGCAGGGCGTGGTCTCCGAGTAGTAGCATCAAGGTCGATGGAATCGACAATTTTGAGGAAATCCCTCAGATCGATTTGGATCTTCGAACGAAGTCCATGGAATGCACATCCGTTTTGCACCAACCGGATGGTGTTGGATCGCTTGAAGGGCCGTAGTTTGGGCTTGGTCGGGAAGCTCAATGGTGTTCCTATAGCCTAGGTGGCTTGGTCTCGAGTATTCACCAAGAGTACGGGCTCTTGGCGGGGTGGGTCATTTGTGGTGGGTTGATGAATGGTAGTGGGTTATCACCTTCCATGATGAAAAGTGATGGAATTACGAACAAAGGGTCACGAAGAAGGGGGATAGACTAAGAGAAAGCTAAAAATGAGAAAAATTTACTTGATAGGAATCAAGCAAAGAACCTAAACGAGGTGGACTACTAACTAGCTATTCTATTCCCCGGCAGCGGCGCAAAAACTTGATAACGCTACACGCGTCGTTCGGGGTCAAGGAAACTTCCTTTTCTTCGAGCAAGTTTTATAACACCCTAGGCAGTGAATCTAGTCGTTTTAGTGTAGTAATTAGGGTAAGCCACGGGTATTGATATCGTTCTCTAGGGGAATAGGAATGCTAGTAAGGAGTTACTACGCTAAGGTTAAGGTTGAGGAAGATTATTTTTTGTATTTTTATATTTTATGAAATGGAAAGGTACGAATCTCGGGTATTGGATTGGGGGGTTTTTGGTATTTCTACCGATTACTCTACTATTATCTAATTATCTGAACTAAGGTTGTGGGAGTCTATGTCTAATTAATGTGTGCTCGTATGATAGTTTAAAGATGTGTTTACTTAGGTTGTACTACTCCTTAATTATCTCCTATTAATGGTTGAGTTGTCACGTCCTTATTCTTAGTTGGGTTGTGTGTCTAAAGTTGTAGGGTATGCGTTTCTCCCTAACTCTTTGAACTTACCAAAGGGTCTCGTCTACAAAACCCACTAGGGATGATAAACTCTTACTCTAAGGCACTCTTTGGATAATTTAGCCTACAACTACTCAGGTAATCATATTCTAAGGTTCACAAAGATGAATCAAGCATTAAGTACACAACGAATGATCTATCGCATTACTAGATCATTGATCAACTAAGATAAGAAACAACCAATCAATATTCAATAATTAAGTTTCATATTCCCTAAGCAAACACACAAATAAATTAGCGGGACATGGAGAACATGCAAGCATACACACAAATAATCAAAGACATAATTGAATTAATGAAGTAAATACTTATCTTGATGTAAGATAGGGTTTAAAACCCTAAAATACTGTACAAGACACCTTAGGTTCGGTTTTAGGTTTTCACTCCAAAAGACTCTCCTTAAAACTGAAAAATTCGGATTCTATATATAAGATTACATGTGCGACGGCGTCACCTTATGTTTCGTAATGACGCCGTCGTGCAAATCGCCGTCATTAGGGTTTCGTCTTGGCCCTAACCTGCGGCAGTATATATGTCATGGCGCCGTTAACATCGATGCGGATTGCATCTAGGCCGGCGTAGCGGCGGCACCTAACTAGGCGTTGTCCGTGACGCCGTCACAAAAATCTGCGGACGGTCTTAGCACGGTAGCCTTCTATTTTCTGACGTCTCGATTTTGACGCCATTTTCTTCATATATTCCGTCTTTTGGTCCAAATAAGTGCATCCACATTTTAGCCTTCAGCCGACCTAAAAAGTGAAAAGGCGATATTAGTAGCATTTACCGTCTGAGTACAAAGTGATGAATAAGATTAAACGACGGCCCAATTTTGTACCTAAAAGAGCTTTACAAGCTCTAGACGAGTCTGGCGTCACTTGAAAATATGTTTAGTCGCGGGTTTGGGTTCTCGAAGCCATATGTGAACCGTTCATCAAATTTCACATTCATCGTCTCCATGATCCTCCTAGTTCTTACATTTATACACCACTGAATGCCCTCGAGTTATCTGAATATCCAATGAAGATTCCAATATCACCTTTAGCTTTCAGTTTACCTAGATCTTCTCTTTCGTTCGTCGGATAGCACAGCGCCAAATGAAAGTAAGAGATATCGCACGTTTTCTGTTGTTCACGCTCATATGGGGTTTTGAATCTTGGATGGATTAGGGATCATACGAGTGAAACAAGCGTGCAACACATAGCCCATAGAAATAATGGTGCACTAGAATAGATTAGCATTGTGCGGACTTCGTCAAAGAGTTCTATTTCCTTCAACTATTTTGCAGTGGAGTTCTAACACTGATGTGATGTGTGATTCCAACATCTTCAAAATGTTCTTCTCGATGGTAGATTTTGACTGGATTGTACGCTCTTACAACCCCTTTGGAGTTTGAAGAAGTACTTGAATCGTTTGAGAAGGTGATGATGATGCACGGTCTTAGTCTTTTGATCGGAATAACCCATGTATATCTTGAATAATCATCGACGATAACGAATATACTTTTCATTAATGCTTTCAACTCCATTGGGCCAATAGTCCAGTGCAACATATGCACTTTGCTTCGAACAGGTGCGGTTTTGGGTTTATATGATGCTCTTTTGCTTTTTCCTTCTTGGTGTATTTGAACTTTGGAGACGATGTTGTCTGGCAAATTGTTGATGGTGTCAAAATGATGGGAAACCTTCGGCCACAACCAACTGTGTTCGATGCTCGTGTATAAGACATATTGGTGAGGAGGCCATATTGATGTCGATAGATACAAGTTTGTAAATTCAGTAAGAGATCATCATCCAAGTTTCTAAGGCAAGCATTTTTCCTAAAAGCAACCTCTAAACGCATCACGAACCTGAAAACAATTGTGTCAACCCTTGACATAGTACGAGTGATCAAATAATTTCCAAAAGGTAGATCTCCATAACCCAAAGCTGCCATGATCATTTCAAAGCGTGTTCCCATGAATTTCAGACGAAATTTCAGTGACTATTCGGCTTCTTGGAGCAAGTCGGCGATCAAAGACAAATTTGATAATGCCAATCACGAGAAGAAGAATATTTTGACCGTTTTGATTTTGTCTTTGGGTTAGTAAAACCGATCACATCAAAGAAGTTTTCTATTAAGGCAGGTTTCACTATTTTCCACAGTGTGAAAGTTTACATTGTTTCCAAATATCATCCCTAAAGTAAACATTATGCTCCCTGTCAGTATTAAAGCCTAAGTTTTGAACTAGTCTTAGAATTCTTTTGCCATGTACGTTCTTCTTAACACTTATTTCACATTCTTTATAGAAACACAAAAACATTAATTAAAGATTTCTTGCAAGTTAAACAAGAGATTCAACATTCATTAAACTTAGATTTTCATAGGTTCATTACATTCGGATGAAATGTTTTTTCAAAGCTGTAAACTGCTTTTTCTAGGGTGTTCTTCTACTTTTTTCTTTATTCAAGCTACCTTTGATAATGCGAGACTCTATTGTTTTTATTGCTCTTATAGGCAAGGTGCTTTCTAGTCTAAGGCACACTCATTAGGATTCATTTTTATGAAGAAGTGGTTTGCTTTCCTAGTCTCTTTAGAGGATGGAAGCTGACGCATTGTATAAAAGCCGGAGTGCTAAAACTTTTGGTTTCTCGATAACCGCTTTTCCTTTATCAACATTTTGTTTAGGTAGGGCGGTGGAATGAAACATGTTTCTCATTGACTTTTGGAGAAAACTGAGAAATAGACATTTTTGGTTTGAAAACCGGTTTGGGAACATTTGTTTTCTCCTCAGTCAATGGTTTTTCAAACTTAGTATCCACAACCTTTCCTTTTTGACTTCCCAGCTGAGCTCTCAAAAGATCATTTTGCTCTTTCATGTCCTTGTAGGCACGCTCATACGACAGTTTGTCATACTTGCATTCCTCGGTTTTTCGATCAAGCTGTTTAAAATAGGACACATTTTCTTTTTCAAGTTTTTCAAGAGCATTTTCATATTTTGAAACAATTGCGGAGGTCTCAGATTGGAGTCTTTCATGATCTTCAACAGAATATGTTTGTAAGATAATGGACATGATATCGGTGGTCATAACATCTTCGAAGAGAGAATCATTTAGTTTTTCCAAAACTTTGATGTGTTCAACATTTTCATCGTTTGTGTTGAGTTATGATAGGTCAAAGGTGTTCAACATTTTCATCGTTTGTGTTCGGCCTAGGATGTGTTCAAGAACTCGAAATTTCGGATTTATGGTCCTTGACAAAGTCAGTTGTTTCTTTCAAAAATGCTTGTTCGAATGAATTACCCCGCGACTGATGCCAGTTATTCACGGAGGTTCAATTTGAGTTTCAAAAACTTTTCGTTCGTCATCATGACGAGTAAACCAGATGTTAGTAGTAATATTGGTTTTAGATTTGACAGTCTCTTGAAGATACCAAATTATAGTTTTAACGTCATTTTCTAAAATGCTTCTCGCATCACTTGTGTTAAAAGGATTGTTTGAAGACATTTTTTCGATTTTCGAAAAGGATTTTGAGACAACTACAGGAGTTGCAACTGGTTTTGAAGCTGGTTTTGAAGCTGGTTTTGAAACTGGTGTTGACACTTTGTTTGAAACACTTGGTGTGGTGGAAAACGTTGATTGTTCTTTTTGATTAACAAAAGTAATTCCATTAATTTTGTTCCATTTGTTATAAACAATCGGTTTAAGATCTGGATTCTTTTGTTTCATTTTTGATCTACTCTCCTCAGATAGTTCCAACGTTTCAAGAGAATCACGAACAATTATGGGTTCATGCAAAGGTTTTCCGTTGTTCAACACATTCTGAGATTTTTGAGCTTTCTTGAGGAACGAAGAAGGGGTGTTACCAAGAGCCATTTTATGTGCAGTGTGAAAAATCAGATTTGCTTGATTAGAAAGCATCTTGTTTGTTTTAGCGGAATGACCTGTTGTAAGAAGTAAATTATCCAATTTTTGATAGTTTCATTTTTATCCAGAATTTCATCAAGAAGAGAATCTTCTTGTTTTGAAAAATCAGCAATCAACTGTTTCTTCTCTTTTTCAAGATCAGAAAACAGTGCTTTTGTTTAGAAAGTTGGTCATTTAGTTCAGAAATTTCCTTGTTTAAAGATTTTATTTTCAAGTTCAAATTCAAATCAAGTGTGTCATACTTGAGTTGCAATTGTTTTTTCTTAAAACAGAATCTCGATAACCAATTTCTAATTCTGAAAGTTTATTTGTATGAAATTCAAAGGCTTTGGCGTGCTCCTTGTAACTCTCAAGCTCAGCGGTCAATTTCTTATTCGCGGCCTTAACTTCGCGATTGACCTTACTCACTTTTTCAATTTCAATGCCACAGTTATTGATTAACGATTCAAAATAGGCACGTGTTTCCTCATCAATCTCAGTATTTTGTGCCACACAGCCTCCACTAGGATCCACATCTGGAGTTTCAGAGTTAGTATTGCTACAACTCGGATTGTCCAGGTATGTATCATAAGTAGGTGCTGATGTCACAGAATGTTGTTCATCATGAGTAAACACATCACATATGACATTGTTATAACATGGATCAATGATTGGTACCTTAGATACTGCATTTGCGTCATAGACAGGAGGTGCGTCAGAGTCAGTGTCATACTTAGTCTCCTGAAGATTTGCCATGAAGACGCAGTTTGCATTGATGTCCTCTCGGTCTTCCAAATCATCCACAATAGCGAAAAAATCATTTTCCTCAGCACTTAACTGCATCCCTGCTTCTTGCTTCTGTGCTAACAGCATAGCTTTCCGAAGAAACTCAGCATTCTTCTTGTGCGGCTTAGTGGGACATTTTCGTGCCATGTGACCCATTCCTTGACAGTTATAACACTTAACCTGATTACCCTGATTCACATTTCCATAATTCCCAACGACTGGAGCTGTAACATTCCCATTCTGATTACCCACTGCTCTATTCCCAACATTCTGTCCCATCTGATTTCCATCATTCTGACCCGACTGATTACCCTGATACGGAACCGCGTGATTACCTATGTGAAATCCAGTAGCATATCCCTGCTGATTCCCAATAACTCCAACCATTTGATCTTGATTACCCATATTCACACCCGGCTGTGCAATTTGCCTGTTGCGAGTGTTTGATGAAATCCTTTGGTTGTTGTTAGTTGGTGTGGAATAGCGACTTCTGAATGCTTTACCCAATAAAGAGTATACCTGTTGCAAGGTCGCTTCTTGTTCAGCTTCAGGATCAGTGATTCCTTGTTCCTGGTATTGTGGATACTGTTGTTGAATGACTTGTTGTTCTGGTGGATAGAATTGTTGTTGTGGTTGTTGAATGTATTGCTGCAAGTTGTTGTTGGAAGATGATGAAGCTTGTTGTTGTGTATTCACTGTAGGTTGAGTCTTTGCAATAAGTGCCAATGGATCATGATTCTTTGCCAATCTTTCTTTCCTGACTTCATTTGCTTCAGCTTGGTTTTGTTTCAGAAAATCATTTAGTTGATCAAAGTTCACCTAATGTAAGTCTTTTGTTTGGTTGACAATAGTAACATATCGTCCCCATTATTCGGAAGATTATTCAGAACTTGATGTTTTGAACGATTGTTCTGGGTGCCAAATTGTTTCTGATAAGCTCATTCATCAAAGTGCAAAACCTTCCATAGTAGGATTCAATGGATTCTCCTGGTGTAGATGTAAACTTTTCCCATTCAGTTAGCAGCTTGTTCTCCATGTCTTGTTTACCAATTTATGTTCCATAACATAGTCGTCTAACACGTTCCCACATATCGAAAGCAGTTTCACAACTGTCTACCGCAGCAAAGATGTCTATTGGTAAACCCAGTTGGATAATATGAATTGCCATGTCATCTGCTTCGACTTGTTTCTGATCCTCTGCAGTGTATTCAGATTCTTATTGAAGACGAGAAGATGGTGGGACGGGAGGTGTTGCATCTGCATTTCCAGGTACATGAACTTGTCGAGGCTGGAAGGGTCCATCATGAATGGATTTAATCATGAGTTTCCCATTAGGTTTGGTCTTTATGTAACGAAGCATACGACTTGTCCATTGAAGATAACCACCTTTTGCCAACATAGGAGGTCGGTTTTCGGCACCGGCTGCATGAATGTCTTGTTGAGTTGCCATTGATGAAGGTATGATCTGATAAAGTTGATGTAGGATCGATTCAACGATAAAGGAGTTGTGGTTGATGAAGATTAAGCTCGGTTGAGGTGTTTCTGAAAGTCGTACTCGTAACCTTGGTCGTAAAAAAATTTTCTCCCAAAATTTGAAATTCACTATAAAAATCAATTCTAAGGTCGTATGAAAAATTTGAGTTATGACAATTTTGACGCCAAATTTGACCCGAAAATTTGAATTTAGGCCCAAAAATTTGAATTTTTGACCAAAATTTTCACTGTTAAACCAAAATTTGAATCTTGCGTAAAAAGTGAACGTTTAGTCTCCTCAAAAATTTAAATTTTACTCAAGTTATCCCGCCAAAAAGAGCTTAGAAAGAGCTTAGGCGTAGACAACCGGGTTACGAGTAGGATATGGTTACGAGTAGGATGGCTTAGGCGTAGGATTCCTTAGGCGTAGGAAATGCTTATGCGTAGGATCTTATGCGTAGGATCTTAGGCGTAGGATCTTAGGCGTAGGATTCCTTAGGCGTAGGATTCTTATGCGTAGAAAGTATCTTACGCGTAACCTTAAGCTTATGCGTAGACAAAAAGTTACTCGTAAACCTTACGCGTAATTGTGAGTTTATGCGTAGAGTTACCGTAAGCTTTAGCTTATGCGTAGACTATGGTTAAGAACCAAAAATCCTTTACACTGTCACAGCGTAAGGGATATCCACAAGTCGAGGTGTTCCACACACATATCCAAGTGAGGGAAGCACTGAGTAACCTTTGATGCTCGAAGATTCTTCACCAAAAAGTTATGAGTAGAAAAGTAGGGTTTTGACTTTTTGACTTCTACGCGTAAGAAATTTCCAACGATTCAAATGATTTCTTTTGCACAGATAGCCTTAAAAACACTCGAATAACCCAAAAATGTTGACCTTTTTTCACCCAAAGTGCTTAGAAAAGTTACGAGTAGAAATGACCAATGAACCAAAAACGAGTTTAAAACTTAACCAAAACGCGTAAAGCTTCGAACTTTTTGCAAAAAACTGAAACTTTAGCACAAAATAAACCTTAAACCACAAGAATCTTGAATTTTTAAGTGCAAAAATTAAAGCTTTAAGCGTGACAACTATGTAAAACAAACACAAACACTCCTAAACCATTGTTAGGCGATTGATACCAATTGTAGGACCTTACTTTTATCAACCTTATCACAAACCCAACACAAATACAAGTATCACCACGTTTACCACACAACGGGTAGAAAACGTTCAACCCAAAACACAAACATAAAGCTTACACAAAGAAGGAAAGATAAAGAGAGATGGTGACTTGATGTTTATACAAAACCGTATGGAGAGGATAAAGATAAACACAATAAGTTGTATATTCCTTGAGAGAGAAAATACACACACACACACACACTCAAGCACACCCCTCAAATGACATACTTGAAGGGTATTTATAGTACAAGACAAAGGATGCCCTAAGGCTTGGCCATGGGCCGATATGGCTTGGACATTGGGTTACATGAACTTATACAATGCTAGCTTAACTAAACTAATAACCAATCAGCTTAGCCCAATCCAAGCCCTGACTATTATTCTAGCACGATATCTAACACACGCTACAAAGTTCCTAAATGTGAATGACCATCACTTCTAATAAAACAATTAAGGCTAACATTAAATGTTGCATTATTACTTGTTTAGCGCCTTAATGGACATGGCTAGAATACACATCCTAAATGGATGACTTGCATAATTATATGCAATAAGACTCAAGAATGGGATATAGACGTCTTTGGTGGACGACACGTGCTATTATGTGATCACATGTTCCAAAACAGAACTTAGATATCCTTAGTGGATGAATCGAGCCTTCATTAGGTTCTATTAAGCGGCTCGCTAGTTATGAAATATGTAATTTAAATGTCCTTAGTAGACGAATAGCACATTACGATAACAAAGCTCCCAAGAAAGGGGACCAGACGTCCTAAGTGGACGACTAGAACATTTTTGATTATATTGGCCCAATATGGGTTGATAACGTCCTTAGTGAGCGATAATATCTAATAACAAGCAAGTTCTCATTGTCTACGAAGCAACCATAGTATTACGCCATGTTATGATTAGTTTCTTTTATGTTTACTCACTAAGTGTAACACTCTGAAAAATGGGTCGCAACGGAAAATTATGTCGCGGGTGCTACTAAATTGGTATCACAACACACAAAAGATAGAATAACGGATTTACCATAAGAAATTTCATTAACAAAAGATTTATGTTTACATCTTTCAAAATAGAGCAAAAATACAGGCCCATAATGATAAAGCGATCCCAAATATACATCAGAGTAATTTATGACCGAGCTTTGCGATCATTGTGTCGCCCACAATGTCGCGAAAACAAAGTTTACCTTTAAGCAAAATAGTAACGTGGACCACAAGGTTTTCAAGTGTAAATCATTTCTCACAAACAAGTCAAATTTAATCAAGGCATATCTTGCCTAACTCACAGTATCAAAACAATTATCCAAAAAATAGCTCATAAACAACTTGGACCATATCAAAAATGTAAACACTACAATGAATATAGTGTCACGCAAGCTTAACTATTACGCAGTGTTGGATCAGTGAATTCCCAAACTCCCTAAGTGTTTAATAACCTTAAACATACGCAAGTCACTGAATGAAGAGTTGTTCAGTGAGTCATCTTGAAGAAGCTCAGGACAAGCCTAAGAAGAAAGGTTTTCCATTCAATGAGGCGAGACTCAGTGAATGATACATGAGCCAAAGAAGAAGATGATGGATTCACTGAGTCATCACTCATCACTCCCATCACCTTCTTCTTGGCTCGTATCATTCACTAAGTCTCTCCCAATGAATAGAAAGTATTTCTTCTAGACTTGTCCTAAGCTTCCTGAAAATAACTCATGGTTTGACTACCAGCAATGACATGAATGGTGTTTATGGTTATATAACAGTTATGATATTTTATATTCAAATCCTTGTTTAAGGACACTTGGGTACTGAATGGACCCAACAGAAGTTCATAGAGCAATTGATGATTGGTGTTATTGTAAATAATTGGTTGGATTATATTTAACGGGAGCTCATTGGGTTTATTATTGTTAAATGATGTGCACGAAATGGTGTGGACAACTTATAATCATATAATGTAAGATTATGATTAGCAAAATGTAAGGTTGAAAAACATATGGTAACAATAATAA
Source organism: Chrysanthemum makinoi (assembly GCA_910596185.1). NCBI lineage: Eukaryota > Viridiplantae > Streptophyta > Magnoliopsida > Asterales > Asteraceae > Chrysanthemum > Chrysanthemum makinoi. The sequence continues at coordinate 314,630,604 of OU343222.1, read as the reverse complement.
ATCATAAAGTAGAGAACAATACCATTTGTTTCTTTTCACAGGGTGGGAGACGACTAATATTAATGTTTTGTTAATGTGATGTCAGGGTTTTTGTTGAACATGAATAATGTTAATTTTAATTTGTGAATAGAGATAACTTTTATAGTGATTGAAAAAATTGAGATTGAAAGATTAAATTATTTTTTAATAGTTTAATTTCTAGTCGCATAAACTTAAGGCCCGTTTGGTTTGTAGATGGGTTTAGAATTAGATTTGAATTTTGTATAGGTTTTGAGTTAAACAAGGAGAAAGAAAAATAAATGATTGATATATTATTTTATAAATAAAATAAATGATTGATATTATTATAAAATTTATAAACGTTATAAATAAAATAAATAAATGATCATATATAGGTTGTATACATATACCCTAAGAATATACCAAAAATTGTTGTCCATATTTCTTTTTTAAGATGTCTCAAAATAATTGTCCACTTTCTATTTTTAGTAATAGAAAGATAATTTAGTGGTGAAATATTCTATTTGAGTGATTGAAATTTTTAATGGTCACACTTTTATTAAACTATGTGATTTTTATCTCCTGACAATAATTTTGAGACGGATGGAGTAATATACCACTAAATGTGCACAAAAGTCAACAAAGATGGAGAAAATCCATGCGGTGCTGGTGTGTTTTGTGAAAAAACATATCTGAAGGTATTGATTAGTATGTCATATCTGAAAACTTAAAACAAACAATTCATAAGTTTTACATCATATGAAAACCGAAAGTAAAGAAGCAAACCAAACTGCACTTAATATCTGATAATGTTTAAATGAAAAGATGAAAATGTTTGGTTTGGGAGGTTTGTTCATTCCCATTTCCATACAAAACAAAACCAAACATCCTGAGAAGGATATATATCCACCATAATTAATTCTGAAACGAATAACAGATAAGCAGTCGGTCAGTCATAAAATTAAAAAATGAGTGTGTTTTTGGAGTTGTCCAGGTCATCAGTCGATTTTTGTAATCGCTAGCTTGCGGTGAGTATTGGTATTCTCAGCTATGACATTCACTGATGTAAAAGCAATTGCGAATGTGTTGCTCAACAATTCCAAAGCCTATCAATCACTCGGGCAAAACGCTAAAAAACAGAGGTAATAATCTATATCCTGAATTCAATTTTTATAACCTTATGATCCGAACTCGATCTAAAAGCATAAGGCTCGAAACGACATTGAGCTCGAGAATTATGATCATCAACGCGACCTTTTATAACCTTACCACCCGAACTCGACTTGTTTCTACCCTTATCCAATGCTTATACTATGAATATTTTAAATTTGGGGACAAGGTCTGCTAAATTAGTAGTGAGCTTAATTGTTATATGGTAGTAGAAATTCCACTTAGTCAAGTTCAGTGTACTAAAAAAATCTACTTATAACCAAGTTCACCGTACTAGACTATATTTTGGCCATTTTTCTAACTGTTTTAATTTAAATCTACTATGTCAAATATACAGCTCCCGTCATTTTCTCATTAATTCCGTTTCCTAAATCCTAATAGCAGCAGCAATGAATTACAATATCACATTTAGTAAAGGCGAAAACATCAACTGGTCAATATTGGGTTGCTTGAAAGTCTTCATTTCCACTCACATCAACAATATAATTATCAACTTCCTTCAAAACTGAATCATATGGTGCTGGGAACTATTTGGTGTAGGGAATAGCTAAAAGTATTACTTTGCTCACCTATAATCTACTTGGGCGCAATGAAGCCATAGATATAAGTAGTTTTTGTGTGAATTACATAGTTAGTTTATATTTTTTTGGGTTAAAAGGCTCAAGAATCAGACTTATATTTGTTTCAGATTTGGACTAGACTAAACTAAATACATTTTTTTAAAATAGTAAGGTGGTTCGCATTAATTATCGTCCAAAAAGAATTTCTATATTGCACCTAAATGATTTTTGTTGTCTAAGGTAGTTCCCGGGGCACAACCTAGTTATACATTGGTTCCGCCCATGGTTGCATCCACAGACTACTTTGTTATTAGTCTTTTTATGTTCAAAAGTGTCTTATTGGTATTTTCACCACGCACGTTGTTGTAGAGACATATTTGGAATACAAGTTCTTTGCTAACTATGAACTTGACAGCTTTTGGTATGGAGAAGAGAGGCCTCGCTGGCTTGGTCCAATCCTATTTGAATATCCTACCTATCTTGATGGTGATCTGCTCGGTGATTACGGCTTTGATATCACAGGCCTCAGTTAAGATCCTATAGCTTTCAAGAGATAATACAAGTAACTATAACTATCCTATTGTGTAGAGTAGTAACCATCTGTTATGGCAATCATCAAGAATGGTTACAATCTAAAACATGTACTACTGTAATATTCATCTTACAGCTTTGAAATATTGCATGCACGTTGGGCTATGCTTGCTGCACTTGGCGCTCTAATTCCTGAGTCATTAGACCGTGTAGGTGCTTTCCATTTTGTAGAACCTGTGTGGTGGCAAGTCGGTTACTCAAAGATTCAGGTCATATGTTATACTTATTTCCCAATATTTCAATAGTCATGATGAGTATATATGTCTTATACACGCTGATAACTCATATGTTGGCAGGGTAAGACAAGTCAAGGAGTGATGGTTGTTCTACATGTCTTAATTCCTGAATCGTTATGATCAAACAAACATCATGCCATCATCAATCAAGAATCAATAAGGAAAGAAACAAGGAAGATTTTTTATGGTTTTGAACCCATTCTCAAACACGAAATATGTATATATTGAATAACGTGGGTTATATAATTCTGATATAGATACATGTATATATATTTTATACGAATAGACACATACAAAGGGTTGTGTTGTTTCTTAACACATTTCTTGAACCAACATACCCTTTCATTCCTAACCTAACTTAACTGCCTTATAACTAACTTATAACCGTCCTATTAGGCCCATCATTAACAGACTAAGGCCTTTTCTAAGTGGACTAAACTATCGATTTACAAAGATTAATTGGATTACTTCCAACAGATTTCCCCTAATCTTACTAATTCTTGTTCTTCAATATTCTTGTTCCTTGATTTCTTGCTTTTGCTTTCGTTAGTCTTGTTTTCATGACTTTTGGTTTGTTTGACAAAGTTGTCATCCTTCTTGCTTTCTTACTTGTGATCGTATGATCAGTTCATACTTGCTTTTGAAACACAAAGGTTTCTCTTACTTTGATCAAGATTGCTCTTTCTTACTAGCTATGAGATACTAAAGTGTCTCTTTGACCTTTGTAACAAAACCATAGTCATGTTTCTTTTCATTTCTTGCTTTCTTGAATCTTCCAATTCAACTCCAAAGTGTTCAACTTTGTTTGTAAGCACCCGTAAAAATAAACTTGTAATTATCTAACGTTATTATAAATCAACGCTGATTTAGCACCACATTTTTTTTCTTTTCTTTAAAATTTCAAATCGTAACGTAACCCATTATCCCGAGCCATACTTGAACACCGTCACGTTTCCCCAACATGACCCTTCGCGACAACTACATTTTTATACCCCGATTAAACTTATGAAATTTATTTATTTTAATTTTACTGCTAATAAACTATTTTTTTTGTTCTCCTTGTTGGACCAAGAAACCAACAAACGCACCCTTTATTCTATTTTGGCTTTCCGTATTTACTTAGCCCAAACCAAGACCCTTAATTATTTTTGTAGTCCATGTTACATTCCAAGCCCATGTCCAAGTTTGTATCTCCTTTCTTCTTTGGTGATCGGGCAGAAAGACCAAACGAGACTATGTATATATTGTCAAGTGTGAGATACAAAATTTATACTAGATACAAACTAATGCTACCCAAGCCTAAATGAAATGCAAAAATTTACTCAACCCCGCTACTACTACTATACACCTTAAATCATTTCGTTCTTACGCATTTTATAAAAGGCCAAACTAACCTTCTTTCACCTCCTTTGTACATAAATGGAAGACTACTCACTGAGGCCACTTCCTTTACTTACACACTCAAATTGCTTTTGTTTTTTTTTTAATTTAATTGAGCACATGCAAATTCCAAAAGCCAAGATCTATATATTACGTGTTCTTGCTTGGGTCAATTCCTAGGAAAACAAATAAAAACAAGAAACCATAATAGCGCTTACACCTCCATGTGACACACTCAATCTTGACTTGTCCATCAAAACCAAATCGAGCTCTATTTTTTTTGTTAGTAGTGATCGATTCCTAGACAAGCAAGAAAGACAAGACTCATGTTACTCTTACATGCTCTTGTCATCGCCCACTCTTACACATTCATTTTGCTTTCACTCATGGGTCTCGACAGAAACAAGGACAAGAAGCAACCATGCGACTTTTGCTAGTTTTATGGCACACTTCAAATACTTACACACTCAACCTTTTCCATCTCTAAGCTTACATCCCACCACATTAAGGCTAGCCACAATGGCTAAGGTTGAGGTCGGTTGAAGGCATCGGTCGAGCAAGGTCGACCTACTATGGGTACTTGGGTTGTCGTTGGTTGAGGAGAGAAGAAGAGGGTATTCGGTTGAGCACACAACCGAGTCTCACAAGCCCAAACTTTACCACTTTTCCAAAACTTTACCACTTTTACAACATTATAAATACCAACCTCAAACACATTTTTAAACACACAATTTCAAACACATTTCAAAACAACTCTTCAATATTCATCATGTCACAAAGAAAACCCAACTCAAAAACCGACGATCCCGACTTCCCCAAAATTCCACGAACTTGAATTTCTCACCGGATCCACCGTTTCACTTAACCGCTTTAACACCACTACAAAATCGGGTATTCGCTCGAGCACCCGGTTTTGATTATGAAACACGACTACCACAACCCAACCACAATCAAAACCCATTTTACGTCAATCATCCATATTTCCCACCGGGTCGTCCGAGTATCAATCAAAACCAAGCACCAAGCGGGTCGTCATATCATCCTAACATGGATTTCTACCAATCTTCCCAACCTAATCAATCGTTTTCATCTCTTCATGGTTTTAATCTTGATATGGATTTTGAGCATTTTATGGAATTCCCTCCCTCGCCAATGCTATACGCCTCAAGAATACCCACTCAAGATGCTTTGATGGGACAAGGTTCGGGGCACGGTTCATACCACGGTTCTATTCGTATTGAAGACGGTGTCGAAGAGACGTCACCTGTCAAATCAAAGAAGGGTTCAAAACGGGCTGCAAAGGGGAAGGGTAAGAATGTTGCAACCGCACCCGTCAAACCATGGACAAAAAGAGGTCGCGCTGGCCAGGTAGGGTACATGTGTCGAAAATTCGGAAAGAGGGAACATTATTAACCAGAGTGGGTTTTGGGATGAGGTGATAGCGTACTTTGAAAATGAAACTGGTTCAACAGGAACCTACGACTCCATAACGACCAAATGGAAGGGAAGGATTCATTCTAGGGTTGGTTTCTTTTGTGCAATTATGGATAATATCAAGGATAATCAGAACGTGAGAATGACGAAGACGACTATGAAAAGGCTTGTAACGAATACCGTGTGATGCACAAGCATGAGTTTACATTGAAGGAGTGTTGGAAAGTTTTGAGAGGGCATTCTGATTGGAAAACTGTTGAGATGCCTGCTTTCACCACGACTAGTCGGAAGAAATCCAGGACTTCGGAAACCACCTCGGGGTCAATAAAAGGTCCTTTTCATCCCCAAGATGTGGATGATTCTGAAGAAGAAGAGACTCGAGAATCATGACCAAAAGGTCGTGACGCAGCCAAGAAGAGAGCACACGAGCCACCAACATCATTTGTTACTAATATGGCCAAGAACTTTTTCAAGTTCAAAAGTTCAAGTAAGGAAAAAAACAAGAATATGGAAGAGGAATACATAAAGCAAGAAGAAAGAGATGGAGCAGCAGAGGCAAGGGTGCGCGCGAGGAGTTCAAAAGGGAGAAACTTGAGCTCCAACGTCAGCAACTTGCATTGGCAGCACAATCAAACCGGACGCAAGATTTAATTTTCTACAACACACCCCTCGACACAAATATGCCCGCACGACAACTACAAGAACTTGAACAACTTAAGGCAGAGAACGCCACAACTTAGATTATTAGTTTAAGTTTTTAATAAGTATTGTAACGTCTACGTTTTATTAGTTTAAGTTTTAATTATTGTTGTAATGTTAAGTATTTTTATTAATGAAGTTTAATTTTGTTCTTAAAAATATTTGAATTAAAAAAAAAAAAAATCTCGGTAACCACTGCATAACCAAAGTCGTCGCCGTCAGTTGAGAGAAAGCTGATGTGACACAGACGAACTAGTTCGCAACTGTGTCTAGCCTAATACTCACTAGCTTATATAAAACATCCACTCTCACCACATTCATACGTATACACATTTTTACACTTCTCATTTCATTTTCCAAACTCAAACAATACAAAACACATTCACTCACTTCACTCTCACTCTTCAAAAAAATGCCAAAATAAAAAACAAATTGAAAATTGAATGTTTTTAAAAAATAGGATTTATTAATTTTAAAAAATCAATAATAATATAAAATTGACTTTTACTATTATACCCTTTTGGATTAAATAAAAAGGTTTAATAATTCAAAAATGCTATGTTGCATTGATATGTTGGATAATATGCATACTAGAAGTACAAGGGTTCTCGCGTTCTCGCGACTTAAGGGTTCTCAAAATAAAGGCCCCATATACACATATATATATATACATATACATACATATATATATATATATATATATATATATATATATATATATATATATACATATACATATATATATATATATATATATATATATATATATATATATATATATATATATATATATATACATATATATATATATATATATATATATATATATATATATATATATATATATCTATATTACATTATATATAAGAGGAGGCATGCCACATAAAATGCCACTTGGCATCCCATAAAGCCACGTCATATTTCCATGTCATCATATTATGTCCACGTAAGCACATATTTAATACACAAATTCGGATTAAATACAGTCAAAAATAATGATGCAAGGATTCGAACTTGACCTTATGCAAAGACTATGTGGTATCTTAACCACTAAACCACCACATTGTTTTGGAGGAATTATGTAACTTCAAATCTATAAAGGATATCATTATATTCAGTAATTAGTTGGATTTTAGGAAACTAAAAGAACTCGACCCAATTCTCATCTCATATCAGTCTACGTCTACTGCAACCCTAAAACAATTCAATTCTGGAACCCTAATACACAACACACAAACAATACACACATGTTTTGATGGTTGGTTTTCAATTTTTAAGCCACGCAACAAAGAAACCAAACACATAGTTCTTCTGATGAAAACTCCCAGGAAAGTGATTGTAATGAACAGGTTGTAATTTTTTTTCTTATTTGATTTTTGAAGATTTTCAATTTATATTGTGTTTTGCGTGATTCTTAGTGTCTATGCCCATGAGAGCTATCATGATTGCTATATGAGCCAACTTTTGAAAAAGGATTTGGAATTGTCACTTTATAGATATTGAAGCATGTCTTCTGAGTTGAAGGAAAGACGTTAAGAAAGGTAGTTAATCAGTTGAGGAAAATGTGATTGGCCGTGTTAGAGCTACAAGGTCAAAGGCGCAAGCCGTAACTGATGACAACATGGGTCTTGACGTAAATCCTCAAGTTAAGAAAAAGAGGGGCGGACAAGTCGCGAAAAATGTACAAACGTTGAACCTTCTAACGAGCTTATATCGATTCCAGCTAGAGTTACAAGGTAAGAGATTTTCCTTTAAATTTTCAGTTACTTGAATTCATATTGTTCCATTGTTTTTAGCTGGTAAATAAATTAACTTGTTACCTAAATATGCAGTGTGTAGACAATGGAAAAGACATTAATCTGCAATTTGCAATTAAGGCCAAAACCATAACCAGTGGTCTTAAATATTCCCTTGCTACTTGGAATTGGGGGCAAGCAAATGCAGCTGGAACAAGGGCTGGTGTGTCACAGGTCTGGTTATTTTGAGGTGTTTATCTTTTATCATTATATTGATATATTTAAGGAGATGTGGGTTTTTTAACTTTTTTTTTCTTAACCATATGTTTTGTGACATCTGCAGGTGTTGAATAGATTGACATATGCTTCTACATTGTCACATTTACGAAGGCTCAACTCTCCTATAGGACGTGAAGGTAAATCTATCATTTATCTTGTACAATTTTTCCCGACATTTGATCATCAGCCATATCATATATTACTATATTATTGCTCTGTATCTGGCTTCATGATTTATGATGTTTCTATGTAAACAGGAAAATTGGCAAAGCCAAGACAGCTGCATAATTCACAATGGGGAATGATGTGTCCTGCAGAGACACCTGAAGGACAGGTGATGTGCCGGTTCGTTCAAGAATTTGAACATTTTTAGATTAATAAGTGTAATTTAGGCATATGAAGCAATGTGTTTTTTGTATTTTTGCACTGATTATCACTATCTATGGGTGTTATAATAGGCTTGTGGGCTGGTGAAAAACCTTGCATTGATGGTGTACATTACAGTTGGATCAGCCGCATACCCAATTCTTGAATTTTTGGGAGAATGGGGTACAGAGAATTTTGAGGTAAACATGCATAAGCTGTTCGAAGGATTGTTCATCTATTTAATTAACTATAATGTCTTACTGACGGCTTTACTTTTACATTAGGAAATATCTCCTGTTGTCATTCCGCAAGCAACAAAAATCTTTGTCAACGGTCTTTGGGTGGGGATCCATCGTGATCCGGACATGTTGGTTAGAACTCTGAGGAGGCTAAGAAGGCGAGTGAGTATCAATAATGTTGTTAATCTTGGTCAAAGATTTGTCCATAGTTTGTCCAAATTCTTGAGATTAATAATCTTACATGTTTAAGTCGATGTGAACACCGAAGTTGGAGTTGTACGTGATATTCGTTTGAAAGGACTTCAAATCTATACTGATTATGGTCGGTGCAGTAGTCCGCTTTTCATTGTTGAGAAGCAAAGACTGTTAATAAAAAAGAAAGAAATCCAAAAGCAGCAACAAAGGGTATGCCCTATTCTTTAGTTGATGGATTTCAGAATTTAAGTTTACTGAAGGTGAATGCAATTTTTGACAACTTACTGGTGTATCATTTCACAGGAAAACCCTGAAGATGGTGGCTGGCATGATCTTGTAGCGAATGGATTTATCGAGTATATTGATACAGAAGAAGAGGAGACAACTATAATTTCCATGACCATTAATGTAAGTAAGAGGGGCTAATTTCAACATTTTTATGTGAAAATGGATTTTGTTGACTTTAATTTCTTTTTGATGGTTAAACGGGTAAGATAAGGCAACCTGAAATGTACTTGAGTTTCCACAACCTCCTTCATTGCCATTTAAAAAATTTGGATCTTTATCTTTGTTTAAAAAGTTGTAATCATATTTAGTTTATTATTTTTTCATTAAACAAAAGGGATAAAGTAAGTGTCGCCTGGCCAACCCAACCTGGCTAGACCTGAATTATTATAAAACTAAAGAGCCGCTATTTAATATGATATATGTTATAGATATGATACAACCATGTAAGAAACCATCAAACAGATGTTACTAAAAAGCCAAAATCTCTGACTGAACCAGGGACTGGATCTATAACTGACATTCTGGTTATATATGACTAATTTGATTATGACCTAATTTCTATGAGGTTTAGTCGAGATTAGTTTGTATTTCCTAATTTGATAGCTAATTTTGAGTTTAGAAAGTGTAGCTTTACCGGCTTAGAACTTTAGGTTTTTTGTGGATCACTTGCATTGAATTTGATGAGTTTAAAGGATCCAAAATTTTGGTTATAGATTGCTGATAAGTTTTATGAGGATAAATGCTGTCATTTATTTTATTCGAGTTAAATTATGGTTCAATCAGTTTGCTAGGGAGATTGGAAACGTGAGTTCGCGATTGTTTTACTGTTGTTGTTGGTTATGTTATGCAGCAATAGTGTGTGCAATTGTGCATCTCTAAGTATTGGTTGTGTGAAGCTAAAATAACCGTTTCAAAATATTTTTTTTAAGAGACGGAATGGAAGAATCTAGCGTGCATATGCCCTTCCATGGCAATATCTCTAAGTATTCGAGTTTAATTATGGTTCAATCAGTTTGCTAGGGAGATTGGAAACGTGAGTTCGCGATTGCTACTACTTGTCGTTGTCGTTGGTTATGTCATGCAGCAATAGTGTGTGCAATTGTGCATCTCTAAGTATTGGTTGTGTGAAGCTAAAATAACCGTTTCAAAATATTTTTTTTAAGGGACGAAATGGAAGAATGTAGCGTGCATATGCCCTTCCATGGCAATATCTAAGCCTTTATCTCAGCTATGTGAGTAAAATTGGTTCACTTATTCAATGGAACTTTTATTCTTAAACTACCTCTAGATTTTAGCATTAGACCAGCCATCCATTTTGTACTTGTATGATTGACATTGTATGAAGCACCCTTTTAACTATTGTTTTAAGCTGCATACTAACTAATGCATTTTATGTTTTTTTTTTTATTGTTTTCGTGATTCATTGTATTTGATTGTGTACTTGTATGAGGGATATTGGACCCAGTTTTAATCATGTGAGAGTTATACTCATTTAACATTCTCTTTTAACGTTCATTCATTCACATTCTCATGTTAATGGTAGTAGTAAATATAGTGTTGTTTGTATGCGAGTCTGGTTTGACTCATCTAGCAGTACCAAACTTCCAGTATGGAAAACAAAAGAGTATTACTGTATCAAACATCAGTAGGAAAAAAAGCCCATGCAATTGCAGTGTTCTGTGTGTAAACATTTCAGTATTTGAGAAATTATAAAATGGTTATTTCTGGACATGTTACCTGTAGATGATGAACTTTTTTTAATTAAGTGTTTATTTTACTTAATAATCTGATAATGTTATATCGATTAGCAGTGAATCATGACGGTATTTAGCCTCCCATAACGCGATAAACCTTAGTATAAAAATATTGAAAATATGGATGAAGAACAAGTTACTATACTGTTCAACTGATGAAGTTTTTGAAATGATTGGAAATATTGGATGGTGTATGGTAGGGTTATTTGGAGCAGAAACTATGTTGCGAAGGATATCGAGTTTGGAACTAAGGATCGTGTTGCAATGTTGCTTGGTGTGAACAAGCTTGCTGAAGCTGTACAGGTCACAATGGGACCAAAGGTGAGTTCTTCTTTAGTCTTTAATTTTTGAATTTATTTGCAAATATCTGTATTGAACTAATAATAGTTTTTTTTTTATGTTGCATCAGGGGTGTATTGTAATTATTGAGCAAAATCGTAGAAGTCCAAAGGTGACAAAAGATGGTGTTACCATAGCAAAAAGCATCAACTTTGAGGAAAAAGCTAAAAACGTTGGTGCTAATTTGGTGAAGCAAGTCGCAAGTGCAACCAAGTCTATTGCGGGAGATGGTATATAGTTTATGCATATCAGTTTACAAGTATAGGGAAATTTTCAGAACAAAATCAAAAGCTTAGTTAAATGTATTGTTTTGATATGTATTGTGTAGACGTGGCGCTGTTCAGCCCAATAGTTTATGAATAGGTTGATTCGGGTTATGCTTATTCTCTAACGGGCCAAAAATAAAATGAAGAACTTTTGGCCAAATAAGGAAAACGGGTCAAATAGGATGAAAGTCTCCTAAGTTGCTTTTATTCAAGTATTTTAAATTGTCATTGTAAGGAAAATAGTTTTCAGTATTCAATTTAATGCACAACATTTTATATAACAATGTTTCCAATTATATGGAGAAAAAGATCTTCAGGTTAACAGTTGAACAAACTTGTTATGGCACATGTACATGAAGTTATATGACATTGGTTGTTTAAATTGTATTTTAGGATACTTGTTGAGGTGGCAAAATGTTCGGGTTAGGTCGATTCAATAAAGGGTCAAAATGGGTCTGGTGTCATAATGTTAACTACAAGTTCGATCCAATCAAGTTTTGACATGCTATGCTAGAAGCTCAGGAGGAGGTAAATGATGAACCTGAGATGGCAGGGTCACCTGCTGTTGAGAAAAAGCGGGCAAAAGGGAAACTGTTAATGTTATCAAATCAAGAAAAGTTGCTTCTGAATTGAAAACAGTAGTTAATGCTAACGGGAGTCCTAAATTTAGGAAACATAGAGGAACCTCTGTTACTGAAGATCGAGGTATTAGAACTTATTATGGTGCTGTTGCTGATGAATCTGCAAGACGTATACACGCTGTGCAGGTAAAAGTGAATGAAAATCTGCTGCTAATAAACAGGCCGCGAGAGTATGAAGCTTGCTCGAGACATAATATCAATTGAAGGGGATTATGGTAAGAGTTGATAGCGAGCTAATCTCAAACCTCGGTGATTTGGGAGCAATTAAGAAGGCAATAACAGCTGGATACTTCCCAAACTCAACAAAATTTCAAATGAACAGATAATACAGAACTATTAAAAATGCTCAGATTGTGTATATTCATCTGAGTTCTGGTTTAGCAGAGGTACTTTCGAGGTACGTGGTAAGTCGGGATTGTTCACTAACTTATTGTGTTTCACAAACAGTAGATAAGAAACTTTGTATGTTTGGAATTCTTATTTACTATACTTATCTGCTATATGCCAGCGTTTGGGATCTCTTTTCGCAGCTGCTGATTTGAATTAGAAGCTTTAATTCTAACATTAACAGTCGATGTATACGTGTTTAATTCAACGGGTAGAGACATTTGAAGGGCTATCAATCGAGATTCAACCCAAAATTACCTGTTTATATAAGAATGGTTGTAATTACAGGTTCTATGAAGGAGCATAGCCGATGTTCACAACCAAAGCCCATATCTTTTGGATTTGTTAGGCATATGGGGCATCGCTAGAAGGTGAACATTAGGTATTAGCATTACCCAGTTTCCAATAAAGTACAGTGACATTCAAAGTTTAAAAAGGGTGTTTTGGGATTAACTACCATCTCTGTTAAGATTGCCCCACGCCTTGCTACCAATTCTTTCTGTGTTTTTGATACATGAGACCCTACAGTTACATTGCCTCACGCCTTACTACCGCGATGAAGAACTCGATAGAGGCACTATAGATGATATCAAATATGTGGGTCGTGCTCCTGCTACTGCAACTATGACCGGTTTCTACACATTTCACACAAGAGAACAGAGGAAACTTGTGCAGAAAGCCTTGCAGCAAGAACCCGTCACCAATCCTGCACTGTGTTAAAGCCCTCATCTTGGTATCTATACATCTTTAAGCTTAATTATAATTAATAAGTAGAACTTTAGACTCATATCTTTATGATGGGTTGATTTTGGGTTATTTATATCTGAAACGAATAAAGTGAGAAAACAGTTAAATGGTAACAGGTTGAAAGTGTTGCGAATTGTATTTTTTATTTTTTAGCGCTTGCAACCTCTTGAATTGCTTTGTACGCTCAGAGAGGTTAAGTTTGTAATGTAATAATTTTGCGCTTTAATAAAATATAATGCACTAATGTAGTGACAATTAATTAAAACAAAAATATTGTTGGTTAAAACTTAAGTGTTTTCGGGTTGCCTAACCCGCCCATCTTCGAATCAAAACAGCCCCTGAAATAGTTTAAAATTATTTAAATCACGACACATTTTAAAGAAATTAGAATACTCGGGGTGAAACATACAGGGGTGACTATTATATGTCTACCTTGGTTTGGGATGATCTGGATTCCTTATGGCCTGATTTTAGGGAAGCCATGACAACCGACATGTGCATCCATCTAGACATGAAAACACGATAATGAATGGGCCAAAATTTTGAGGCCTGCAGCTCCCCAGTTTAGAAGGTGTCGACACTATAGAGTAGTTGAATAGGCGAAAGCCAAAATGTACAGAAGCTGGAAGAGTATGAACACATATCTGTTGGTTTTAGACTTTAGTAACGATTAAAAAGTCGAGTGAAAAAAGTGAAATGAAACTGGAAATCCTATGCTATTTTGTGTTTGAAAAGGAAGTTCTAAGCACAATGGTTTGAAATGCTAATCAGTGTCCAATTTGTTTGGACTATCTATAATAATGTCGGAGTAATAGTATTTCACAGGTTGTCACCTGCGGTAGTCGTCCTCTTGAATCCTCATTCCAGGAAGTCCCGAGGTGTGTTTATGTTTCCACTATACAATATTCAGGTTTCAGAATCTTGGATTTGTTTAACCTTCTTTTACCTCACTGATTGTTTTAATTTGAGCTATCAAGACCAGTCTTCATTCTTACCTCAAACCGACCACCACTATAAACCTCACCTTATTTTCATATATCTATCACACCGAGACCTCTAACACCAACAAAATCACACATCACAGCCGATCGTTGCTGCCGTCAGGTAGATTTTGGTGGTCAATAATCAAATAGACTACTGTATGAGCACAGAGTAGCTTAAATATATGTAAAGAAAGTTAATATTGCAGAAATCTTATAAGTCTCCTATTTATGTATCAATGTCTAGAGATAGTTAGTTGATATCCAAGATGAAGGTGAGCTTTTTAGCAACCACTAATTGCACATCTAGCTCGCACAATATTATGAAAAGATCATCGGAGCTCGAGCAAATAACAACTACTTGGCATAGTTTGACCAGTTTCCTTTGAGGTATCAACATTTGAGTGGAGATGAATAAAAAAAAATGACCCATACTAAAAGATGATAATAAGAATATGTTAAAAGCATTGTAATTGATTTCCATACTCATCGATAAACTTTTTGGTAAATATACAGGTGCGGATGATTGTATATTGGGATGTAACCGTAACCGGAAGTGATGTAAGTTTGAAGGTTTCATACAATGTGTTGGTTCAAAAAGGAACTCAAGTTAGAAGAATGACTTCAATTTTTTTTCATGTAAATGAGCCTGGCAAGGTTCTTATTACATCTGTCAATCCCACTTCTAAAAATAGAAAGGTTTTCTATAGGTACAAACTCAAACAAATTAAACTCATGCACACTGTACAAATTACAGATTAGATATCAAAATTTTATTTTATTTATTTATTTTGCTAAACTAAAGTAGTCATTTTTAGCTTTTTTACGTACCCAAACACAAGTATCTGTATTAGAGTAGTTATATTTGTACACCGTATGAAAGTGAATGCATTCGTTATGTTATCCAACTTATTGTAAGATTGTAAGATTGTTTGTGGGATTTGTTTTTCTTCTTCATAAATAATAGTTATGAGTATGTCATTACGTTTATTAATCTACATGTACACATTTCACTTTAATTTATTTAGAGCTTTGCTAACACGGGCATTTCAAAAAGTGTTAGTTTTTTAGTACGTGCAACTATCGATAATATTTTTTGCTATTTCATTTTTTTATAGTGCAACTTGAGATTAGCCCAAAAAAAGTTTTTATGGTGCAAATTTAGGTACGTATAATGAAACATTTTAAAAAATAACTATTGCTAATACACCAAAGGTAAAGACCCTAATGATGAATGTGTTTTATATTTTTTAGATATTGTTTATGCATATGTTGTTTATAGATGCTTTGGTAGGGGTAATGAATTGATGGGTTATGTATTATCTAAAGCATAATATTGCTATTGACGTAGATGGTATATTATTAGCTCTTTATGTCGATTATTAGAGTCATTCTCATGTTATTTTTCTTAATATTTGTTTACAATGATTTTATTACAGAAGAATCGAAGGAGTTCCAAAAGTTGTCACTGATTGATTCACCTCAGCCTCAGGAGCGCATGAACAAAGATGGTATGTTTAATTTTGCCTCATTGTGTTTGATATGCTTGGTTCTCTTATTTAGTTATTTGATTATGTACAACATTTGTTTTGTCTTGCAAAAGGCGAAAAGCCATTGGAGCAGAAATCAGTAGCATGTGGTGACTTTTTATCTCATGATATCTCCAAATGTCTTGCACCAGATACCTTTAGTCCGTACTTGGCATACCTTTAACTCACCTTAACTCACAAAAAAAGCACCTTTAACGCCCCGTTAAGGTATTAACTCAGCTGCGTTAACGCATCTTTAACTCACAAGGACGGTCTGGTAACACACCTTAACACGGGGAAAAGTTAAGGTTTAACGTTGGGCAAAGTTACCATACCGCCTTCTCTAATTCATGCCCGCCCATCGATCATAGGCACATCTTACTTTCAATTCATCATCCTATTCAATTGTGAGTTAGTTGTGTTCTAACCTCGATCATAGGCTATTGAGGTTCAAGTTATTCTTACGTTTCCATTGAACCTGGTATTAACACATCTTCGTGGTGTATTAGTATTCCTCTGTTGATGTTGTTATTTTTAATCAAGTTTAGATTGTCTATTTAGCACTTAATGATATTCAAGATCTTATTCTCACTTCCAGTTATCATCTTCACCTCCTATCGAGTGTATTCTTAAGGTGACTTTTGAAAAACCATTAGTTCCCGTTATGTTTATATATCTTGAGACTATATTTATTACTATTTTTTTATTCATAGCCATGAAGATGCAAGGCAGTCGATGCTTTATAGCTAAAAATGAAGCCACTGACGCTCTTGGGATTCGTTACGCCCCACCTGATCCAACCTTACCTGAACTATGGAAGGGTTTAATTGATGGGAGTACAGGAGCGAAGTACTATTGGAATTATTGGTACGTTGTGGTTTACTATCCAAACTTTAGTCCAGAAAGAGATTCACTATGTGTTAGTTGTCCATAATGAAGAATCCCATGATCAACAAGAAAAAGAAAAACATGTTCGTAATCAAAGTACTTACCTACTTTTAGCCATTTTATGGATTATGGTAACATCAATTATAGATCTTAACCGTTTCATTTAACTTTTAATTACATTTTAGTATATAATTTTTCTACTAAATCCTAAAAATAAAAGACAAAAATCAAAATACTTACATGCTTTTAGCCGTTTTATGAATTATGGTAACATCAATTATAGATCTTAACCGTTTCATTTAACTTTTAATTACTTTTTAGTATATATTTGTTCTACTAAATTTTAAAAATAAAAACCACAAATCTTACCCGTCCATCGGACGGGTTTTGCCACTAGTATATATATATATATATATATATATATATATATATATATATATATATATATGTATATATATATATATATATATATATATATATATATATATATATATATATATATATATATATATATATATATATATATATATATATATATATATATATATATATATATATATATATATATATATATATATATATATATATATATGTATATGTATATATATAGGGGTGGTTAATGTGAGATCAAAATTAAAGTTCTAAAAGTAAGACCTAATTTGGACCGTTTGATCATTGTATTTGTGTTGGATGATATTAACATTAAATGAATGACATTATTGTAATTAAATAGGGTTTCAAGGGTATTTTGGATAATTCAAATCCAATTGTGGTCAATCTTTTTTCGTCTATCTTTTTATAAAAAAATTTCATCCACATTTTTTATACATTAAACTGTTACACGGACATTAATATTAAATGTATCACCAAACAAAACTAAAAATTATTAAAATACATCTATGTATCAAGAACCTATTAAAACCTAACAACAACATATTCCGGTACATCAGAATCCGATACATAAAATTTGACAAAATTTATTTGATACATCAAGTATACA
>OU343222.1:314573116-314612800 GCA_910596185.1 Chrysanthemum makinoi | reverse complement strand
GACCATCTTATAAATCTCATTAGGACACTCTCAATGAAGACTCTCTGTTTCACACAATGTGGAAAGAGAAATTTGTAGGATCGTTATTTTTATTGTGTTGATGATTCGGGTGGTCTTGGATGATCAAAATACATGTTTTCCATTTTAGAGAGAGAAAGTAGAGAGAGAGGGTGTTCTTGCTAGAGGTTTACTCAAATGTTGAATGTTAGATTATGAGAAGCACCACCCCTTCCATGGATGGAAGGGGTATTTATACTTACAAATACACGACCTCCTATCGGCCTGTGGATCAGGTATACAGTGGGTAAAGACCCGTCCTTCCTCCACGGTGTTGCTCTTAACTAAATTACGCTACAAACTAACAAATAAACTACTTAATAACGTAACAAACGACACGTCTACGAGCAAACATATGCTAGACTTATAATTGGGGTGACCGACACTTTAACATGGAATTTTCTAAT
The DNA here is from genome assembly GCA_910596185.1 of Chrysanthemum makinoi. Classification (NCBI taxonomy): domain Eukaryota; kingdom Viridiplantae; phylum Streptophyta; class Magnoliopsida; order Asterales; family Asteraceae; genus Chrysanthemum; species Chrysanthemum makinoi. The sequence goes on along the minus strand of OU343222.1, from coordinate 314,612,336 downwards.
TCCTAACAATCTCCCCCTAAGGGAGGTCACCCCATGAAATACATTTTGCATCCTAGCATACTATCTTTGTCTTTAGTTCTTGAGCTCGTAGACTTGAATTCTTCAACATCTGCATCTTTGTGCTTTTGTAGCGATTCTTTAAAGTCCGCATTGAATTGTACTTTAAGTGGAGGCCTTTGAACTGATCCACATCTTTGATGATCTTCGAGCTTTCATTGAGATCATCAGCCACAGTAAATCTCTCTGGATCATCCATAGTAGTGTTGCCTTCATGTGATGTTGTGACTTTTGGACCGACATGCTCACACTTTTGAATCATGACATCTTTCCATCAGAGTAGCGGAAGCTTTACTGGCTCATGATATTTGCAGCAGCGTAGCAGAAGCATAGTATAAAAATATCGAGCCGGTTATGTAGATATGCACTTAGTCATGATTTCTTCAATTAAGTGTGGATGCTGTGAGCATGCGGATTTGGATTGACCGCTCAATTCTGATCACCGCAACCGTCCAAATATACCTACAAACAACAGTTAGCAATAAAACACACGAAAGTGTCTTTGATCACTTTCGCTGAATTGAGGTACACGCCCCACGGTTCCCCGTTGATCAGTACAAGTACTGCCTGTGATCAGGTAGGATTCCGAAGAATCTCCTTGACAGGGTTTCGCAGCTGTTCTAGCTGTTCTCAAACCGAACGTCTCAAAGAAGACTACACGGAGTGAGTGAACCAGCGAATTGAGATTCACCGATTGATGAAAAATGATTTGAAAAACAATCGCGTATTGCTTAGAAGAAAGAGTTTTGCAATACAACGAAGGTTTTATGAGAAAGATCAATTTTCAATCAAAAATACTTTTTGTATTTAAAAGAGTACACATTCGACGTGCTAGCGAAAAGAAGAGATTCGCACATCGAACGGTTTTTCCAAAAGTATTTTTCAATCAGAGATACTTTTTGAATTTGAAAACATAAGTACACATTCGACGTGCTAGAGAAAAGAAAATATTTGCACATCAAATGGTTTTTCCAAAAGCATCCGTCAATCCATTTCCTGGACCAAGGTTGATTCACGAGTGAATCGCCCCATCGTTTCTATCCAGTTGTCACATGGTTGATCTATAGAATAGATCTCACATGCCACCTACCAGGAGCTTGTTTGATGTTGGCTCCAGAAGGCTTTCCATCTTCATTGTGAATATTTTTACATATCACTCGGATGTTCTGGCAATACCACAAGGATAATGCGTAGGACTCTTAATATATACTTACTTTCTACATTGTGTGAAAAAGCAAGTCTTCAAGAATTTAGTGTCCTAATGAGATATTGTGGATGATCTCTTGGCTCTAGACTCAATAGTGCACATTTGGTTCCTATGCCGGAGACTAGGGAGAGGGTCTCCTTCTTCAATATCAACAATCTCTAAGAGAAGGTCGATAGATAATGTCGGTTCCCCGTGAGAATGAAACAAGCCCTTTTAAGAGGAACTTGAGTAGCTTGGGAAGGTTAGTGCAGTGCGTCACTGGGTCCATGACGTCTTATCTTCAATACCAGTGTTACCTTAGTAACCACCAGTAGCATATGTATTGAACCCGGTGTCTGCCCTAAGGTTGAATTATTGGAGGGCTATTTCTTTTCACCCTTTTCATATTCATTCTTTTTCATTCTTCAACCCCTTCAGTGCTTACCGAGACTTCATAACTAGAACCTTGTTGGGTTTATTCCAGTACTAGCTCTGTCTCAGTCCGCACTCTTCCCATATTCTCATTTTTCTCCTTTTTTCAATATTCCTAAGGACTCTACACTATCTAGTGGATTGTCCCTGGGAAGATCCCTCCGGTTCTGGCTGGATCGTGGGAACTAATACCTAACCTAACCATCCTTATAACTCCATGCAAAAATAAATTGGTCGGTCTTTAGGTATTGTTCTTTCCTTCATGAAACCAATTGAAAAATCATTTGGAAAAACAATCAAGGTACTTGTGATACGAGATCAAAGCTTTTTGTACCTTAATAGTTTTGATCATTTTAGAAATGCTCCCCCTCAACATGTGCATATGATTTAAAATTGTTTGGCACATGGAGGCAAGAGTTCTTTGAAATAATTTCTTTGAAATATTTTCTTTGATCACAATTTTCATACGAAAAAGCCATTTGATTTTCTTGGTAAAATTCTCCCCCTCAATATGTGCATAGGATATTTGAAATCATTTTATCACATAGAGGCAAGAGTTCTTTTGAAGCACATCCACGATCACAAAATCCATTAATAAAACCATTTTAAAACTCAATCAAGGTACTCTATGTTAAAACATAAAAGCTTTTGTACCTCGATAGTTTTATTTTCCATTAAAATGCTCCCCCTCAATATGTGCTTCAAGATTCGAAAGCGTTTAGCACATATGAGAGAGCAGCCTGCACAATTAAGTCAAAACGATCACCTTTTATCAAATTTCATTATTAAATCACAAATTCTCCCCCGATCAAAAATATCAAACCCTTTGAGATTTTGGATCTCAAGTGATTTAATACGGTTTAGAGAACATGGGAGAATATGTGGCCTGGTTTAAATACTCTTCATGTTTTTGGATAAATCCTCCTCCTCAACATGTGCATTGTGTATGAAATCGTTTGGCACATGGAGGCAGGAGTGCCTTTAAAGGACTAAAACCAATTCCATTTAAACATATAAGAGATTTAACTCACGATCTCTACCCCGATCAAAATTTCAAACCTTTTGAGATTTGTGATCCCAATTGATTTAAATCATTTAAAAGATTTTGGGGAAAGACGTGGCTTGATTTAACTTTGAAAAATGACAGATAGGAACAGATTTAGACATTAAAGATTGTTAGTGTCAGGTATGATTTGTTTTATGAGATCTTTAAGTAAAATAAAACAATTTCACAATCAAACAAGAACAGAAAAAATTTCATTTTGAAAGACCTTGATTCAAAAGAAAAATCATACCATGACATAACATTAAATCTTTAGATCACCACATAATTTCGTACAAACGGACTCTTTTGAAGATATATTGTTTGAAAATATTTTAAATTAAATCACTCTCCCCCTCAATCGATGACCAAAGTCGATAATTGAGTGACTTAAATTTTGATAAAATGAAGTCCGGTGATTTTCAAAATTTAGTTCAATTTATTTTCAAAACAATATTTTTCCATTTTCAAAACAATTTTTCAAAGTTTTAGAAAAATGGTATCATCACGATTATCCTGCACAAAGATATGTTAGGTGGTTGAGAAGCTTTTGTTGTTGCTGTAGGGCTTGGAAGAAAAACCGTCTGCTGATGCAGTGAGACTTCTTCTTACGTTGCATTTTGAATGCCAACTGAGGTCAAATTAAGCTCCGTTTCTTCAATCAATTAGAAGAAAACCATCTGCTGATGCAGTGAGACCTCTTACGTTGCATATATGCCAACTCTCCACAGAAGTCCAATTAAGCTCCGTTTCTTCATTTGTCAACCCAAGATATAGTTACCCTTTCCTTTCGGCATCCAAACATCATATTATGTGGGATCCGGATCGGGAACATTCTTATACCAAGATACCTGCATACGTTAGTAGACACAAACAGATATATGGTAGTCGACAACACCCAAACAGCAATCGACTAATAAAAGTCAATTCAACATATCAATCAGTTCATATAAAGCCTGGGAATAATGTTCATCAATCTATAATCATCTAAACCTAACATTCACATCCTAGAAACCTAGTCCTTCAACATAGGCAATTATATTTTTCAAATAAGCACGTAGGATGATTAAGAAAGCCCGTTAGATGATGTAAATATGAAAAATATTCTTCCCCTCAACCAATGACTCTTTTTCTTGAAAAGTTTTAAAAGCGCTGAAGTCATAGATGAGTTTTCAAATTTAATAGAACTCTGAAGCTGATTGTTTTTAAAGCAACTCATTTACCACCTTTTTGTTAAAACAAATATTTTTCTGAAGAATTTTAGACGGAAAAACATTTGTGTAGGAACAGTAGTCCTTCAACATACTTTCTTCATTTTGTTTTAGGATAAGTGCACGAAATATTTGAAAAATGGTTTAGCGTAGCACTTTCCTTTCTTGAAGAGCGGGTTGCTATCGGAAATAATAGCAAGCCATAGTTTTAAGCACGGGTTACAGTCTGAAGTAACTGCAAGCCATCATTTGAAGCCCGGGTTACAGTCTGAAATAACTGTAAGCCATTTTTTTTTTGAAGCGCGGGTTACAGTCTGAAATAACTGTAAGCCATATTTTGTGACATGTTTTGGAAAGAAATATTTACACCTCCTGCTCGAACTTCATCTATGGTCCCGTGCCATTATTGAATGACATTTCTAAGACCGTAGATGTTATCGATACCAGAAGACATGTCTAGGAAAACATATTTTTGGTATTTTTGAAATTTTATGATTTTTTATGGGATTTTGAAGGTTTTATATTTTTCTATTTTCTTTTTTTGATGGTTTTATATTTTTGTATTTTGTTTTCTGATAAATATATACAAGGATAGAGTAGATGATATAGTATAAGAAGATGATGATACGAGTACCGAGATAAGGATATCAAGCAGCCCCGTTGTTGAAGAAGAAATCGTCATCTCTTAAACATTCACCACCAAAGCTTCCAAGGCTCCAGAATAGAAGATAGAACATGAGCCTTCGAGAAAAAAAACTTTGGCAGCTTCCCCCCAAACCGAAGATCCATTAGATGAGCAGATTCGAAGCTCTATTTCAAGCTTTCCTTAGCCAGGTGCACAAAAAGCACACCATTGTCATAAATCCCACTGCTCCATTTAAGAACGATAATCAAGGTTCTCCATTCGGGGTTATATCATCAAGAAGAATAACAGAAAGTATCATCCCACGCATGAAACAATCTTCTCAAATTTCTTTTCTACTGACGTCTGAAGCAATCCATTCCAAAAGGTGTCAAGAGACCACTTCCCCACGTAGTTGAATTGATGCAGTCAGTCTCTTAGACTAGAGCTCACGAACCCGAATACACATACCCGAAGACAAAGAAACTTATACCATCGGAGTAGCAGATTAAGTCCAATAGCCAAAGAATAACCCCGATGTATACTTTTCTCTCCCAATGAAGAAAGTGTATGAAGCTCAAGAACCCGAAGTACCCGAATGCCCAAAGAGAGAAAAACCGATAACATTGAAGAAGCAGACCGAATCACTGATTATCTCTGCGGGTGACAATCTCTGCGGATGTCAACTCCGAAATAAGTGATTATATCTCGAATCACGATTAAGCCCTCAAGTGAGACAAATGAGCGTCCCCAATGTACACAATATCTCTCCTCTGATGAATGCGATAGCATCATCACACACTTGTGTACCTCTTTTATCATCAGAAACTAACTCTTCCATCTCTTCCCCCACATAGTTGGAATAAAAAAACACTGAACGCCATGAGTCAAATCTTGAGTTTCTCTGCGGTAATGACGATAGTCTTCCCGGGATATCTTCAATCACTTAGAAGTATTAAGCTCGTCAAGATTACTCGCGTATAGATGTGTGTCTCCTTCCCCCTTGCTGGTTTTGACACTACAGAGTCAGCAAATCATTATAAGCCCGTATACTAGAAATTTGTTGAGAAGAACACTTGAACTCTTGTGGGAATCAACTTGCTGAAGACTCTCTCTGACTATTTTTATCAACCCTTATGTAGACGATTTGTAGTGACTACTGAAGAAGAAAACCCGCTATACCATACTTGAAACTGAAGTCAACTTCCCCACATTTGTATCTTAAGCTTGCACCTAATGATGGAAGAACGGTGTAGAGAATTTATGCTTCAAGCAAATCTCTAAGTACTCACTACCCAAACAAAGTATGAGACATAAACACCTCTTGCGATTATCCACACCGTCATATGCGTGTGACACTGAGTAAAACAAAGTAACTCCTATAGTGATAGTTAACCAGGTCTTCAACCATCCACCTCGACAGCTGGTAACTAGATAAACCAAGTCTTCACCTCAAATTCTTAAGCCCGAGCAAGTTATCAAATAAGAACACGCCTTTGTGAAAGTCAACTTCAATCTCAAATAAGTGATAAATGATTAACTCCAAGTAATCAACTTGTGTCAAATGTCCAAAAATAGTCAATATCAACGTCTCGAGGAGTCACTGCTAAAAAATATGAGCAAGTCTAATTGGGAATTGAATCAGACTTATAACTTTCTCCCAATTAGTGCTCCCCCCTAAACCGACAATCTGTTTGATAAATGCCCAGATAAAGAAGAAGTCTTTAGATCGTTAAATGCAACTCGTCTTTAGTCTTCTAACATGTAGCGAAAAATGTAGAACCGATCAGTAGACTCGACCTTCTGCAAGATTGTCCAGTTGGGGAATAGATAGTTAACATCTTCATTTCACCAAAACAAGAACATCACCAAAAGCATCCCAATTAACTTACATCTTGCAAATCCCCTTAATTAAGATCCTCCCAATCAAACAAGAACGGAAAGATGTTCATCAAGGAAATCAGCAATCAGCCCGCAACAAACACACAAAATGGTAACACCAAGCAAACAATCACATCAAACAAGAACGAAGGTTGTTCGAATCATCATGTTAATGTGCACGTGAAGCATTAATCGGAAGCACTTTGTCAATAAACTCATATCAGCTTGTGAAGATGTCAACCAACGGCTCTTAGAAGAGAAAACTCCATGTGAAGATGACCCGATAAGAAGAAGCTCGGTTCTTACATGAGTTTAGAGCCGTATGACCATTTATATTCTCAAATATCAATCAACAATGCAAAAAAAATTCACACTTCTTCTCCCCCTCAAGAATTGCATACAGAGTTGTCATTCTTGATTAAGTAAGTGAAAATCATCCGAATGTTCTATTCACACTTCTCTCCCGCAAAATCAGCACATGATGTCGCCATCTTCATTATAATCGAGCAAGTGGAATGAGAAAACAATCAGTGGTAGCCCGGTTCACTTTATGACTGAAGCGCATGGAAAAAGTATGAAGCATGTTGATGAGAATGGTCATAAATGAGAAGATTTCTCTTCTTTGGAAGATAAAGCTCACTGAAGCGTACACTTTTCTTTTCTTTAGAGTACGAGGCATGAACTGATGTGTTCATACGTCATAAGAAGATTTCTCTTCTTTGGAAGATAATGCGCACTGAAACGTACACATTTCTTTTCTTTAGAGTACGAGGCATGAACTGCTGTGTTCATACGTCATAAGAAGATTTCTCTTCTTTGGAAGATAATGCGCACTGAAACGTACACATTTCTTTTCTTTAGAGTACGAGGCATGAACTGCTGTGTTCATACGTCATAAGAAGATTTCTCTTCTTTGGAAGATAAAGCGCACTGAAACGTACACTTTTCTTTTCTTTAGAGTACGAGGCCTGAACTGATGTGAACAGACGTCATAATCTCTCTCTTTTCAGCTCTCTTAGCAAAACATGTAATCAAACACCATTATCATTCAGTAGGCTCTTTGTAGTGACATCTGATGGAGAAAACCCAATATGATGAATTTGACCTTGAAGTAAACTACCCCGAACTCGTGACTTAAACTTGCACATGTGTAACAAAGAGCGGTGTCGAGAATTCATGCCCATTTGAATCTCTAAGTACTCTATACTCTTCAACCAACCAACCATCAAGTATAAGACGTACATCACTTCTTGAAAATCCACAATTGAATGTGACACTGAGCACTACAACGTAACTCCTTTAAGTGATAGTTATTTTGAGATGATAAGAGCCCAATTCCCCCAAGTGGTAGATGAAAAGGAAAAAGTCACCCAACAATAACTAGATTTCCAAGTCTTCATTTTTGATAATAAGCTTGAACAAGGATCTCGAAGAATCTCCATCCAACCATCCCCGATACCTTCAGATACTAAGTACACTCACCCATGATAATTCACTTCAACTTCAAATAAATAATACTGAATTAATGCCGATGTCACATCTTCTGAACTGCTCAAATCTAGCCTTCTTTGACATTTAAATGAACTTTGATAGTGGTTTTCATCCCGACCATGGTTAAAAGCACATAACCCCGTAAAACCATGTAATAACCAAACTGCCATGACGAATATTCAAACACACATCCAATTTATGAAGTACACCCTTTTATCCCTTCTTCGAAACAGAAACCGTAGCATCAGCATCAAGTAAGATCCAAAATTACACTTTCTCTTCTCCAAGATGGTTCCATCATTACGGGATTTTACAACTCTATGGTTTAAACCGAGAAATAGTTTCTTTCGCGGGATTTTACAAAACCAAGAATAAACCGTAATATAGATCCGGAAATGCACTTTACTAATACCAGGATGTTTCCATTGTCACGGGATTTTACAAGTCTATGATTTAAACCGAGAAATAGGTTCTTTCGCGGGATTTTACAAAATCAAGACAAAACCGTAAACAATGTCAGCTTGAATGTGTTATGACAACTTTGGTTTCGGTGAATATCTGTTTTAGGGGAACATGCAGCGATTCATTAGCGGTTCATCTTTATCATCAACAATTCTTAACCCATATGTAGACAACTTCACAAACCATACTAAGTCAAGTAGTATTAAACTCCTTTTCCCTGGAGGTTAACCGTAACGCATCAGAGTACACGTTTCTTCGAAACCATCATAACGTGTACGACCATTTGCACGAGAAGTTCTTAGACTGTGAAGTATCATTAACATTATGTGGCGTCGCATATCTTATGGAAATTGCTAAAATTGAACCTCCAATTATTCAACGGCTAATAGTAATGACCACATATGGAGATAACCCGATACAACTAACTTGAAAAGAAAGGAGACATCCCAACTTAGTGACTTACTGCTTGTTCTATATTTTTGAACAATCCACAACTCTGTGTGACACTAAGTACTACAACTTCCTTAAGATGATAGTTATACACTGTGAGCACGGCGTCGTAGCTCCTTATATCAGTTATAACCAGATTGTCAATTCATAATCACTTAAAGTGATAGTTATGCCCCAACAAGTTATCTTGAGACTTGCAACCAACCAACCATCATCTCAAAGATAAAGAAGATCACCCATGAAATATCTCTTCAAATTCGCATCAATAATACCGTACAAAAACCCCGTAGACATTTTTCACTTTATCGCTCAAGCCGTGAATTTTGTATCATTCCGTGAAAAATTGACCATGAATACCAATCATAATCAAATATTATCAAACGTTTATGTATCAAAATAATTCGAGTTACATAATTTGATAGTCATTTGTACGAATGATAATCACTCTATTGCTTGGTCCAATTCAAGGTGTAGCTTATGTAGGCCCACATTCAGTCCATGATTAGTTTAACCCGGATCTAGTAGATAAGATGAAGCCCACGATCCAATCAAAACACATTATAACCCAAATCCACGTTGCATGATAGACCTGATCCACCCAAACTCCCAAAGTAATCAAATCCGATCCATATGATAATAACCGGTTATAAAAACTACAACCCTAATTATTCTCACATTTATCTCAACCCTAAAACATTCACATACTCTCCGCCTACCACACTCCAAGTCTCACTTCAAAAGCAGATCCCATCTCCCTTCTTAACATCTCACAGCTTCATCTATCAATCAAAATTGATTAACACACATCACACCACACCATTCGTGTTTAAATAAAACACAATCAAAAAGATTCCACGTTGAACGATTCAGATTGAATACGCCACAGAGATGGCTCGAGGCTGTTTATGTGACAGCTACAGAGATGGCTTCAAATGATCACGGCATCAAGGTAGGTTTTATTTACGTTCTTTTGTTGTTGTTTTTGAGTCATTAACGAGCCAAGGACATGGGTTAACACACTTGTTACACACATTTCCTTATTCAGATATTAACAAAACAAACAAAAACGTTTTAGATCCATGAAGCACACGTTCATCAGTGAGTAGATCTATCTAGATCTATGTGTTTAAAGAACCTTTCACCAAGATGAACAAAGCTGAGATCAATTTACAATTATCCGTTAACAGATCTATGATGATACACATTCTTGGGTGTGACCACTTGTGGTAGGATATAACCCGAGAGTCAATCTGAGATCTTGAGTAGTTTTAAATTACGATTAGAGTCTAGTTTGATTGAGCTTTGAGGAGTGATAGTGAGGGTCATGGGTTGAGTCTAGTTTAGGATGAATGATTGTTTTGGTTCGGATCTGTTGTTACAACTTTAGTACATCTCGGTTTTTGTGAAAGACCATGGACCAAGGATGTTCGAGCTGAGGTCTATGATGTTTGTTTAACTGAGGTTGAGTCTTGGAAAATGGTATTTGGTTATGTGGTTGTGTTATATGTGGTCTATGGTCTGATCATGTCTTCTCCTTCTTCATTTCTGTTCAAGGTCAAGTCGCTAGTGAGAATGGTCTTGAGCCAACTCGCTAGCCAACTCGCTAGCCAACTCGCTAGCCAAGTCGCTAGCCAAGTTGCTAGCCAAGTCGCTAGCCAAGTCGCTAGCCAAGTAGCTACTTCAATAAGTCGCCACATCATTATACAAATCGCTAACTTGTTAATACAAGTCGCTACAAGATTCATTGTATCCGGACAGATTAGTGACAAGTCGCTAACAAGAATAATGGTATTTTCCGATGACTTTTCCGACCATTTTCCGACCACCTTCATAATAAACCCAGAAAAATGCATAAAAACTACATCTTTTAATGCCCATTATGACCCAGTTTGACCACGAAAAATGACTAGATGACCCATTGACTTCACAAAAACTGATTATATTAACGTGACTTATTTGACAGAAGCATGCCACAAAAACCAGGTATAACAAACCAGATGTTAAGAAACAATAGGCCACATGAATATTTGGACCATTTTAACCACTGTAACAACATTTGACCAACACAACATACAAACATAAATCTACGACCAACATAAACAGTTTTTTGACCAACATAAAGTACCAAAAAACAGCATACAAACATGAATCGAAACCATAGTAAATCATCAAAACACAACAACCTTGGCTCTGATACCAATTGTAGGATCGTTATTTTTATTGTGTTGATGATTCGGGTGGTCTTGGATGATCAAAATACATGTTTTCCATTTTAGAGAGAGAAAGTAGAGAGAGAGGGTGTTCTTGCTAGAGGTTTACTCAAATGTTGAATGTTAGATTATGAGAAGCACCACCCCTTCCATGGATGGAAGGGGTATTTATACTTACAAATACACGACCTCCTATCGGCCTGTGGATCAGGTATACAGTGGGTAAAGACCCGTCCTTCCTCCACGGTGTTGCTCTAAACTAAATTACGCTACAAACTAAAAAATAAACTACTTAATAACGTAACAAACGACACGTCTACGAGCAAACATATGCTAGACTTATAATTGGGGTGACCGACACTTTAACATGGAATTTTCTAATTCCTAACAAAATTATATCTTATGAGTCCTACGCATTATCCTTGTGGTATTGCCAGAACATCTAAGTGATATGCTTACATATTCACAATGAAGATGGAAAGCCTTCTAGAGCCAACATCAAACAAGCTCCTGGTAGGTGGCATGTGAGATATATCCAATAGATCAACCATGTGACAACTGGACAGAAACAATGGAGAGATTCAATATTTAGAATCAATCCTGGTTCAGGTTATGGATTGACGGATACCTTTGAAAAACCAGTCGTTGTGCTTAAAAACTCTTTTCTTTAGCACGTCGACTGTGTACTTATTTCTCAAAATAAAATGTGTTTTGATTGATAATTGATTTTCATTAAAACCTTCGTTGTATTGCAAAAACAATTTCTATTGAGCAATACACGATTGTTTTTCAAATCTCTTTTCATCAATCAGTGAATCTTGTTTTGCTGGTTCACTCACTCCGTGTTGTCTTCTTTGAGACGTTCCGGTTTGAGAACAGCTAGAGCAGCTGCGAAACCCTGTCAAGGGAATTCTTCAGAATTATACCTGATCACAGGCAGTACTTGTACTGATCAACGGGGAACCGTGGGTCGTGTACCTCAATTCATTGAAAGTGATCAAAGACACTTTCGTGTGCTTTATTGCTAACTGTCTTATGCAGGTACACTCCGACGTTTGTAGCTGATCAGAATGGAGCGGTCAATCCATAGCCGCATGCTCACACAACACATTCATATCTAAAGAAATCATGATTAGTGCATCAATGACTCTGATATTTTCACTCCATGCTTCTGCTACGCTGCCGCCAATATCATGAATCAACGAAAGCTTCCGCTACTCTGATAAGAATAAATCATGATCCAGAATGTGGGCATGTCGGTCCAAAAGTCACAACATCACATAATACCAACACCACAATGGATGAGTCAGAGATTTAATGTTGTGGATGATCTCAAAGCTGGCTCAAAACTCAGTATCACGTGGATCAGTTAAAGACCTCCACTCAGATTATCCAAAACATGCAAAAATGAAGAATCAAAGACTACGAGCTATAGAACAAGAATCCAAGAACAATCTCAATGTAATATCTGTTTGTTTTTGATGAAATTTAATGTATGTTTGAGGTGACCTCCCTTAGGGGGAGATTGTTAGGATTTGGAAAATCCAGTAGTTAAAGTGTCGGTCACCTCAAGTATATGTAATCGTTAGAAAGCTCGTAGTCGTAGTTATTTAGTGTTAAGTAGTATTTAGTTTTGTAACACCGTGGAGGACGGACGGGACTTTACCCACTGTATGCCTGATCCACAGCCCGTTGTGTGGCGTTTTATTGTAAGACTATAAATACTCTCTACCTTCCAAGGTAGAGATTTGGACTCTTTAATGTTTATTATTTCATCACTTAGAGGTTCTTCTTCTTCACTTATCTTTTTCTTTATTACTATAGCTTCACTTTCTATAATCTCGTCATCGACAAGAGGTGGAAAGGGTTTGGGTGGACTTTCATCAAATTTTATATTTAATGACTCTTTTACCTTCATTGTTTCTTTGTTTAATATGACGTAAGCTTTGCTATTTGGCGAGTAACCTAAAAAGATACCTTCGGTTGATTTAGGATCAAATTTTGTAAGGTAATCTTTAGTGTTAAGAATAAAACATTTACTACCAAAGACTCTAAAGTGATTTAACGTAGGCTTTTTGCCTCGAAGTAACTCATATGGAGTTTTTCCTAAGATTGGTCTAATTAAAACTCGATTGAGTATGTACGTTGAAGTATCAACGGCATTGCACCAAAACTTTTGAGGTATGGATTGCTCATTAAGCATGGTTCGACTCATTTCTTGTAGGGTTCTATTCTTTCTTTCTACTACCCCATTCGATTGTGGAGTGCGTGGAGCCGAGAAGTTGTGAGTAATACCATTAGCGTCACAAAAAGCTCCGAATTTCACTTCATTATCGAATTCCCTGCCATGATCCGTCCTAATAGATACTATGGGACTTCCTAGTTGTCTTTGGATCTTTTTGCTTAATATTTCAAAATAATTAAAGGTTTCCGTTTTGTTCTTTAAGAATTTTGTCCATGTATACCTAGAGCAGTCATCCACTATGACCAAAGTATAGTAGTTGCCTCCATAACTTTGGATAGCGGATGGACCAAATAAATCCATATGTAGTAATTCTAGACACCTAGTTGTAGACACCATGTTTTTAGCTTTATGACTAGAATGAGCTTGTTTTCCTACATTACAAGCATCACAAAAGTGATGTTCATATTTCAACTTAGGTAGATCTCTTACTAGATCTTTGGATGATAGCGATTGAAGAAGTCGCATGTTGGCGTGACCCAATCTTCGATGCCATAAGGTCGAAGTATCATCCATAGAGGTAAGACATAGTTTGTCTTTAGGTTCATTACCGATTTTAATGACATAGACTCCATGTTTCCTAATTCCTTTTCCTATGGTTATGCCATTTTTTAATATCTTACTACCGGTTTCGGTAAAAAGTACATTGCACTTTTTATCACATATTTGCCCTATACTTAAGAGGTTAAAGTTTAGGTTTTCTACGTGACACACATCATTAATGGTTAGAGATTTGTTAGAAATCGTACCTTTACCGATGATTCTACTTTTGCTATTTCCAAACACCACATTACCTCCATTGAAGGATTCATATGTGGAGAATAGATCTCTATTGTCGGTCATGTGCCTCGTGCACCCGCTATCCTTGACCCATTCATCGGGGTCTAGGTCGACCTTTAAGCACACCTAAAACAATAATAAACTCAAAAGTTTGGTCCCCATTTGTTCATGGGTCCATTAGTGTTAAACATTCCATTCATGTTAGACATGTATGGATAAGGTGAGTATGCATTCCATGGAGCAAAGTTTTGAAAAGGGAAACCACTTTGCATATTTGGGTTCCATCCCATTTGATGATTACTTTTCGGGTAAACGTTATTAGGTCTCCTAAATGAATTAGGTTTTGAAAAAGATGGAACTTTGTTTCTTGCAAAAGTAGGATTATATTTTGGAGGTGGTTGTCTAGTCGTGACATGAGTTGGTTTCTTCCTATTAACTATAACAAACTCAGTTCTAGATGAAGAAGCTACATTATTGCTACTGTTTGCTACAGCAGATCCACGGATCCCTGGCTGTACACTAGCCGGTTCCTTTATCAAGGGATCCGTGGGATCCGCCACAACAGTGGCTGGTTTTTCTAGTGCCTTAACAAATTTTGTTTCTTTACTTTCACTAGTTGATGGATCAAGTTGTTGAACACCTAAACCTTTTTGGTTGTTACCGGTTTTAACACCATCTAATATCGTATCTAAAGTGTTCGTACTCATTCTAGCAATTTTAGAATCTAGATGATCAACGAGTGTTTGAAGTTGAACGCAAAGTTCACATTCACCACTTGCTATTTTACCCTTTTCTAAACGTTTTAGTTTTTCTTTTAATTCTATGACTTCTTTATCTAAACGTTAGTTTTGACTCTTTAAAAGCTTGTTTTTGTTAACTAGTTTTAAGCTAATATTGCATAGTTTGTCATATTCATTTTGCAATGAGTCGTCATCAAGTGATGAACTACTATAGTATTCGTGACATACCTCGTCATTTGCCATGAGACAAATTTCTTCGTCCTCCTCGTCGCTCATTCCCCACGTGCCGCTCACGAACGTCTTTTGATCATCCCGTTTGGGACACTTACTAATAAAGTGGTTTGGGTCCCCACATTTAAAGCAAGTACGATCTTCTTTTGGCTTCTCGTCCTCTTTGCTTTTCCGAAAGCCTTTCTTATCGTCATACGGTTGTTTGACGTATCTTCCCTTTCTTCTAAAGAACTTTTTAAAGTCCCTTACGGCCATAGCGTACTCCTCGTCGTCACTACTCGAAGAGGAGTTCTCTTCATCGCTCGAATCCTTTTTGGCTTTAAGGGCAAGAGATTTGTGTTTCTCTTTCACCTTTGAGGCTTCGGAGTCCTTAGCAAGGACAAGCTCGTAGACTTTTAGGTTGCCTATGAGTTCATCGAGGGTGAGGATTGTCAAATCTTTTGACTCTTCGATCGCCGTCACCTTGGATATCTATTTCGATGGAAGTGCCCTTAGATATCTCCTAACATGGTTACGGCTAGAAAAAGATTCATCAAGTGCTTGTAAAGATGTAATAATAGTATTAAAGTTAGCAAATGAATGATCTATAGTTTCCTCATCCGATATTGAAAATTGTTCATATTGTTGAACAAATAAATCAATTTTATTATTTTTAACTTGTTGGTTGCCTTGATGAGTTACAACTAAAGAATTCCAAATTTCTTTAGAGGTTTTAAGCATAGAAATTCTTTCGAATTCCTTTTTCGATAAAGCATTATATAAAACCATTTTTGCTTCACTATTTTTAGAAAGCTTTTTCTTCATTTCATCGTTTAGTTTATCATGAGGTATGTTAACTAAATTTCCTTTATCATCATTTGAGGTAGCCTCAAAATCACCTTCAACAATAATGTACCAAAGATCAATATCTTTAGACTTCACATATGTTTCGAATCTATTTTTCCAATATATAAATCCATTAGTTTCAAGTAGTGGTGGTCGTTGCATAGATTGCCCTTCCTTATAATTTTTAGAACCCATAATGATCGAAAAGTTTTTAAAATACAATTTTACTTTAAAACTTTTATAAACTTAGCTCTTGATGCCAATTGTGGAAAACTAGAAGGGGGGTTGAATAGTTTTGCCGATTTTACGTTAGTTTCAAAAACTTTTAGATTCGTTAATATGTGAGATCTTATGGATGTAGAGAAAGTATAGATCTAATGATAAAGCAAGTAAATAAAGTAAAGCGAAGGGAAAGAAAACACACAACCGATGTATAGTGGTTCAGCTACAAGGACACCTTCCTTGCCCTACTCCACTCCCCGAGTCACCTACTCGAGAGTTCAAGCACTATGTCAACAAACTCCTTCACTTGGCAGAGAAGCCTTCACAACGTTGCTTACACTTTTTCTGGTACAAAGCTAAATACCGAGTCCGTAGCACGGTGGACCAAACCAACACGACTATTACACAACAAATATGTGAAATATCAAATACAAGATCTTCGCTACAGAAATCTTGCGGAGTGACAAATCAATCAAGGACCCCTTGCTTGGATGACTTGTAGAATGCTCGTGATCTCGCCTTAGAGAAGGACCTATATGAGGATCACAAATAGAAAGAAAGAAGAACAACTCTCTAGATCAAGTGATCTATATGTTAGAAGAGAATGAGAGTGTATGAGAGATTTAGTAAGAAGAGGGTGAGTTAGAATGAAGAAATGGCTCTCTATTTATAGGCAAAAATCTTCACTGTTCCCCGGATCCCACGAATCCCTTCCACTTGGGATCCGTCTAGTGTAATCCTAGGGATCCGTGGAACGCTCCTCTTTGCCCATGGGTTTTTTGGTTATGGGTCATGGGTTATGGGTTGGTCCATGGGTTTTCTTTAGATTCAATGTATCTAAGTAGACATTGTATCTAGTATACTTGGGTATGGGTTAAGATCCATGGGTTATGGTCCATGGGTTATGGTTTTTACCCATCCTAATAAACTATTACAACAAATGCTTAATTACTACATTTTTGTATTTAAATGGCTATATGTAAATGCTTTACAAAAATAACATGTATCCTTATAATTATACTTAAGATAACATTATATTTGTTATCAACAAAACACAAAGAGATCGCAAAATATTAATAAACGTTTTTACGGTTTATTTGTATTAACACTTCTCATCAGAGTAGCGGAAGCTTTAGTTGATTCATGATATTTGCAGCAGCGTAGCAGAAGCATGGAGTGAAAATTGTTGGAATCACTCCTAAACCATATTTCAAGTGTTAGTGATTCATATGTAATAGTTAGCTTAATATGGCTTTTATGTTAGTAATCAAGGCTAGGCTTATGTAGAAAGCCCATAAGCCTAGGCCAAGCCCAATAAGTAAAAGGATGGGAACTTGGAGTGTTGCCCTAGTTCCCTCCTATAAATACTCTTGTAAACCTTCTCTTAAAGGTTGGTTGTTCAATTCACTCTCATTCTCTACGCATAACATTTCATATACTCTATACATGTGTGTTTGTGATTGTTCATCCGATATCTTCTTTCTATTTCTTCTATTTGATGCTTGTGTTACTAATATGGTGACCTAACAGTGGTATCAATCACCAAATAGTTGAGTGCAAAGAAGTTGTTTTTGAAGCTTTTGGTTTTACGCGTAAGTCATGGTTCAAAAACTTGTTCACGTTTAACAACTCATTTTTTACACTTTTCAATCCAAGATTCTTGTACTTTCAACGTTTTTAAGTGTTAAAATTTTAGTTTTAAGCATAAAGTTTCGAGCTTTACGTGTTTTTCCTTAGTTTTAAACTTGGTTTTATATGCGTGTTCATAGTTACGCATAAGGTATTTTGAAGTTTTGGATCATCAAGTTTCACACTTTTGTGTTATTTTGGTGACATTGAAGCTATTTCATTCCTAAAATCTGGTTTAGAAACATCGGTGGGCAGAAATCAATTTTGGTTGCATTCTACGCGTAAGAAAACCCTATTCTTACGCGTAAGTCATCCTTGGATCGATCTTCAGTTTTCGTGGTTTACTCAGTGTTTTCTTGCTTGGATAAGCCTGAAAACACTTCGACTTTGGACATCCTTTACACCGTGATAGTGTAAAAGATTTTTGGTCAAAACCCTAATCTTACGCGTAAGCTCAAACCTTACGCGTAGAACTCTTTCCGCATAAGATTTTCTTACGCCTAAGCCCTGTCTTACGCATAAGCTAATCCTACGCCTAACTTTCAGTTTACGCATAACTTTAGTGTTTCTCAATTCTTACGCGTAAGCTAATCCTACGCGTAAATATCAATTTTACGCGTAAGTATTGGTGTTTTTACGCTTAAGTATTACTTTGCCTTCACTTGGTTTCTACGGCTAAGGATACTTCATCAACAACGTTTCATTCGACTACAAAGATCCATTTAACAACATAAGTTTTGAACATGTCACAACCACCATACTCTAGCTATTTTCCTTACACTTATAATCAACAACAACAACAACTAAGTCCACAACATCAACAACAAATTTATCAACAACAATTTAATCAACAACATACTCCACAACTTGGAGCAATTCCACAACCACAAATGGTTCAACCACCACCTAGTCTTCAAGTACAACCTTACACAAACTTCTACAATCAACATCCATCCAGGAGTACTATGAAGGAACTGACCTGGTTTGGCAAGATGTGTGAAGCCTTAAGTAGCCAACAATCAATTCATGAAGCTGGCTCGCTTGATAGACCTCCAATGCTCACTCCCGGAAATTATGATCAATGGGTGATAAGGTTCTTTAGGTTTTGTGATCTAAAGAAGCCACATGGAAAGTTCTTAAAAAAGGTCATTATGGAAGGTCCATTTCAGATGCCTATTGTTGTCACACCCGCCGATCCTAATGCCAATCCACCAAGAGATGCTGTCACCAATATAGCAACTGTCTCAGACCTCACAGGTGATGAACTTCTACATTTTGAAGCCGATGAACTAGCAATGCAATACATCCTTTTGGGATTACCCAATCCGATCCTCTGAAGTGTTGATGCTCAAAAGACTGCTAAAGCAATGTGGGAACATATTCATCTTCTTATGGAAGGCACAACACTCAATCAAGAAGACATGGAATCCAAAATCTACTTGGCTTATGAACACTTCATGATTGAACCAGGAGAGACATTAGAGTCATATCATCATCGCTTTTCAGACATCATCAATGATTTGGACAAAAACAACATCATCATGCCACGAATTGCTGTCAACACTAAGTTCCTAAGTAGTCTTGGTCCGGAATGGGAGAAGTATGTCATTTTTCTCCGTCAAGCTAAGAATCTTCATCATGCTACATACGGATTGTTGTATGACTATTTGAAGCCTCACCAAAAATAAGTTGACAAAGAAAGGGCTATCCGTGGACTCCCGGTTCCACAGTCACTTCCGAACAATCAACGACTTGCTTTGTGGGCTCAAACTAGTGTTCCTCCTCAACCCACTCCTCAACCAACTGCAACAATTACACCATATAATCCATCACAACAACAATCTCAAGAAACTCAATTGGTTCCATACAACAACAACACTGATCAAGCACTTTACAGTGAATCCAATGAGGATACTGAAGTTTTTGATGCCCTGCAGCAAGGATTTGTCATGATTGCTGGAGCCTTCAGCCGATATTCCAACAAATCCAACAATCGCATTCGTACCTCATCCAACACAAGGAATCAGGCTGTGGTTAACAATGGAAGAGTTGAAGTTCAAAATCGTGGTAATATTCGTCAGATAGGAGGTGGTCCAGGGTTTAATGCTATGGGAAGAAATAACATAGGTGCTCCGCAACAACAAAGGGCTCAAGTGGTTGAACAAGGGAATGCTCAGAATGGGGTTAATGGTCTTCGTTGTTATAACTGTAATGAGAAGGGTCATCTGGCTAATAGATGCCCTAAGCCGAGGACAAGAGGCAGTGCTTATTTCAAAGAGGCTTTGCTCTTGGCTCTCAAGGATGAAGCTGGTGGAACTCTTACCAACAAGGAACAGAGCTTTATGGCAGATGCAGATTCTGATGATGATATGGAGGACTTGCAGGGCAATGCAGCAATGATGTTGATGGCACAAATGCAAGCACTACACATGAGTGACACAGGCCCAGTGTATGACACTGATGGCTTGTCTCAGGTACCCGAACAAACCATATTCATCTCTGATCTAATATCTCCGCCAACATCTGAATCCGACAAGGCTCCGAATGTTCAAAATGAGTCATCCACATCTCATTCTGACGATTCTCAACTAGACCCCGTAGTTACATTTGACGATCAAGATGATCTAATGGTTACCTTTGATAATCAAATTGACTCTGTGGTTATACTTGAGGATCTGAATAATGATCATGTTGTGACTCACGTTGAACACGTTGAACCTTTGCCTAATCCAGATATTGATCTGTTACTTAAAGACCAACAATCCCGAATGGAAGAATGTCGTGCATTAAATCAGAACTTACACAGTAAAAATACACTGTTAACCAGGGATCTTGAATGCTTAAAACGGCAACTCAATTTTTTCAAAACTCAAGAAAACCGTGAAAAAGGTTTTGAAGCCGCTTTTGCAAAATCTCATCAAAACAAACAATCTTTAGAACGACAGATGCGTGATCTAGCTGCTTCGAAGAATGCTTTGTTGTCTCAAATAGAACAACTGAAACATGAACATAAACAACAAATTAACGCTCTTACTTTGGAAACTCAAAAAGCCAAGGCTGAGTTGTTAACTTGTCAAAAACAGTTCTCTGAGTACAAAAAGCATTCCACGAAACGAATAGATAACTATCTTGAAGAAATTGTCGAATTACAAAACAAAATCAAAGAGTTTCGAAATATTGTTTATAAACATGGTGAATCAATCACAACGATTCAAAAGTTTACTTTCAAACCAAATCCAAATGGATATGGACCGAATCTTGCTGATTACAAACCTAAGTTTTCACACAGAGCATTCAAACCAAATCCTGAAGTTTACAGTGCAGAACATAGAATTGATGATTCAATTATGACTGTTGTTGAATATAATCGCATGGAGGAATTAGATGCTGATGACGAGAGTCGGTCAAAAATGGAAAATGTCGTTTATAACAAACCATTTAACTATTCAAAAGCCGTAACTTTTGTCACACAACAAGATACTTCTAACAAACCTTTGGTTATCACAGCAGTTTCTGAAGTTAGTCCCCAACACAATGGTGCACAAATTAATGGTCCATTACCTTCACTTAGTGAAGTAAAAACTAAAGCCGAAAGTTGTCGCATTATCAAATATATTGACACTTTCTTATCTGACCTCAAAATTTTGGAACGTGAGATTGAATTTCATTCTGAAATAAAAGTTCAACATTTTCAATCGCCAATGGCACGAGAACAAAGAGATATTCTTCAGAAAAGAATTTTACCCCATGTCAAAAATTTGAAAACTTGTGCACTATATTGGGAAAGGGATTTTCACAAGGAACTTGGTCTCATGAAAACAGTCTTCGAGAAAACAGAAACATCGATTTCAAATACTAAACGTAAAAAGAAACTGTTGAGAAAAGATGTTGATCGACTCTTGGAAAATGTTATCTGTGCTGATATCAATAATCGTGTGTTATTACAATCTGTTGCATCTACATCGGATTATATCTCTGCTGATACTGTTGATTCTGTTGAAATTGTTGAGAATACTGATAATGTGCTTCAAATCGAGTCTTTAAAAGTTGAAAATGAACGATTATTAAACGAACTTTCAAATGCAAAACGTCGTCTTAATTGGTGTCAAAAAGATATTCACGATCAACTACTTGCTTTTCAAAACAAAATCGCCCCGTTGCATGGAAAAAATCTTAATCCAAAACTTGAGCAACTGGATGATCAAAACGTGTCTTTTAAGTGTCAAATCTCAAAATATGAACATGAACTTGCAAAAGTTAAACAGGAATATGGTGTCATATTTGATTTACTCAAACAGACTCGTGATGAAGCATCAAACGAACTTGATCATTATCTTGCACACACTAAAAAAGTCATGAATTTTGCTGGAAATCTTCGTTCTGAAAATCAAGATTTGTTGCACACTATTATTAAGTTAAGGGAAGTGTTAGGAAAGTATAAACAAGTTCAGCTTAGCAACATTAAGAAACTTGCACCAGTAACACTTAGAAACGGTGACACTAGAATGCCTACTGCCAAATCACAAGATACTAATGTGCTTCCCTCTACTGAAACAGGAATAGTTGCCTCTTTTCCCAACGTCCGCACTTCACAGCCTAGGAGCAATACAAGGAAGAATTGGAAGTTGCGACCTAAGAAAAGAACAATAAACAATGCTGAAGTAGAAGAACACCCTAGGACTTTGAATAAGACTCAAGTTGCACCCACTTTAGATATTGCGTCTGACAAATGTAATGGAAAAAGTGTTGTAACGAATGCTAAACCTTTAAGTACTTTTGATATTAAGTCTGATGCTTCTTGTGTTATTTGTCTTAAAAGTATGCTTTCTGATTGTCATGACAAATGTGTTGCTAGAGCTATTTTGTCTCGTTTAAGGAATCCTAAGAATCGGAATACCTCTAGGCCCACTAATGCTTCTAAGTCTGTGCTTGGTAAACCGCCATCCTTAGATTCTAAAAAACGCATTGATGTCCCTGTAGTTCCAGTATCACCTCCAAGGAATTTAGTACCACCTAGTGCATTCACTAAGACTAAAGCTAAGACTAGTTGGAGATGGCAAAAATAGATACATAATACACTAGGATTTAAATGGATGCCTAAAGTCATTGATGTGTGTATTTCAACTATAACTGCAACGGAACCCTCTAACTTCTCGGGTTCCACATCTACTTCTATTCCATCTGTGTCGTCTGTGTGTAATGCAGGTGATACAGATCATCCTTTGGATTGTTGATAGCGAATGTTCCCGACATATGACATGCAATCTTAAACTGTTATCAAACTTTATTGCAAAGTTCATTGGCACTGTCAGATTCGGGAATGATCACTTCGCAGCTATCATGGGCTACAGAGATTATATCAATGGCAATATCGAAATTAGCATGGTTTATTATGTGGAAGGCCTCGGTCACAATCTTTTTTCAGTCGGTCAATTCTGTGATGGAGACTTGGAAGTTGCTTTTAGGGAGAAAACTTGTTTCATTCGTGATCTACAAGGAAACGATCTTATGTCTGGCTCTCACAATTCTAGTCTGTACACAATCTCAATGCAAGACATGGTTGCTTCATCTCCTATCTGTCTACTTTCAAAGGCTACATCAAAAAAATCCTGGCTATGGCACCGTCGTCTCTCACACCTAAACTTTCAAACCATCACCAACCTTGATCGACACAAACTTGTTGAAGGTCTCCCGAGATTCCTGTATTCTAAAGATCACCTATGTTCAGCTTGTGAACAAGGAAAAAGCACTCGTGCTCATTTTCCCTCAAAGGTGGAACACAGCTCTCAGCATGTGCTTCATCTTCTTCACATGGATTTGTGTGGCCCGATGCGCGTGTAGACGATTAATGGCAAACGCTACATCTTGGTAATTGTTGATGACTACTCAAGATGGGCTTAGGTTTATTTTCTTCGAAGTAAAGACCAAGCTCCACAGATGATCATCACATTTCTCACGAAAATTCAAATTCAGCTCTGGAACACCGTAAGACAAATTCGAACAGACAAAGGAACTGAATTTGTGAATCAAACTCTTCAGGAATATTATGAGAAAGTGGGAATTGAGCATCAAACATCTATAGCACGTACCCCAGAACAAAACAGAGTTGTTGAAAGACAAAACCGTACGTTAGTGGAAGCTGCCAGAACGATGTTAATCAATGCTAAACTTCCAGATTACTTATGGGCTGAAGCTGTCTCAACTGCATGCTACACTCAGAATCGCTCAATGATTACAAAACGCCACAACAAAACACCGTTTGAGCTTATCCACAACAGAAAACCGAATCTCAAACACTTTCATGTATTTGGATCTCTTTGTTACCCAAATAATGATCGTGATGACTTTGGAAAGCTCAAAGCCAAAGCTGACATTGGAGTTTTTATTGGATACTGTGATAATTCTAAAGGTTACCGGATCTGGAATCGTCGTACAAAGCAGGTTATGGAAATAATTCATGCTAATTTTGATGAGCTTACTGATATGGCTTCTGAGCATAACAGCTTGGAACCCGGTCACAATCGTTTAAACTTCCCTCAAACCCCATCATCAGCTGAATCAAGCCCCCAGCTTACACGTCAACAAATGGAAAAGCTATTTGCTCCGCTGTTTAGTGATGACATTGATGAACGTGCTCCAAGTGTATCCAATGTTTCCGCTGTACAACCTGATCATAATCCAATACCTGATATACCTGCCACAACAACTACGGTTGAAGAAGCACCACCAGTTGACTCTACAACAACAGTTGAACAAACTTCTTCCAACGACGTTGAACCAGCTGATGATATTCTTAATATAGTACCCCCACCTGCAGATTTTGATCCAAATGCGTTCTTTAACCCGTTTGCTAATGAAACTGCTGCACATGATGTTGCGTAATCATCTACAAGCCATTTGAATCCTCAAAATCTGCATAATGTATCTCAACATCAACCTTCCACACATCGTTGGACGAACGACCATCCTCTAGAGAACATTATTGGTAACCCGAATCAACCAGTCATAACTAGACAACGTCTTCACACAGATGGTGAACATTGCATTTATGCTCTCACTGTCTGCCAATTTGAACCTAAAAACATTAAAGATGCAATGACAAAAGACAACTGGATTGAATCCATGCAAGAAGAACTCAATCAGTTTAAACGTCTTGAAGTATGGGAATTGGTTGAAAGACCAACAGGGGTCTTCGTCATTGGTCTAAAATGGATTTGGAAAAACAAATTGGATGCTGAAGGAACCGTAATTAGAAACAAGTCACGTCTGGTGGCTAAGGGTTATAGACAGGAAGAGGGTATTGACTTTGAAGAATCATTTGCTCCGGTTGCTCGTCTTGAGGCTGTTCGGATTTTTCTGGCATTTGCGGCTCACATGAACATCACGGTCTTTCAGATGGATGTCAAAACTGCTTTTCTCAATGGACAACTGAAAGAAACGGTCTATGTTAGCCAGCCAGAAGGATTCGTTGATCCAGAGTTCCCTAATCATGTCTACAAACTGAAGAAAGCTCTCTACGGTCTCAAACAAGCCCCTCGGGCGTGGTACGATAAGTTATCATCCTTCCTTATTGCCAATAATTTTACCAAATGTTCGGTCGACCCTACACTCTTTATACAATATCACGGGGCTCACATCTTAATCGTTCAAATCTATGTGGATGACATCATTTTTGGGTCAACACATTTAAAATACTCAAATGCTTTTGCAAAACTTATGACAAAACATTTTGAAATGTCAATGATGGGTGAACTCACATTCTTCCTTGGAATGCAAGTTCATCAATCACCCCATGGTATTTTCTTGAGTCAGTCCAAATATGCCCTTGAATTGTTAAACAAATTTGGAATGCAAAACTGTGACACCTATGCCACACCAATGGCTCATACCAAGAAGCTAGACGCTGATTTACATGGGAAATTGGTGGACCCTACCAAATACCGTAGTATCATTGGGTCTCTCATGTATCTAACAGCTAGCAGGCCTGATATTGTTTTTGCCGTATATCTTTGCTCCCGTTATCAGTCGAGACCAACTGAAACCCACCTCTCTGAGGCTAAAAGAATCCTCCGATACATCAAGGGAACCATTAATTTGGGAATCTAGTATCCGAAGGATTCTGGTTTTGAACTAATAGCTTTTTCAGACGCTGACCACGCAGGATGCTTAGATTCACGGAAAAGTACTTCAGGAGCGTTACAATTTCTTGGTGATAAACTGGTGTCATGGC
Source organism: Chrysanthemum makinoi (assembly GCA_910596185.1). NCBI lineage: Eukaryota > Viridiplantae > Streptophyta > Magnoliopsida > Asterales > Asteraceae > Chrysanthemum > Chrysanthemum makinoi. The sequence continues at coordinate 314,586,393 of OU343222.1, read as the reverse complement.
AATCGAAGAAGCAGGATTGTACATCGTTGTCCTCAACAGAAGCAGAATATGTAGCCATGTCGGCGTGTTGTGCTCAAGTCATTTGGATGAGAACACAACTCAAAGACTATGGTTATGTATTTGACAGAATCCCGATGTACTGCGACAATCGAAGCGCTATTGCGATCTCGTGCAACTCAGTTCAACATTCGAAATCAAAGCACATCGATCTTCGATATCATTTCATCAAGGACCACGTGGAACAGGGTACTGTTGAATTATACTTTGTGGGTACAGAATACCAATTGGCAGATCTTCTCACCAAAGCCTTAGCTCCTGCTAGGTTTAATGAGTTGGTCCACCGGATTGTTATGCGGTGTTTGACTCAAGAGGAACTGGATGAACTCTTAAAACATTCTTAAAAACCAGTCAATCACCAAAATCTCTTTTGTAAATATTTTCCAAAAACAAAATACAAAATTATAAAATCTGATAAAACAACAAAAATATTCTTCTACCTATTTTTCTTTTAACATGGCAAGCACAAATCTTCCGTCAACACTCTATTCTTTTAAAATTCAGTATTTTTTCGATCAAAGTGTTGAGGGGGAGAAAGAACATATTTTTCCAGTTTCATAAAAACTTTGTACTTGCATGTTACTTTATCTCGGTTGTTTCTTTAAATGGTGGTCCTTTTTTCTGGTTTACTGACACTCCTCGGACTAAAATTTATAAAACTTCATTATTTCTTAAGTCGAGGGGGAATGTTGTCAAAATTTCTTTCCAAATATCCTTCGTTTGTAACCAAAATGGAAGTTATGGACATTGGATGAAAATGGAAAAGGTGGAGGGGCTAAAACTGTTAAAAGCTTAAAGTTATTTTAATAAAACAACCCACCTAATTCATTAACTCTTCACATTTAATATCCAACCTAACAAGATCCTACGCGTAAAAATTAATCTCCAAATCCGCTTTCTTGATCATCATTGTGTAAGTGATTTCGTAATCTAAACGTGTTTACAAACAATGGTTTTGAATTATATGCAAATCCAACGGCTAAATCTTGTGTTTGGATGATCTTCGTGTTCTACGCGTAAGCATATGAACACAAGATCATCAGGTGTGTGTTTTTTCATGATATAATGGTGTGAAAATGTTCAAAACTATATACCAAAACCATTGTTATCAATCTAATCCACCCAGAAACACGAATTGTCCGTTATTCAATATTAGGGTTTATGAGCCGATTTGGGGGTTTTCATATGTGAGTGTTTTTGGTTAAAAAGATTGTTGTGTGATGTTGTTTACATGATGAATTGACTATATCCATGTTTAGAATCAACCCAGAAACACTAATTGCTACTTAATTAGAAATTAGGGTTTATGTTCTTGATAGTTGGGTGTTGTTTGATTTGTTTAGAATTTGATGTTAAAACTTGGTTAGAACAACTCACTATGCTTCTTAGACTTACCAGAATCATTTTGGTGCATTTTCTATGGCTAATTATCTTAGGCGTAATTCTTGAACATTAGGGTTTTGACTTTTACGCATAAGTGTTTTACGCGTAAATATTTAATGAGTGTTTATGATTTAAACTGAAAAATAATTGAATGTATGTGTTAAGATTGGTGACATGATGAATTTGTTTCAGGTTTCTACGCTTAAAATTTCAGAATCAAGGTTAACTTGAACATATACGCATAAGGATCACCTTACGTGTAGAATGTTATGCGTAAGAGAAATCTTACGCGTAACGATTACGCATAAGGTTCTACAAAAGGGACTACGCGTATCCTGTGAAGGATATGCGTAAACAATGACCTCAACGCATAAGGTTGACTCTTACGAGTAAGCCTTACGCATAAGGTTCCATATACGCTTACGCGTAAGCTTTACGCATAAGGTCCCCTTTTCTTACGCGTAATATTTCTTACGCATAAGACAAGAACCTATGCATAAGCTTACGTTTACGCGTATACCACTCCTGTTTACGCATAAGCTTGCCATTTCTATGCCTAAGCCTAGTTTAACCTTAATTATGAATTGTTACGCGTGCAAACTTGTAAATAAATAAATCATAACGCCACGAAACCAATAATGTCACTATAAGCTTAAATGTTTAACAAGTTGTGAATAATAAGTGAAAACATGGACTTTAAAACTTAAAGTTAATCAACTCACGAAACTTATCACGACGTCATTGGACTAATGAACAAACAAGTGACATTGGACTCGTAACAACCATCGACATATCACATTCAATAATTAGACAATAAAACCATCTGTTGACTAACATAATGTCTTTCGATATGTTGGTTCTTTTGGCTAAATATCTTTCAGATCACGACATGGACGCTCAAATAAAGAATTTGGATGCACCAAATGTTCTCACCATTGCTGATATCTTCCCTAATGGCTATCCGATGAAGATTGGAAAGAACAACCTCCGTGTTGATTTTGATACCCTCACATGCTCAGAGTCTTCTTGCTTGATAGCAGTGGACATTCTGAAGAACCATTCTTATCAGAATATGCTCACCAACTCTGCTACAGTTCCGGAGATCTACATAGAGCAATTCTGGCACACAATGAAGCAGATCAAAGGGCAAAATGTTGTGACTGTGACTCTCAATCACAAGCAAGTCACCATCACACCAGCAGACTTGCGGGCTATTCTCCTCATTCTTGTCATTGAACCAACTGAGTACAACGCTACACCTTCTGAAGAGGTCGTTCTGCAATTCATGATCAACATCGATTATGACGAAGCTACAGGGGTAATCACCAAGCACTCTTACGTTGACCTGAAGAATATCCCTCAGCCCTGGAGAACCCTCTTCATCATCATCACAAAATCTGTTTTTGGATGGGATAGTGGTTATGAGCATCCCAAGCTCATGGAACTACAGATTTTTTGGGCTTTGGTCAACATGAAACATATCGAAGTTGAAGCTCTGATATGGGATGACATGATGTCTTTCCTCAAAAAGCGAGGCACCAAGATCCCATACATCAGATACACAAAACTGGTGATCCAGAGAGCTCTTGGGTTAAATCCCGATATTCCCTTGAGACTCGACGACCCAAACAATCACTCCATGTTGTATGAACCTACTTTAACAATCAGATTTAAGGAATCAACAACAAAGAAACAAGGTGTCAGTATACGGATCACCTTCTCTTTGATGCAATCAAACAGCTTTATTCATACAAAAGGTATCTGGTAGCAGTTGAAGAAGGCAAAGTTGGTTTTCTCAATGAAAAGTCTTCAGGTACACCTACTAGGAAAACCAGAAGAGGCAGTGCAGGAAGTGTTGCAAGCACTGAGAGTCAACGAAAGTTCCCTAAGAGGAAACCTCCACTCAAAAGGACAATTCCCTCTAAGGAAGTTGTTCCCATTCCCAAGTCTGAACCGCAAAGAAAGCTAGTGGATGAAAGCTCTGAGGAAACCGAATCAGAAGAAGAGGTTATCTACTCTGAAACTGCAACCATTGTCACTCCAACAGTAGCTAAACCTCCCAGTCCAAAAGCTGACCAAGGCAAAGGGAAGACTCCAGTACTTGAGCAAGAAGAAGAAAGCTCAGATGAAGAGCCACTGGACACTGACTACAGGAAGAAGTTCAAAATCATTAGACTCCAACACAAGGCAAAAGAGTTTGAACAGGAACAAATGCGTGGCCCCGGAGGGTCTAGTGGTGGTGTCCAGTCTACACCAATTCCTGATGCGGTTAATCAACCCGATAAGGGAATTGGTGCCACCACTCTTGAGCAACAACAAAAGCGCCTGGAGGACTCAAAAACAGAGAAGTCTGAGAAAGAAAAAGCTGATGAAGAAGCTCGGATTCAGGCTGAAACAAAGGCTAAATCTGGACATGATGACGAAGTGAACTATAATGATTTTCTTCTCAACATTCCAACTTGCTCCAAGGAGAAAACTAATGAACCTCCTAAGGACCCTGAATCTCCTCATGTCTCTTCATCATCAGATTCATCCTCTCATTCTTCACCACCACCATCTAGAAGAACAACCAAATCCACATCCAAATTTGTGAAGAAGCCAACGGACTCTTGGATATCTCGGGCAAAGACAATGATCGTTAAAGCTGTCAAGCATGTCAGGAAGAAAGACGTGCTTTACAAAAAGCTGAATTTTCTCGCTGACCAGGTCCAGTATCTTCATGACGAGAATGACAAGATGTCAGCTGAAAGGGAGTACATCCAGAAGTTCATGCAACGTGATCTTCAAGGGGAAATGAACGAGATGATCAAATGTTACACTCACAAGTTCCTTCTTGACATCGTTCCTGGGGTGACAAAAGAAATGTACACCAGACAACTCTATCCGAATCTATTGCATTTGGCCAAGCAAACTATGAGATCAACACCTATGACAGTAAACATCAATCCAACTGATCCCATAATATTCTCAGATGCTGAATTGGTTTCCAGGCTGGTATCTCAAATGTCTAAACGATCTACAACATTTACTTCTTACGAAGGTAAATTGTTTGAAGCATTGCTGGAATACCAACTCAAATCAGCATGCAGAGAAGAAGCTCAAAGGCCTAAACGTCCAAGAGACGATGAAGAAAAGGATAAGGATAAAAATGACGAGCCTAAACGTCCAAAGCAGTCTGGAGAACCATCATCTATGCCACCACCACCCGAAGGACTTCACCACCAAGACGATCTCCTCCTCGCTCTTCTGCTGACAAACCTCAGGACTCTGAGTTACCACCCCAGACAGAGAAAACCGGTGATCACTTTGAGTATACTGGTGGTGACGATGAAGAGACACCTGAGCCCCAACAACAACCCACCTCTCCAGCTTCAACAAAGAAACCATCATCCTCATCAAGGCCAAAGAAGAAGAAAAAGACGCCTAAGGCTGATGTCGTCTCATGGCTCGACGAAGATGACACCGAGTTTGAATGGTTCTCCACACTTGTTGATGCCACTCCCGCTCTAACTGATGATCCAGATATGGTAGAAGGTAGTACGTTGGAGCATGCTAAGTTATTGCAAGAGAAGTTTCATGTGAAGAAGATGACGAAATCAGAGTTGAGACGAATCAAGAATGAAGCCTTTCAACTACTCAAAGAAAGCTCGGAAAGTGCTATTGAAGTCGAATATCACCTTGAAAACATAGCACGAGCCATGTCTACCAACATCAATTGGTTCAACCCTTAAGCAAACATTGACTTCACCAAAAGAGACAACCCTCCATACTACACTGACTGGTCTACACCTCTACCAACAATTGGCCAACCAGATCAACCTAGGATTCCATTTCGATACTTCTTCAACAAAGATTTGGAATTTCTTCTACACGGTAGCGATGGTTCAAAGAAATACGCTACATCACTTACACTTCCGTTCCCGGCAGCCATATACTCCAACTGCATAGCCATCGAAGAAAAGGCTACCCACATGTTTTCCAACAGTGTGGAACGGTACGATATTGATGCAATGTACGGGATTCACCATTGGCCAGAACGCCGACGAATCTACTACAAAAGCTGCCAGGTTCGAAAGTCTCCACATGAAGTGTACAGTGATAAAGGGATCGTTGCCATTAAGCATGTCACCATTTCGTCTAAATGGGATTACACCTTCCTCAAGTCTATCGTGGTCAAAAGACAAGACGAAAGGGACTATGAATTCTGTGAAGCGGACTTTCAGAACTTGTCTCTCAACGACATTGAAGATCTGTATCTTGCTAAAGTACAGGGAAGAATGAGACATTTCTCGACTGAAATTCAAGGTGAATACATCAAGTCGTTACTCATCTTCATCAGAAGCATAGTGATCCAGGAACGTGTAGAAGATTTACAACTTGTTGTTGAATCATATCAGACCCGTGTCAACTTCACCAGACCTCAGCTAGAAATACCTGACATCAACCAGCTTTCACAATACACTCTCATCAGCAAACCATTTGGAGTAGTTTACCGCAGCGAACTACAACGCAACTACTTGATGGCGTGTAGAGATCTTCACAAGTTTGGGGATCACACATTGAAGAAGGTCAGGGATGGCTTGGCTTATAGGTTAAAGGAGATACACGCAGGCATTGGGTCTCCAAAGCGATGGAATTCTCAGGACAGACGGGATGTTAAGAGGATCATCACTAGGATCGATGAGAGGTTGTACAGAAGGGACCAGTTCAGAACTCTGGAGAGCTTCGTAGGTGGTCGTCCCAAGATTACTCTCACAGGCTATCAACGCCCTGTTCGCATTCCTGGAAAGATTGATGGACTACTTGGTACCCCTTAAACTGTTTTCAATTTCATATTAATTTGGATGTGTGATTTTATAACGACAATGGTTTGTGCACACATAACAGTGTACAACCCGTACTTGTAATGAAAGGACCCTGTGGTACGCTTCAGTGCCACAATCCTTATAAAAGGAGCGAAAGCTTCTTCCTTTTGAGTAAAACTTATCAAACCTTTCATTTTTCAAAGGTTTTGCTCAAAAGAACAAGTACTTCCCCTTATGATTTTCAAAACCTCAACCGTTAATATCACTTGTTGAGGGGGAGTATTTGATCAAAAACTTTGTTCACCAAAATGTTCTTCGTGTAATCTTCCCACAAAACTCAAAATGGTCATATTTATTCTCAACATTTCTTCAAAAATAACATCTTTATATGCCATTTTTGAGGGGGAGAAAAATTATAATGTGATAAGAAATATGTTGTTAATTGCTATTGAATCCTCGTGTTATAAGACTTCAACCCATGAATTGACGGGATCTGAACAGTCATACATTGAACAGATTTGTCTTCCAAGACTTATCCAAGTAAATTGTACCTATTCGAGAAACTCTTGATAGACATGAACTTTGACGGGTTTGACAACCTTTCGAGGATTGTCCACATCTTCAAGGTAGTTATTAGAGCTAGTTGTCACCTAAAAGCTGACAATGTAACTCTTTAACTAGGCAACGTAACCGTGTCTCGCGGGAGATTGTCTATCATGAGTCGATCAATTCAAAAAGTGCACGCTCTTCTCTCACTGTGCAGATTTCTGTCAAAACTCTTAAGCACAAGTGGAGGGGGAGTATTTCTGAAAATATAAAACTCTTGAAGTGTTCAAACATGGTTTTTCATTCACAAACACTTCGAGAGATTTTCATGAAAATGGTTTTATGGCAATGGAGTTATAAGGTGATTAAGGTTAGGAATAACCGTCCTATGATCCGCCAGAGCCGGAGGAATCTACCCAAGGACACTACCAATAGTTAGTGTTAGAATTCCTTAGGTATGATTATAAAAAAGGAGAAAATGAGAATCGGAGAAAGAAGGAGTTGAAGAATTAAAAAGAAAAGCAAAGAAAAGGGTGAAAAGAAATAGCCCTCCAGATTATTCAACTTAGGGCAGACACCGGGTTCAATTCATATGCTACTGGTTGTCACTAGATGACACCGGTATTGAAGATAAAAGTCGTCATGGACCCAGTGACGCATGCACTAAACCTTCTTAGCCACTCAAGTTTCTCCCAAAAGAAGCTTGTTTCATTCTCACAGGGAACCCTACGTAAACTATCGGCTTTCTCTTAGAGATTGCTGGTATTGAAGAAGGAGACCCTCTCCTTAGTCTCCGCTCAGGAAAACCAAAACGCACTATTGAGTCTAGAACCACGAGATTCATCAAAAGATCTCATAGGTACACTTGACATTTCATCACTTGTTGTTCAACAATAAGAACAACAATGGTATGTTATCGAGTCCTACACAGATCCTAGCAATCTGTCGAGAACATTTATGAGAGGTTTACAATTGTGATCCTCAGTGATTGAATGGAAACTCCTGTCAGGGTCAACTTCAAACAGCCCTGACAGCAGGTCACTTCGGTAACTTCCCGTGGATTACGCTTAGTATGTCTCAAACGGTCTACAGTCGTGGGGTGATGCTTCGGTGTACCTCAGCGACTCATCTGAACCGTAGATGTACTTCGGTACATCGTGTTATCTCACTTGTGGGACTCCGGTTCAGGACGACCTTTGTGAGAATCAAAGTTGTGTTTTCACACTATGCTGTTAACACTCTCGAAGTTCGAACTTGTAAGTGCCGGAATCCGCTTATTACTAATCTTTCTTATGTTTTCTTCTTATGGAAGCTCTGGAGCGGACTGATCGTGCAGATTCTCCACATGCTCAAACCAACAACAACACTAATTGAAGTTCTCTCAAAAGGCAACACAAAGTCAGAATGATTCTTCGTCAAAGTCACAGAATCTACAAAGTTTAAAGACTAAGAGAACTACATCAGTACTGAAATCCAACGTCAAAGAGCGTGCGAGCATGTTGGAGAAAGACGTGGAGACACTAGAGCAACGAAGCGGACCTGATGCAGACAACAACAACATACTATCACTACCACCACAAAGAACAAAGATCAAAGAACAAAGTAAATGATGACGTCAAAGCAAAATACGTCAAAGGAAACAATTTCTCTACACTTGGGAGATTGTTCGAACCAAGACACTTCTTCTTACAAGAAAGAAGAATGTCAGAAGACGTCAAAGCTTCTATTACATCAGCACCTACAATGTTTATCACTCTTTCATTCATCACTAACACTTAGGGGGAGATTGTTGGAATCACTCCTAACCATATTTCAAGTGTTAGTGATTCATATGTAATAGTTAGCTTAATATGGCTTTTATGTTAGTAATCAAGGCTAGGCTTATGTAGAAAGCCCATAAGCCTAGGCCAAGCCCAATAAGTAAAAGGATGGGAACTTGGAGTGTTGCCCTAGTTCCCTCCTATAAATACTCTTGTAAACCTTCTCTTGAAGGTTGGTTGTTCAATTCACTCTCATTCTCTACGCATAACATTTCATATACTCTATACGTGTGTGTTTGTGATTGTTCATCCGATCTCTTCTTTCTATTTGATGCTTGTGTTACTAATATGGTGACCTAACAAAAATATCAGAGTTGTTGATGCGTTTATCATGATTTCTTTAGAGATGAATGTGTTGTGTGATCATGCGGCTACGGATTGACCTCTCAATTCTGATCAGCTGCAATCGTCGGGGTGTACCTGCATACGACAGTTAGCAATAAAGCACACGAAAGTTTCTTTGATCACTTTCGTTGAATTGAGGTTCACGGCCCACAGTTCCCCGTTGATCAATACAAGTACTGCCTGTGATCAGGTATAATTCTGAAGAATCTCCTTGACAGGGTTTCGCAAATGTTCTAGCCGTTCTCAAACCGGAACGTCTCAAAGAAGACAACACGAAGTGAGTGAACCAGCGAATTTGCGATTCACTGATTGATGAAAAGAGATTTGAAAAACAATCGTGTACTGCGTAATAAAGTATTTTTGCAATACAACGAAGGTTTTAAGGAAAATCAATTATCAATCATAAATATCTTTTATTTTGAAATATTAATACACAGTCGATGTGCAAGAGAAAAGAATTTTACGCACAATGACCGGTTTTTCAAAGGTATCCGTCAATCCATAACCTGAACCAGGATTGATTCATGATTTTGAATCGCCCTATTGTTTCTGTTCAGTTGTCACATGGTTGATCTATTGGATAGATATCACATGCCACCTACCAAGAGCTTGTTTGATGTTGGCTCTAGAAGGCTTTCCATCTTCATTGTGAGTATGTTTGCATATCACTCAGATGTTCTAGCAATACCACAAGGATAATGCGTAGGACTCTTAAGATATAATCTCTCTTTCCACATTGTGTGAAACAGAGAGTCTTCATTGACAGTGTCCTAATGAGATTTATTAGATGATCTCGTGGCTCTAGACTCAATAGTGCACATTTGGTTCCTATGCCGGAGACTATGGAGAGGGTCTCCTTCTTCAATATCAACAAACTCTAAGAGAAAGTTGATAGATTATGTAGGTTCCCCGTGAGAATGAAACAAGTCCTTTTAAGAGGAACTTGAGTGGCTTGGAAAGTTGTAGTGCAGTGCGTCACTGGGTCCATGACGTCTTGTCTTCAATACCGGTGTTACCTTAGTAACAACCAGTAGCATATGTATTGAACCCGGTTTCTGCCCTAAGGATGATTTATTGGAGGGCTATTTATTTTCACCCTTTTCACATTTATTTCTTTTTCATTCTTCAACCCCTTCAGTGCTTACCGAGACTTCATAACTAGAACCTTGTTGGGTTTATTCCAGTTCTAGCTCTATCTCAGTCCGCACTCTTCCCATATCTCACTTTTCTCCTTTTTTCTTTATACCTAAGGACTTCTACACTATCTAGTGGATTGTCCCTGGGTAGATCCCTCCGGCTCTGGCGGGATCATGGGAACGAATACCTAACCTAACCATCCTTATATCACCGTACATAAAGTAAATTTGGTCGGTCTTTTTGGTATTGTTCATCTGCCATTGGAACCAATTGAAAAACCATTTGAAAATCGATCAAGGTACTTGTGATGTAATATCAAAGCATTTTGTACCTTAATTATTTTGATCTTTTAGAAATGCTCCCCCTCAACATGTGCATCGTGTATTTGAAATCGTTTTGGCACACGGAGGCAAGAGGAAGGATTCACTTCTTTGGTTACCATTTTCTAAAAGATATCAACATCACTTTCTTGATCAAAATTAGTATTTTTCATACTTTGTTAAGGATATTTTTGGAAAGGATGTGGTTTTCAAAAAATTGCTACCCCTCAATATGTGCATCAAGATTCGAAAATGTTTTGCACATATTAGGGAAAAACTGCACTTTGGAACAAATCAATCACGTTTTAACCCTTCATAGTTTGATATAGATGCTCCCCCTTAACATGTGCATGGAAAATTTGAAATCGTTTGGCACATGAAGGGAGGAGAGCTTGCTAAACACTTATGAAACCATTTAACGAATTATCAATTTAAATCATAAATTCTCCCCCGATATCAATTTTCAAATCATTTGAGATTTGTGATCTCTGTAGATTTAAATTGATTTTGAAAGCTTTTGAGGAGAGTTGTGACTTGCTTGTGAAAACATATAACCGATAAGGATCAAATCTGAGACTTTAAACTCCAAAGATTAAACATGCTTGAATATCTTTTGAAAACATGACATAAACCTTGGTCTGAACCAATTGTATGACAAATAACCTTTTGATTTAAATAAAATCATTCTCCCCCTCAATCAATGACTTAAGTTGTTGATTGAGAGATAAAGATTTTGATGAATGTCAAGATCAGATGATTTTCAAAAATTGAGTCCGAGTTATTTTTTATTAGTTTTCATTTAGATAAATGTATGATCTTGGTTTATACCAAACACGAGGTGCGGCGCCGTTTAGGTTAAGGGTTTAGATAGAGAAAGTGGGAGAGAATGGGAACCCTAGAGAGACAAAGAAAAATGTATTATGAAGCTCCAACCCTTTGCCTTGGAGGGCAAAGGGTATTTATAGGGTACAAGCTTAGATGCCTCTATTAGGCTGTGGATCAGGCATACAGTGGGTAAAGACCCGTCCGTCCTCCACGGTGTTACAAAGTATTCTAAATACTAACACTGAATTACTACGACTACGAGATTCCTAACGAGTATACATACTTGAGGTGACCGACACTTTAAGTACTGGATTTACTAAATCCCAACAATCTCCCCCTAAGGGAGGTCACCTTAACTTACAATGATTACAAACTGATATAACATTTCGTTGTTCTTGGTTTCTTTGATTAAGCACTTTTGTTCTTTAGCTCGTAGTCTTTGAATCGTCATGTACTGCATGTTTTGAGATTTCGAGTGGAGGTCTTAAACTGATCCACGTGATGTTTGAGTCTTTGAACCAGCTTTGAGATTATCAACAACCATAAATCTCTGACTCTTCCATTGTGGTGTTGATAGTATGTGATGTTGTGACTTAAGGACCGACATGCTTACATTCTGGATCATGATATCTTTTTATCAGAGTAGCAGAAGCTTTAATTGATTCATGATATTGGCAACAGCGTAGCAGAAGCATGGAGTCTTTGATGCTTTTATCATGATTTCTTTAGAAACGAATGTGTTGTGTGAGCATGCGGCTATGGATTGACCGCTCCATTCTTATCAGTTGCAAACGTCGGGTGTTCCTGCATAAAACAGTTAGCATTAAAGCGCACAAGAGTGTCTTTGATCACTTTTGTTGAATTGAGGTACACGGCCCACGGTTCCCGTTGATCAGTACAAGTACCGCTCGTGATCGTATAATTCAAGAATCTCCTTGACAGGGTTTCGCAGCTGTTCTAGCTGTTCTCAAACCGAGCGTCTCAAAGAAGAGAACACGGAGTGAGTGAACCAGCAAATAGAGATTCACTGATTGATGGAAAATGATTTGAAAGCAATCGTGTATTTAGTATAAAGTGTTTTGAAATACAACGAAGGATTTATGGAAAATCAATTTATCAATCATAAATATCTTTTGACTTTGAAATCACAGTACGCAATCGACGTGCTGAAGAAAAGAATTTTGAGCACACCGACTGGTTTTTCAAAGATATCCGTCAATCCATTTTCCTGGACAAGGAACGATTCACTAATGAACCGCTCCATTGATGAAGTCCAGATGACACAACAAGTCTTTAGCAATACCACAAGGATATTGCGTAGGACTCTCATAATTATATTCTCACATTCCACATTGTGTGAAACTGTGAGTCTTCAGGAATTAAGTGTCCTAATGAGATTTATATGATGATCTCGTGGCTCTAGACTCAATTAGTGCTCTTTTGGTTTCCTGTGCCGGAGACTAGGGAGAGGGTCTCCTTCTTCAATATCAACAATCTCTAAGAGAAAGTCGATAGATAATGTCGGTTCCCCGTGAGAATGAAACAAGCCCTTTTAATAGGAACTTGAGTAGCTTGGGAAGTTTTAGTGCAGTGCGTCACTGGGTCCATGACGTCTTGTCTTCAATACCGGCGTTACCTTAGTAACCACCAGTAGCATATGTATTGAACCCGGTTTCTGCCCTAAGGTTGAATTATTGGAGGGCTATTTCTTTTCACCCTTTTTTCATTCAATTCTTTTTCATTCTTCAACCCCTTCAGTGCTTACCGAGACTTCATAGCTAGAACCTTGTTGGGTTAATTCCAGTACTAGCTCAGTCTCAGTCCGCACTCTTCCCATATCTCATTTTTCTTCTTTTATCATCATACCTAAGAACTCTACACTAACTAGTGGATTGTCCCTGGGTAGATCCCTCCGGTTCTGGCAGATCATGGGAACAAATACCTAACCTTATCATCCTTATATCACCATACATAAAATAAAGTTGGTCGGTCTATTTGGTATTGTTCATCTGCCATTGGAACCAATTGAAAACCATTTG
>OU343222.1:314417852-314573016 GCA_910596185.1 Chrysanthemum makinoi | reverse complement strand
GATCCGAACTGCTCGAATTACTTCCGTTATCATGGCGGAAGAACGTCCTATGTGCGAGCTTCTCCAGGCACCCATCGATGGGTATGGAGATGCTATTGTTATCCCGCCATTGTGGTGAAAATTTTGAACTCACAACCGGGTTACTAAATCTTGTAACCTCAAGTCAATTCTATGGTTTTGAGAGGAATGATCCTCATGCTCATATTCGATGGTTTAACAAGATTGCATCTACCATCAAATACAAGAATGTCCCTACCGATGCTGTCAAGCTTCTTCTCTTCCCATTTTCCCTCGAGGGACAAGCCCGGATTTGGCTTGAAAAACAACCCCCTAAATCGATCGAAACATGGGAAGACATGGTGAAGAAATTTGTGAACGAGTTCTATCCACCTTCTAAAACCACGAGTCTTAAAAACGAAATCATCAAGTTCACACAAAAGTTTGATGAATCCTTCAGTGAATCGTGGGATCGTTTTAAGGAGTTGCTCCGAAAATGTCCTCACCATGGTTTCTACGAGTTGATGCAACTCGATACTTTCTATAATGGAGTGAGTCAATCTGATCAAGATTCTCTCAATTCCTCCTCTGGAGGAAATTTCTTGAGCAAAACTGTAAAAGAAGCTTTAGCGATAATTGAAAACAAGTCTAAAGTCCGCACTGCACGAAGCAAACCGGTTGTTTCCCAAGTCGGTGTTGGTCCTTCTACTTCATCGCCCGTGAGTCAATCTAGCACCGATGCTAAGATTGACAAACTCACGGAAGCAATTCAAGCTTTGATTCTCTCCAACCAAAAGAAAGTTTCTTTTCCACAAACTTCACCTCCTGCTGAAGTCAAGAAAGTGGAAGTATGTGTTACTTGCGGTGGCCCCCATGCCTATTACAACTGTATGGCCACCGATGGTAACCCTTTTGAAGCAAACGCTGTGGGCGGAATTTCCAATTCAGGAGGCAACCAATACCGTGCTCCTATGGACCCGAACCACCGTCCTAACCACTACCCTGGACCACCCGGTTTCAACCAAAACCAAAACCGTAATCAAAATCAGAATAGAATAAACCAAGGTTTTCAAAACCAAGGTAATTTTAGTCAAAATAACGGTTTTCAAAATCAAAGTCAAAATTTCCAAAACCAAGGAAATTTCAATAGAAACCAAGGTCAAGGAAATTTCAACCCAGGGAATTTTCATGGCAATAATCAAGGAAATTTCCAAAATCAAGGCCCTAATCCAAACAATAGAGGCCATAATTTTCCTACACAAAATCAAGCCATTGTTCCAACTGGACCATCATCTGATGAGTTGTTGAAGCAATTCATGAAATCCCAAGAGGAAATGAATAGGTTGTTGGTAAGCCAGATTTCTGACATCAAGAAGTCTTTAAATGATCGACCCTCGGGCTTAGGTACTTTACCTAGCAACACGATCGCTAATCCGAGGGGCGATGCAAAGGCGATCACAACCAGAAGTGGTGCTTCATATGATGGACCCGCTATTCCTACTACCTCTTCTTCTTCTCTCCCGAAGGTAGTGGAAAGTGAACCTGAGGCGACAAATGACCAAGTGCAACCCACTAGCTCACAAAGTACCGCACATGTCCATCCTCAAGTTGTCCCGAAACCCAAATCCAAACCAGGAGTTATTTTTGAACCTCCTGTAGCTCCAGTTGAAAACCCCAAATCCAAAACTTCTATTCCTTACCCATCACGTTTAAATGAGCAAAAGCTCCGCGAAAAAGCCAGTCATCAAATGGAAAAAATTTTTCAAAATTTCCAAAAACTACATTTTGACATAAGCTTTGCGGATGCTATCATGCTGATGCCCAAGTTTGCATCAACTCTCAAACACATGTTAAGCAACAAGGAAAAACTGTCTGAAATGGCTAAAACTCCTCTGAACGAGAATTGCTCAGCAGTTCTGTTAAAGAAGCTTCCCGAGAAGCTTGGAGATCCTGGAAAATTTCTTCTACCTTGTGTTTTTCCAGGGATGATTGAATGCTTTGCCCTCGCCGATCTTGGTGCAAGCATCAATCTGATGCCTTATTCAGAATGGAAGAAACTTTCTCTTCCAGAACTTATTCCTACCTGCATGACTCTTGAGCTTGCAGATCGTTCTATATCGCGTCCTCTTGGCATCGCCGAGGGTGTATTCGTGAAAGTAGGAAAGTTCCATTTTCCAGGTGACTTTGTGGTTGTTGACTTCGATGCCGATCATCGGGTTCCCCTCATTGTTGGACGAGGATTCCTGAGAACGGGCCGTGCTCTCATTGATGTATTTGAGCAAGAAATCACATTACGTGTGGGTAACGAAGCTGTCACCTTTAACCTTGATCAAACTTCGAGGTACTCCGCAAACTATGATGCTGAATCAGTTAATCGAATCGATGTAATTGATATTGCTTCAGAAGAGTACTCTCAAGAGTTTCTTGGTTATTTTCATAATTCTGTGAGTGAGAATTCCGGGGATTCCACCACATCTTCTCAACCAATTATTGCCGATTCTTCCCCCTCTCTCACTCCGTTTGAGGGAGGTGACTTCTTTTTGGAAGAGATCGATGAGTTTCTTGCTAATGATGAATCGATTCCGCCGGGAATTGATGATGGTGTTTATGATTCGGAGGGAGATATCCTTTATCTTGAGCAATTGTTAAATGAAGATCCATTACCTTCACTCCCTCCGAAAGAGATCACGATTGAAGAAATCAAATCAGTACAAACATCTACTGAAGAATTTCCCGAGGTTGAACTTAAGGACCTACCTCCTCATCTCGAGTATGCATTCTTGGAGGGTGATGATAAATTACCCGTCATAATTGCTAAGGACTTAACTGAGGAGGAAAAGACTGCTCTCATAAAGGTTTTGAAGTTGCATAAGCAAGCAATTGCT
Organism: Chrysanthemum makinoi; assembly: GCA_910596185.1. Taxonomy (NCBI): domain Eukaryota; kingdom Viridiplantae; phylum Streptophyta; class Magnoliopsida; order Asterales; family Asteraceae; genus Chrysanthemum; species Chrysanthemum makinoi. The sequence goes on along the minus strand of OU343222.1, from coordinate 314,570,134 downwards.
TGGAGACTCTCCGACATCAAGTGTATTAACCCTGAATTTTGTACACACAAGATTTTATTGGAGGATGATTTCAAACCAGCAGTCCAACATCAGAGAAGGGTGAATCCTAAGATTCATGAGGTTATCAAACAGGAGGTTCTCAAACTTCTTGATGTCGGTTTAATTTACCCGATCTCTGATAGTCCTTGGGTCAGTCCCATCCACTGTGTTTCGAAAAAGGGTGGCATAACTGTTGTCACAAATGAAGAAAACGAGTTAATTCCAACTCGATTGGTTACGGGATGGCGTGTGTGTATTGACTATCGCAAATTAAACGAAGCCACCCGTAAAGACCATTTTCCTCTACCCTTCATGGACCAAATGCTTGAGAGATTAGCAGGGAACAAATACTATTGTTTCCTAGATGGTTTCTAGAGGTATTTTCAGATCCCCATTGATCCACAGGATCAAGAAAGACCACATTCACCTGCCCATACGGAACTTTTGCCTACAGACGTATGCCTTTTGGCCTATGTAGCGCTCCGGCACGTTCCAACGTTGTATGATGGCAATTTTCCACGACATGATCAGGGAAACAATGGAGGTGTTTATGGATGACTTCTCGGTCATTGGGGACTCATTTCAAACATGTCTCTGCCATTTAGAAAAAATGCTAAAACGGTGTGAAGACACCAATCTTTGTCTAAATTGGAAGAAGAGCCATTTTATGGTCAAGGAAGGAATTGTCCTAGGCCATAAGATTTCAAAAAATGGGATTGAGGTTGATAAAGCGAAAGTGGATGTCATTGCCAAATTGCCTCATCCTACTACCGTCAAAGGTATTAGGAGTTTTTTGGTCATGCCGGTTTTTATCGCAGATTCATACAAGATTTTTCTAAAATCGCCGGGCCTATGACTCATCTCCTTGATAAGGATGCTCCTTTTATCTTCTCACCTGAGTGCATCGAAGCTTTTGAAACATTAAAGAAAAAGCTTACGAAAGCACCCATTCTAGTTGCCCCCGACTGAGATTTACCCTTTTAACTCATGTGCGATGCAAGTGATTTTGCTATCGGTGCAATCTTGGGGCAACGTAAAACCAAGCATTTTCAGCCTATCCACTACGCGAGTAAGACTATGGCTGAAGCTCAAACCCATTACACCACTACAGAAAAAGAATTATTAGCGGTGGTGTACGCGTTTGAGAAGTTTCGGCCATACCTAATCTTGACCAAATGCGTGGTGTATACAGATCACTCGGCTCTCAAATATCTCTTTGCAAAACAAGATGCAAAGCCGAGATTGCTCCGTTGGGTTCTCCTCCGCAAGAATTTGATATCATTATACGTGATAAAAAGGAGCTGAGAACCGGCTGCGATCATCATCCCGTCTAGAAAACCCTCACCGAATGTGTTGAGAAAAAGGAAATAAACGAAACATTTCCTCTCGAAGCACTCAATGTGGTTTCTTTTCGTGGAGACTCTTCTACCCCATGGTTTGCTGACTTTGCAAATTACCATGCGGGTAACTTTGTGGTGAAAGGGATGTCGTCCCAACAGAAAAACAAATTCTTTAAAGATGTAAAACATTACTTAGGGACGACCCCTACTTATTCAAAATTTGCGCGGATCAAGTCATCAGGCGATGTGTGTATGGTCGGGAAGCCAATGACATTCTCAAGGCTTGCCATTCTGGACCTCTTGGGGACATCATAGCCCCAACTATACCGCCAAGAAGGTGTTTGATTCCGGATTTTATTGGCCCACGATTTACAAGGATGCCCACGAATTTGTCAAAACCTGTGACGCTTGTCAACGTCACGGAAATATCTCACAAAGAAATGAAATGCCGCAAAACGCCATTCAAGTGTGTGAGATTTTTGACATCTGGGGCATTGACTTTATGGGGCCGTTTCCTTCATCTCGAGGAAATAAATACATACTCATGGCCGTTAACTATTTGTCAAAATGGGTTGAAGCGAAAGCTTTACCTACCAACGATGCCCGAGTTGTTGTGAAATTCTTAAAATCTCTTTTTGCTAGGTTTGGAACTCCACGAGCTATAATCAGTGATCGCGGTACGCATTTCGCAATGACCGTTTGATAGAGTCATGCAAAAGTATGGTGTAACCCACCGTCTCTCTTCTGCGTACCACCCCCAAACAAGTGGGCAAGTGGAAGTTTCCAACCGAGGGATTAAAAGAATTCTGGAAAGGACAGTAGGCGAAAACCGTGCCTCTTGGTCGGGATAAGCTAGACGGCGCACTCTGGGCCTTCCGTGCGACTTATAAAACACCCATCTGGTGTACTCCATACAAGCTAGTGTACGGGAAGGCGTGTCATCTGCCGATTGAGCTTGAGCACAAGGCATACTGGGCCTTGAAACATGCCAACTTCGATATTCAGACAGCTGGTGATCACCGAAAAGTTCAAATGAATGAATTAAATGAACTCCGTGATCAAGCATACGAGAACTCTTTGATCTACAAAGAAAAGACAAAGAAGATTCATGACTCCAAAATCAAGAACCGCGTTTTCAACGTCGGTGATCGAGTCCTTCTTTTCAAATCGAGATTGAAGATTTTCTCGGGAAAACTAAAATCCCGCTGGTCTGGACCATTCACCATCACTAAAGTATTTCCTTATGGAACCATTGAGTTATCTCAACCCGATGGTCCAAATTTTAAAGTGAATGGTCATCGATTGAAGCACTATTTTGGAGAGGACATTCCACATGTGGTTGTCCCGGATCTACAAACTTTCCCCATGAACCAATGAATGCGGGGATCGAGTCAAGCTAGCGACTCGGGAATCAAAAACAGTAGCACACTATATGGGTTTTCACCCGTATTTCTGACTTCTTTTTATTTTCTACCACCCTAGTGTGGGGGAGTTGCCCCCCGCTGTTGTATATAAGATAAAAAAAAATAATAATAATAATAATAATAATAAAAATAAATTTTTAATGGCCGTAGTATTTCCCTTTTACGTTCTATGTTTCGGCATAACCGCCGGTACTTTGAATATTGAGGGCAATATTCATTTCTAGTGTGGGGGGGAATTCTCACGAATTTTATCATATAATTATACCACCCAATTCCCCAATTTTTGGCCAAATTTTTTTTTGGAGTAAGTGTTTTGCACTTACTCACTTACGGTTATCGATCCGCCATGTCTAAATAAACAAAAGGATTGGCTAATCCAGGAGCAAACGGCTCTTGGTAAAGATATCTCAAATCCGTTGACGGCTTGCAATTTGCCCAAAATTGTATGGTGTTCAGCTCACCATATCTTTAATTAGTGAAGAGTTGGCTAGCCCGCAAGTTTATGGCTTGTGGTAAAGGCAGTTGGAAAACCATAATTGGTAATCAGCTCACCAAAGATATTTTATCTAAGAGTTGGCTAGTCCGGAAGCAAACGGCTTCTGGTAAAGACAAATCAAAACCGTTGAAAGCTGGTGATTTGCTCAAAATCATTTGGTTATCATTGTACCAAGGTTCTTACTTGAACTGAAACATTTGGCTACTCCAGAAGTAATGGCTTTTGGTAAAGAGATTCAAATCCATTAAGTTTTCTCAAAAGATTGCTAGGGACTAGCAATAGTTTAGTGTGGGGGATTGATGAGTGTGTAAATACTCATCATTTTTGGTCAAATCTGAACTGCAAAACATTTAAAAACACTCGGAAATGCATCAAAATACTGAAAATATCCCAAAATTGTATTTTATATGTTTCAGATGCAAAATGTTTAAAATCAGATGAAAAACGAACAAAGTTTGCATAATTGGCAGTTTCAGTCCCTCAACTTTCAAAACTTGTCAAATTTAGTCCCTAGGCATTTGTTTGTAAGAAAAGTCACCAAAGGTCCTTTTGAAATCATATGTTGTCATATATAATCCTTTGGTGAAAAGTTTCAATAATTTACAAGTTTGGTCCCTGCACTTTCAGAATTTGCAAAAATGGTCCCTGGGAAAATTTTATTGTTGGAAATCTCATGTATGGTCCCTGGATTATTGGGACATGGCAGGAATCACCCTTGGTTTATTTTGGAAGATGTACAACTTTGGTCCTCCAATTTTCAGAATTTACAAGTATGGTCCTTGTTACTAATCCTAAAACCAAACCGGACCCCTAAATTATTAAACCCAATCCAGCAGCCCAATCCCAAGCCCAACCCAACACTTGACCCTTGACCCCCATGAACCTTGAACCCCTGTCTAATATTAAACCCTCGGTCAAACTTGGTCAAACTCCCGCTCACGGGTTTCCCTCTTCCCTCATCATCACCTACGCCTGCAACTCTTCCCACACTCCATCATCATCACACCCACCTTATTCCTACCCTCCAAACACCCCAAGCCAAATGCATTAAATGCTCCTTCCCATGTTACAAGTCATCAGTACCAACTGGCAAAAATAGTTTTCCCGCCAAAAACTCATCAATGGCTAATATGAGCTCTAATAATCCAATGGTCCTAAAAGAAAGTGGGAAATGCTCAGAAGACACGTGGGAGCACTTTTGTTGAATAAATAGAGGAAGAGAAGGCAGAGAAGAGAGTAGTTCTTAGTTTTTATTTTTCCTTCATGTCATTTTTAATTAAAATGTCTTAATTAGTTCTTAAAGTTGTAATTTTAATTGTCATTGTACTAAACTAAAGCTATTGTAGCAGTTGTAATTTCAGTTTTAAATTGTATTCTCATTTCCATTTTAATGCAATTAATTTTTCATTATAAATTCCTCTAAATTCGAATTTAGTTAAAAAGTGTTTGAAATTCCTCATCTTAGTTCTTAGATGCTCACATAAGTTTCTGCAAGCTTATGTGAGCCTGTGGTAGTTACAAGTCAGCTTAATTCATAAATTTTTGAAATAGTCAACAATAGTCAACTGTGGGATTGAATCAGTGATGCAGAGCTGAAAATGGGTTGGAATCAGTTAATATGGGGTGATATGCAGTGGGAATTGAGTTGAGAATAGATCTGAATTACTGCTTCATTGATCTCAAGCCATAGTGGCTAGGACCTCATGTGAGTATCATTTTATGGGGTCTGTCTAAACCCATATTTTCTTGTTAGTGAGCTCCAATACTGTTAACATTAGTCTCATTTAGCTTAATATCACTAGTACATTTGATATTTTTCATTTCTGTGTATGAATGTCTTTGACTGATGATTATTGCATAATCATGAGAGTAGCATTAGTTTGAATAGGTTAGGATGAGGGATAGCAAAGTTTAATTCAGCACTAGGGATTCAAATTGAATCTAGATAGAGTAGTCTTATGGGCCAGAGCATGGATTTTGATTGGTATAAGTTGCATAACAGTTTCTTAACTAGTGTTTGGATTTGCTCTTAAATCTGTGTTAGAGGTAAGGTTAGTGTTAATAAATTGATGCATCAGTTCATATTAGTTCTATAGAGGTCACTTAGCTCATATTTTTGCACCTTAGAACTAAAAAAGTCAAAATCAACATAAATCTGTCCTAATTTCATATCTGTTAGAAATTTTTAAGATCATAAGCTTGATTTGTGTTTAGAATTCAGTAGAGTAGCTTTATTTAACTTTGTTTTAGCTTGAAACATCAATCTCAGTTCATAAATTGGTTTCAAATCTCACAAAAGTCAAAGTTATCAAAACTGCTTATAAAGTCAAAAAGTGAAAAACTCAGTTTTCACCAACCTTTGTTGATTTTTCATGGATTCATTATTGGTTCAATTCAAGTGAAATTTTAGACTTAACAAGTTCAGTTGGTCTATTATTGAAATCTGATTTTTGTGAAATTTTTGGAAACAGTTTTAAGCACTTAATCAGCTGTCCAATAAGCTCCAATCTGCCCTGTTCACTCAGCATACACTGAGTGTGAGCAGGCAGCTTCCAAGACCTTGTGCAGGTCTTGTTTTTGATCACTAGGGTCTGAAATTTGGTATAGTTAATCTCTAGTTGGTGGTCTTGAGTACCTAAGTTTTAGTTTTTAGTGTGGTTCATTAAATAAGCTTGTGCTTAAGCTAGAAGTTGGGAGGAAAAAACTGATTTAGCACTTAAGTTTAGATCACCAAATCATTGTAGCTTATAATTCAGTGGTATAACTTAGTTGAGTTTAGCTCATTTCAGGTAGTTATAGCATAATCTAGCTTCTGTGTTCATTTGGTGCTCATTTGGTACATTTAGCTTATTACAAGTGCTTATTTATAAGCACTTTTCATTACAGAACCAAAATCTTGCACATTAGCCATAGTTTTTATATTTTTCATAAATTTAGAATAATATTTTAGACTTTTCCTGAATTTTTCATAATTTTCCATTACTGTTTGCTATTTTTCTTTATTTTAATCAGTTTTTAGGCCTTTTTAAATAGCTTTTAATACAAATAAATCAGAAAATCTTCAAAAAAATAAGTTTTCAATTTTCATAGATTAAGATAAATATAAAAAACCAAAAAAATATTTTTCCATAATTTTCCTAGTTTAATTTGTAATTTTTAGTCATTTAATTAGTTTTAAATAGTTTTTTTAAATCATAGAAATTAGAATATAAATCAGAAAAATACAAAATTAGTTTTGAAAATTCTCTTTAGTTATCTTAGATTTTTGAAAAATAGTTTCATAATTTTCCCATTAATTTTCATAATTTTTAGTATTTTAATTTAGTTTTAAAAGTTAAAATTAGTTTTTAATTCAAATTTATAAAAGAAAAATCAAGAAAATCCATTTTTAAAAATAATGATAGCGTTTATTTAATATAATTTATCTTTTTAATTTTCTTCCATTTTTCCTTTGTCATCTAGTGTTATCATACCCCTTTTCCTGTTCAATATCACCTGATCACTACACGTTTGGCTATTCAGTCGCACAGCTCGTTGGGACTTAACGACCCGGGGAAACACTATGCTCTCCTGGTTAATTGCATTCTGCTCTGAGCTGTTTGACTTTTATGGTTGACCATTCACAAGTGGTTGACTAATAAAAGATAGACGGTTTGGAGCGAACCACCTATCATTGCAGGAACTTTCACTAATGTTAATGCAGGTACACAAAAGGATTATGAGGCAGAAACAATTTCTAAGGAAGCTGATTCTCCACAGGAGTTCTATTTGTTTGAAAAGTGGAAAGCTAGTTCTGTCTCTCCCATCATTGATAAGCAAGGTCCCACTGATGATGATGTATTGAATACTGGAGCCAAAGTTGATCATCATCAAGATAAGGATGAGCTGTTGAAAGATAACTCAGTGTCGGTAGAAGAAATTGAAAAGAAGAAAAGGCATTCTGAAAGCACTGCTAAGCCAAATGAAAGCACGGATAGAAATAATGAAAGCACTGCTAAGCCAACTTCTACCACTGCCAGTACAAGTGAAACCACGGTTGTAAGTACTGATGATAGTACTTTCTTTGGACCAACTGCAAAGCCATTATTTGGTGAAGAAGAGTATCCACATGATCCTACCATGCCTGCTTTGATAGAAATTGATACTCCTACTGATGATGAAGACATGGATGATTTCTTCAATGCTAATTTTACTAATTTGGAACATGTCATTCATGAAAGTCTTGTTACCTCTACAAGGATACATAAGATTCATCCTAAGGAACAAATACTTGGAAATTTGAACACCCCTGTTCAAACAAGAAGCAAGGTTCAGAACACAAAAACCTTCCCTGAGCAAGGTTTCTTTGCAAGATCACTTCACAAAAGAAATAGTCATAAAGATCTGCAAAATTGCTTGTTTGCATGTTTTCTATCTCAAAAGGAGCCCAAGAGAGTGGAAGAAGCTTTATCTGAAGAAGGTTGGGTAGAATCAATGCAAGAGGAGCTTCTTCAGTTCAAACTTCAAGAGGTTTGGACATTGGTTGATCTTCCTAATGGTAAGAGGGAAATTGGGACAAAATGGGTGTTCAGAAACAAGAGGGATGAAAGAGGTATTGTTGTGAGGAACAAGTCAAGGTTGGTTGCTCAAGGATACACACAAACTGAAGGTTTGGACTATGATGAAGTATTTGCTCCAGTTGCAAGAATTGAGGCACTACGGTTATTTTTAGCATATGCCTCATTTAAGAATTTTGTGGTGTATCAAATGGATGTTAAAAGTGCTTTTCTGTACTGCACTATTGATGAGGAGGTTTATGTTTGCCAACCTCCTGGTTTTGAAGATCCTGATCATCCTGACAAGGTCTACAGGGTGAAGAAGGCTATGTATGGGTTGCATCAAGCTCCTAGGGCATGGTATGAGTGCATGTCTACTTATTTAATGGACAATGACTTCAAAAGAGGGTTGATTGATAAGACTTTGTTCATTAGGAAACACAAGGATGATATTTTATTGGTTCAAGTTTATGTAGATGACATCATCTTTGGCTCAACCAATAAGGAGCTATGCAAGGATTTTGAGAAGCTTATGCATGATAAGTTTCAGATGAGTTCTATGGGAGAACTCACTTTCTTTTTGGGGTTGCAGGTTCAACAAAGGACTGATGGTATTTTCATTAGTCAAGACAAGTATGTAGCAGATGTTTTGAAGAAGTTTGGGTTTCAGGATGTGAAGGGTGCTAGTACACCTATGGAGACTCAGAAACCACTGCTACCAGATGATGGAAGTCCCAAAGTTGATCAGAAGTTGTATAGATCCATGATTGGATCTTTGATGTATCTCACTGCATCTAGGCCAGATGTAATGTTCTCAGTATGTGTGTGTGCAAGATTTCAAGTCACACCTAATACAAAATACATGAATGCTGTTAAGAGAATATTTAGATACCTTAAAGGTCATCCTAAACTGGGCCTTTGGTATTCTAAGGATTATCCTTTTGATTTGGTGGCCTATACAGATAGTGATTATGCTGGTGCTAGTTTGGATAGGAAATCTACAACTGGAGGATGTCAGTTTTTGGGAAGCAGACTAATTTCATGGCAGTGTAAAAAGCAAACTATTGTGGCAAATTCTACAACTGAAGCTGAATATGTGGCTGCTGCTAGTTGTTGTGGTCAAATTCTTTGGATTCAGAATCAATTGCTGAATTTTGGGTACAACTTTATGCATACTAAGATTTACATTGATAATAACAGTACAATTTGCATAATTAAAAATCCTGTTTTACATTCTAGAACTAAACATATTGAGATAAGGCATCATTTTATTAGAGATTGTAATGAGAAAATGTTGATTAAAATGGTAAAAATCCATATTGATTTCAATGTTGTTGATCTTCTCACTAAAGCTTTTGATGTGGGGAGATTTCAGTACCTTGTTGTTAGTATTGGAATGATTAATCTCTAAATCTCAACTTGTTTTGTAAAAGTTTGTATAAGTATTGGACTGTTATTATGTGATCTTAGTATTGCTATTCTTGTTTCTAACCACTGATAGTTATGTTCAAACCACTGCTTGTTACTTTTTATTCCCACTAACCATTTTGTAGACAAAAGAAAGCTAACTACTGATGCAAACAAAGTGCTGAAGTTCAATTGTTCATTCATTCAAGAAAAAGTTTACAGCTTACAGCTTACAATTAACTTCAAGTGCAAATAAAAGATCAGTTCTATACAAGATTTCCTACACCTACACTAGCCCATATCATCTATTCCAAAAGCTGGTGCTAAGCATGACCAGTACGACGAAGAAGCTGAAAAGGATGGATTGATGAAAACGAAGATGATGAAGATGAATACAGCAGATGGGTTTGTGATATGAGAAGTCTTCAGTTGACCCATCTACTCGTTCCACCATAAAGCATCACTACATCTTCCTTTTTCCCTTTCCCTTACCGATATGTGATGAAGCACCAAAACTTGGTGCAGGAAAACCAAGCACCACCTCTCTGTTCTTTGGGAGTGGTGGATTTCTGGCACGTGGCCTTGGTTGACGTTGAGATGGTGAAGGTTGTGATTTCTTTGCTTCCTCATTCACCAATCTATTAAAGGTTGGTTCTAGGCGCTCAGTGGAATCATCTGATCCTCTTGATGACTCACTAGGATCTACCACACTATCATCTTCAAATGATGGAAGAAATGGGGACTTTCTAGGTCGTGGTGCTTGTGGAGGAAGGTACAGACGCCATGGGTTAGAATCATCACTTGATGATGATGATGATGAGGAGGAGGAGGAGGATGTTAGATCCATGACTTCTGGTTGATTCCACATTCTGATTATGGTTGATTGTGGATGTTTGAGAAATTAGGGTTTTTGATTAATTGATATGTGTGTTATTTAGGGCGTGAGACTCTTTTATAAGCAAAGTCAAGGTATTAGTGAGTAAATGAGAGGAAGGTTTTAGTGGTTGAGAAGTTAATAAGGTCGTTTGACTTTGACTAAGAAGTAATACTAGAAGTTGACCATATTAACTTAGCTTTGGAATTGGCTAACCACTGCTAGTGTTATGGAACCACTTCTATGTTTTGCTAACCACTGCTAACACTCATCTTCTCTGTGTTTGGTTTATGTTTGTGATTTGCAGGTATGAAGGATTGTGTACATTGGAGCTTATGATGTTTTTAGCTGCTAGTGAGTAAAAAAAAATAAAAATAAAATAAAATTGTGTAATCCTTCATATTTTTGTGTGATATTTCTAATTTTGACACAGATTTGCTTGCTATATCTAATGGTCAACTGGTTGGAGTGCAATTATGTATCCACTGCTAGTGTTTTTCAAACTACGGATAGAGGCTGTAAAACCACTGCTAGCATGTTGCTGATTTTTGGATACTTCAGGGGGTGTTTGGTACATTTGATAACAACACATTATTTCTCCCCAAATCATGGACAGATCATTTAATTGATCTTCAAACCACTTCAACTTGGCGCTCTCCATAAACCCTAATCACTTTACTTTGCTTAATTCACAAATCCCGCAACACTTACATCATCAATCACAATGGCGAACCAGTACTCTCAAACCCATAACCTTGTTGCTAACCTGGTCAAAAACAATAGATCTGAAGGTTTTCATTAAATGATTGATTTCCTTATTCACAGTCCTATTCACTTTGCCTTAACTGTCACACCAACCATCCTTAAAGCCTACATACATCAGTTCTAGGGGAATGCTAAGCTTGAGGAGGTCGATGGAGTAGAGGTGTTGATAAGGTTTTAAAATGTACCTTTTTGAGGGGTCGTTTAAGCCCTTATTTGATCACTTTTGTATCCGTTATTACTTAATATCGTTCCTTTTCACTTTTTAGGTCTCTTGAAGGCAAATTGCTGGAATGGCACTTATTTGGACGAAAAGGCGCAGATATACGAAGAAAATGGCCAAAGTCAAGAATCGAGCCACTCAGACTGCTGAAATACAAGGGGACGGCGTCAGGTTCTACAAGTGACAGCGTCAAGTGTTATCTGTGACGTCATCGCATAACTTTTGTGACGGGGCACTAGCCAAATTGCTTATTTTCAAGTGACGGTGTCAGGCTTTAAAAGAGTAGGTCGTCGCAACTCAGACGGCCTAGATTTGATCCAGTCAGAGACTAAAGGGGACGGCGTCACAAGCATAAGGTGACGCCGTCGCAAGACTAACGTGGCCAAGACGAAACCCTAATGACGGCTACCCAACGGCGTCACAATTCATAAGGTGACGCCATCGCGATTGTAATATTATATATAGAATCCGAATTTTTTAGTTTTAGTGTGTAGTCTTTTGGAGTAAAAACCTAAACCGAACCAAGGCTGTCTTGTACAGTATTTTAGGGTTCCAAACCCTATCTTACAACAAGATAAGTGTTTTACTTTATTAATTCAATTATGTCTTCAACTATTTGTGTTTATGCTTGCATGTTCTCCATGTCCGGCTAATTTATTTGTGTGTTTGCTTAGGGAATATGAAACTTAATTATTGAATATTGATTGGTTGTCTCTTATCTTAATTGTTAATGATCTAGTAATGTGATAGGTCATTCGTTGTGTAGTTAATGCTTGATTAATCTTTGTGAACCTTAGACTATAACACCTAGCGTAGTTGTAGGCTAATCCATCCAAAGAGTACCTTAGAGTTAGAGTCTATAATTCCTAGAGATTTTGTAGATGAGACTCTTTGGTAGTTTCAAAGAGTTACGGATAAACGCATACCCTACGACTTTAGACACACAACGCGATTAAGAATAAGGACGTGATAATTCAACCATCAATAGGAGATAATTAAGGAGTAAGAAAACCTAAGTAAACACATCTTTAAACCATCATACGAGCACATAATAATTAGACATATACTACCCTCACCTTTGTTAGGTTCCCAAATAAGCAACACAAGTAACAATAGAAGAAATAGAGAGGCGGTTGAACACGTTAAACATACACACACACGTAAAGAGTAAACCGGTTATGCGTAGAGTGAAAGAGAGTGAATAAAATGATCAACCAACCCTCAAGTGAGGGTTTACATGAGGTATTTATAGGAGGGAAGCTAGGGCAACACTCCTAGTTCCCTTCCTTTTCCTTATTGGCCTAGGCCTAGGCTTATGGGCCTTCTACATAAGCCTAAGGCTAATTACTAACATAAAAGCCATATTAAGCTAACTATTACACATTAATTACTAACACTTGAATTAAGGTTTAGGAGTGATTCCAACAATCTCCCCCTCAAGTGTTGGTGATGAATACAGACGGTGAAAGTGCTGATGTAATAGTAGCTTTGACATCTTCTGACATTCTTCTTTCTTGTGAGAAGAATTGCCTTGATTCGAACAATCTCCCCAGTGTAGAGAAATTGTTTTCTTTAAACAGTTCTGCTTTGACGTCATCATAATCTTTGTTCTTTGATCATTGTTCTTTGTGATGGTAGTGATAGTATGTTGTTATTGTCTGCATCAAGTCTGCCTCAGGTCTGCTTCGTTGGTTCAGTGTCTCCACGTCATTCTTCAACATGCTCACACGCTCTTTGACGTTGGATTTCAGTACTGATGAAGTTCTTTAAGTCTTTAACTTTGTAGATTCTTTGGTTTGACGAAGAATCAATCTGACTTTTGTGTTGCTTTTAGTTAGAACTTCCATTAGTGATGATGTTGGCATGAGCATGTGAAGATTCTGCACGATCAGTCCGCTCCAGAGCTTCCATAAGAAGTAAACATAAGAAAGGTTAGTAATAAGCGGATACCGGCACTTACAAGTTCGAACTTCGAGAGTGTTAACAACATAGTGTGAAAACACACCTCTAATTCTCACAAAGGCCGTTCCTGAACCGGAGTCCCACAAGTGAGATAACGCGATGTACCGAAGTACATCTACGGTTCAGATAAGTCGCTGAGGTACACCGAAGCATCACATCACGACTGTAGACCGTTTTAGACACACTAAGCGTAATCCACGGGGAGTTACCGAAGTGACCTGCTGTCAGGCTGTTTGATGTTGACCCTTGCAGGAGTTTCCATTCAATCACTGAGGATCACAATTGTGAACCTCTCATAAATTTTCTCGACAGATTGCTAAGATCTGTGAAGGACTCGATAACGTACCACTGATGTTCTTATTGTTGAACACCAAGTGATGAAATGTCAAGTGTACCTAAGAGATCTTTTAATGAATCTCGTGGCTCTAGACTCAATAGTGCGTTTTGGTTTTCCTGAGCGGAGACTAGGGAGAGGGTCTCCTTCTTCAATACCAGCAATCTCTAAGAGAAAGCTGATAGTTTACGTAGGGTTCCCTGTGAGATTGAAACAAGCTTCTGTTGAGAGAAACGTGAGTGGCTAAGAAGGTTTAGTGCATGCGTCATTGGGTCCATGACGACTTTTAATCTTCAATACCGGTGTCATCAAGTGACAGCCAGTAGCATATGAATTGAACCCGCTGTCTGCCATAAGTTGAATAATTTGGAGGGCTATTTCTTTCACCCTTTTCTTTACATTTCTTTTTAATTCTTCAACTCCTTCTTTCTCCGATTCTCATTTTCTCCTTTTTACAATCATACCTAAAGACTTCTAATTCTAACTATTGGTAGTGTCCTTGGGTAGATCTCTCCGGCTCTGGCGGATCATAGGATGGTTATTCCTAACCTTAATCACCTTATAACTCCATTGCTATAAAACCATTTTCATGAAAATCTCTCAAAGTGTTTGTAAATGAAAACATGTTTGAACACTTCAAGAGTTTTAGATTTACAGAAATACTCCCCCTCCACATGTGCTTAAGAGTTTTGACAGAAATCTGCACATTGAGGGAAGAGCGCGCACTTTTAAATTGATCGACTCAAGATAGACATTCCCCCGCGAGACACGGTTACGTGGTATAGTTAAAGAGTTACATTGTCAGCTTTTAGGTGACAACTAGCTCTAATAACTATCTTGAAGGTGTGGACAAACCTTGAAAGGATGTCAAACCCGTCAAAGATCATGTCTACCAAGAATTTCTCGAATGGTACATTCTACTCGGACAATTCCTTTGCGAGACACGTTTACATCACTAGCGAACTAGCTTGAAATTATTACCCGTCCAGGACAAGTCTTTTCGAGTTACTAACAGTTAATATCTCGTCAATTCGTTGGTTAAGTCTATAGCACAAAGATTCATTTGCAGTTGCACAACATATTTCTTATCAGATAAATTTCTCCCCCTCAAAAATGGCATATAAATGTTATTTTTGACGAAATGTTTGAGAATAAATATGACCATTTTGAGTTTTATGGGAAGATGACCACTGTGAACAATTTGTGAACAAATTTTTAAATTCAAATACTCCCCCTCAACTAGTGATATAAACGGTTGAGGTTTTCAAAAATCATAAGGGGAAGTACTTGTTCTTTTGAGCAAAACCTTGAAAAGTGAAAGGTTTGATAGGTTTTACTCAAAAGTAAGAAGCTTTCGCTCCTTTTATAAGGATTGTGGCACTGAAGCGTACCACAGGGTCCTTTATTTACAAGTGCGGGTTGTACACTATAATGTGTGCACAAGCCACTGTCATAATAAAACATACATCCAAAGTTATAATGAAAGAAGCAGTTCAAGGGGTACCAGGTAGTCCAGTGATGTTGCCAGGAGTGTGAACCGGGCGTTGAAAGCCGGTGATGTTAATCCTGGGTCGACCACCAACAAAGCTTTCCAATCTTCTGAACTGATCCCTTCGATACAACCGGTCATCAATCATCGTGATGATCCTCTTCACATCCCTTCGATCCTGAGAATTCCATCGCTTAGGAGACCCAATATTTTGATGTATATCCTTCAACCGATAAGCCAATCCGTCCCTAACCATCTTCAAAGTGTGATCCCCAAACTTGTGAAGATCTCTACACGCCATCAAGCAATTTCTTTGAAGTTCACTGCGGTAAACGACGCCGAATGGTTTGCTGATGAGTGTATATTGTGAGAGCTGGTTGATGTCGGGAAGATCAAGCTGCGGTGGAGTGAAGTTGATACGGGTCTGATAAGATTCAACTGCAAGCTGGAGATCTTCTACACGTTCTTTGATGACTATGCGTCTGATGAAGATGAGCAATGACTTGATGAATTCACGTTGTACTTCAGTTGAAAATTATCGCATGCGACCCTGTACTTTGGCAAGGTACATATCTTCAATGTCGTTGATGGACAAATTCTCAAAGTCAGCTTCAGAGAATGCATAATCCCTTTCGTCTTGCCTTTTGACCACAATATTCTTGAGAAAAGTGTAGTCAAATTTGGACGAAAGATCAACATGTTTGATGGCAACGATATTCTTAGTACTGAACACTTCATGTTGAGATTTCTGAAATTGGCAGCTTCTGTAGTAGATTCTTCGGCGTTCTGGCCAATGGTGAATCCCATACATTGCATCACGGTCATACTCTTCCACTTTGTTGGAGAACAAGTGGTTAGATCTTTCCTCGATGGCTATGCAGTTAGAGTATATAGCTGCCGGGAATGGAAGTGTCAAAGATGTAGCGTATTTCCTTGAACCATCGCCACCGTGTAGAAGAAAATCCAAGTCTTTGTTGAAGAAATATCGGAATGGAATTCGAGGCTCATCTGGTTGGCCAATTGTTGGTAGAGGTTTAGACCAGTCGGTGTAATATGGAGGGTTGTCCCGTTTTGTAAAGTCGATGTTTGCTTCTAGGTTGATCCAATCCATGTTGTTATACATAGCTCGAGCAATGTTTTCGAGGTGATATTCGACCTCAATGGCACTTTCTGAGCTATCTTTTAACAGTTGAAAAGCTTCATTCTTGATTCGCCGCAACTCAGATTTCGTCATCTTCTTTATTCGGAATTTTTCTTGCAGTAACTTAGCATGCTCCAATGTATTACCGTCTACCAGATCTTGACCTTCGGCAGGGTAGGGAATGGAATTAACAAGTGTAGAAAACCATTCAAATTCCTCTGTGTTATCTTCATCTAGCCATGATAGGACATCAGCCTTGGGCGCCTTCTTTTTCTTTTTCTTAGGCCTAAATGAGGGTTCTGGTTTCTGTACTTTGTCGGGAGAGGCGGGTTGTTGTTGGGGCTCATGGTATTCATCATCGTCACCACCCGTATACTCAAAGTGATCACCGGTTTTTTGAGTCTAGGGCGGTAGCTCAGAATCCTGAGGTTTATCTGCAGAAGAGTGAGGAGGGGATCTTTGTTGAGCTGGAGTCCTTTGGGGTAGAGGTTGCATTGAGTACTGAATGGAGGATGATTCACCAGACTTCTTTGTGCGTTTCGGCTCATTATCCTTATCCTGATCTTTGTCTTCGTCGTCTCTTGAACGTTTGGGCCTTACAGCTTCTTCTCTGTATGCTGACCTGAGTTGGTATTCCAGCAACGCTTCAAACAATTTAGCTTCGTGAGAGGCAAACGTTGCAGAGCGTTTCGACATTTGAGCTACTAGCCGGTTCACCAATTCATCATCTGAAAAAATTGTGGTTTCAACTGGATTGATGCTCAAATTCATTGGAGTTGATTTCATGGCTTGCTTGGCTAGATGTAAGAGATTCGGATAAAGTTGTCTGGTATACATCTCCTTTGTCAGTTTAGGAACGACCTCCATAAGGAACTTGTGAGAGTATCCTTTGATCATCTCGTCCATGCTCCCTTGAAGATCATCTTTCATGAGCTTCTGGACATACTCCCTTTCAACTTTTATCTTGTCATTCTCATCATGAAGATATGTTATCTGATCAGCGAGGAAATTCAACTTTCTATAGAGAATATCTTTCTTTCTGACTCGTTTGACAGCTTTAACGATTCGATTCTTAGATTGAGAGATCCAAGATGGAGTTGGCTTCTTCACTGATTTGGATGATGATTTGGTTGATCTTTTTGATGGTGGTGGTGAAGAGTGAGAAGATGAATCCGATGATGATGAGATGTGAGGAGACTCCGGGTCCTTTGGTGGCTCAGAAGTTTCTTCCTTTGATCGTGCAGGACTATCTAGAAGAAACTTATCATACTCAACATCTTCTTCATTTCCAGACTTAGCTTTTTCATCAGCTTTGGCTTTGGCTGCAGCTTCTTCATCAGCTTTTACCTTCTCTAACTTCTCAGATTCTGGTTCTTCAAAGGCATACTCAAGAGTGTCCTCCACACGTGTTTGTTGTTGTGCCAAAGTGGCGGCACCAGATCCCTTATTGGGTTGATTAACCGCATCAGGACCTGGTGAAGGTTGAGCTCCACCACTCGACCCTCCGGGGCCACCCATTTGTTCTTTAGCAAATTGTTGTACGACGTGTTGAAGTCTAACGAATTTGAACTTTTTCCTGTAATCGGTTTCCAGTGGCTCTTCATCTGAGCTTTCTTCATAAGGCACAAGTACTGGAGTCTTCCCTTTTCCTTTGTCAGTTGGAGGACTATGAGGTTTAGATACCGTTGTAGTGTCATCTTTGGCAGTTTCAGAGTAGAAAGTCTCTTCATCTGATGCAGTACCCTCCGAGTCCTCGTCAGTTAGCTTTCTCTGCGGTTCAGGCTTAGGTACGGGAATAGGAACAGCTTCCTTGGCGGGAACTGTCCTTTTTCTTGGAGGATTCCTCCTTGGGAACATCCTCTGACTCTCAGTGCTTGCAGCACTTCCTACACTTCCTCTTCTGGTTTTCCTTAAAGGCGTACCAGAAGATTTTTCATCAAGAAATCCAACTTTGTTCTCTTCCACAGCAACCAAATATCTTTTATAAGAATAGAGCTGTTTAAGTTCATCTGTGAGAAGGTGATCTGGCAACACAGCACCTTGTTTCTTAGTCGTTGACTCCTTAAATCTGACTGTTAGAGTGGGTTCAGTCAACATGTCATGATTGTCGGGGTCATTGATTCTTTTGGGGATGTCAGGGTTGTACCCAAGTGCTCTCTGGATCAACAGTTTAGTATATCTGATTTAGGGAATTTTTGAGCCAAGCTTTTTGAGAAATGTCATCATGTCATCCCAAATCAGAGCTTCAACTTCGATGTGCTTCATGTTGATTAGAGCCCAAAAGATTTGCAGTTCCACGAGCTTGGGATGCTCATAGCCACGACCAGAAATGGAATTTGTGATGATGATATAAAGGGTTCTCCAAGGCTGAGGGATGTTCTTGAGATCCACATGAGAATGCTTAATGATAACCCCTGAAGCTTCGTCATACCCAATATTAATCAAGAATTGCAGAACAGTTTCTTCAGTAGGTGCAGCTGAGAATTCAGTTGGAATGATGTCGGGAAAGAGGAGAACAGCCCGTAAGTCAGCAGGAGTGATGGTGAGTTGCTTGTGATTGAGCGTCACTGTCATAACATTTCGACCTTTGACCATCTGCATTGTATTCTAGAATTGCTGTATGTAGACCTCTGGAACAGTGGCAGAGTGTGAGAGCATGTTCTGGTATGGATGATTCTTTAGAACATCCACAGCAATGAGACATGAAGATTCCGAGCAGGTGAGAGTTTCAATGTCGACTCTGAGATTGTTCTTTCCAATCTTCCTCGGATAGCCATTAGGGAAGATATCAGCAATGGTGAGAACCTTAGGTGCATCCACATTCAATTGAGCAGCCATGTCGTGATCTGAAATAACATTAGCCAAAAGAACCAACATATCGAAAGACATAATGTGTTGGGAATTATGTGAAGTACGAATTATGTTATTGTTACTGCTGAATGGATTCTGCCGAAGGGTATGGATTCTGCTGAAGACATGGTTCTGCTGAAGTTTAGTTTGTTTCTGCGGAAGTTATTATTCCGTGTTTAGTTTATTTAGTTTGGATATACATGAGCTTTATTAGGAAGTGATTGTGTATATCTTATTTAGTTTTATGTTTATACGTTTCTTGAGAAACGGTTTAGGGTTTTGTTTAGGGTTCCTTGTCTATAAAAGGAACACATTAGAATGAATTATGTACGAGTGCTTAAACAAGTTTTTAATATAACGATCCATAGAGGATCAAAGAAGTTCTTAGTTATCAGCGTTTCATACTTGTGTTTATATTCCGCTACAGAATACAAGTTGTAGAGATTTTCTTTTAGTTTGTTTGTGATTACACAGGCAATACTAACGATCTACGAAGCTCAAGATCTATCAAGGTCTGTTAGTTTTCAACAAGTGGTATCAGAGCCTCGTGAGAGTCTCTACGATACTAAGGACAGGTTTTTCTAAACACCAATACATCCAATACATAACTCACTATGCCTGGATCAGACGTTGATGCTGATATCACCAACAACCATAACACCACCCATCTGCAACATCTTAGTCTCTCCAACAGCAATGCTAAGTTTCCTTACCTTAAGAGGGAGGAGTATGACCTTTGGGCGATGAAAATGCAGAACTGGATCTCCAACATTGATTGGAATCTATGGGAGATAGTGCTGAAGGGAAATAGTTTGAAGAGAACTACCACTGATGCTGCTGGTAAGATGACTCATGTTCCTCCCAAAACTGCTGAAGAGTTACTGGCGGTTCAGAGAGAAACCAAGGTTAGAACCATTCTTCTTCAAGCTATTCCTGAGGATCACTTAAGTGATTTTCACTTTGTGGAAGATGCCAAGGACATATGGTTAGCTATTAAGGCTAAGTTCGGTGGGAATGAGGAGTCTAGAAGAATGAGAAAGTCCATGCTTAGACAACAGTTTCAAGACTTTCAAATCACTGAAGAGGAAGGAATTCATAAGGGCTATGACAAGTTTCACAAGATTTTAAGTCAGTTAAATCAGCTGCAGGCAAAGCCAGATAATGATGATTGTAATTCTAAGTTCTTGAGGTCTTTACCTCAATCCTGGCTACAAGTGAGCATTGCTTTAAAAGCAAAAGGTGGTTTGGATATGCTTACTTTTGATGAGCTGTACAACAAACTTAAAGCTCTTGAACATGATGTAAGAAGTCTTTTTAAATCATCATCTACTGCAAGTCACACAACATTCATAGGAGCCTCTACCCCTACGATGAGTCATGGTCCAAGTCCAACTTACTCATCATCATCTTACACTACCACTCCATCAACTTCTAAATCTGGAGGTATAATGGAAGATGTGCTTGGATCCTTCTTTGCTGATTATGATCCTCAGTAGGAACTGGCATATGAGGATTTAGATCAGGTGGATCCACTGGAGATGGAAGAGATGAAGCTGAATTGGCAGGTGGCTATGTTGTCCATGGATATCAAGAATTTTGAGCGCAAAGCTGGCAGAAGGTTTGGATTCCAAGGAAGAGATCCAGCGATGTTTGACAAAAGGAAGGTCAAGTGCTTCACTTGTCAACAGATGGGTCTCTTCTCTAGAGAGTGCAAAGACAGGAAAGCTGGTGATGAGACGAGATACTCTACTTATCAGCAGAATCAGAGAGAGTCTGGAACTTCAAAGGGATCAGCAGCTTTGGTCACTCTTGATAGCAATGTGGACTGGAAGCATCATGAGCAGGATAATGATGGTCCTGATAATGTTGGTTTGATTGCAAGCTGTACTTCAGAGGATAAGCATGATCAGATTGCCCTAATGGGCATCTCTCAGGTACAAATTTGTTTGTTTGGTTGTAGTGAGCGGTATAATGAACTAAAAGAAGCTTATGATATTTTGAAACCTAAATATAATGAATACTTTGTAGAAGTTGAAGCTTATAAACAGGCTTTAAAAACACTAGAAAGACAAAAGGTTTGGTTTCAGAAGAATCAAATAGCTTATGCTGAGAAAATAAGTGTGTTGGAAAAGGATCTTGAATGTGCTACGAATGAGTTGAAATATTCTGAGAAGTTGAGAGCAGATGTAGTGTCAGAAAATCTAGAACTAAAAGAGAAACTAGATAAGGAGATTGCTAGGCATAACGAATGGTTATTAAATGGAAAAAAGTTAGCTAGTCATTTATATAGTAGTCAAGCTCCTAATTCTGGGATAGGTTTAGGCTTTAAGAAATATGTAGGATTAGAAGCTAGAGATGACACACGTAAATCCACACCAGCAAGCTTAGCTAATTATGTTAAAGAAGGTGACCTACATGCTGTACGTAGATCTATTAGAGGAATACCTATGCCTGTTGACCTTACCCTTTCTGATGACTTTGATGGATCACACCATCTCTATGGCAAAAAAGTCCAAAGACTTGCCAGACCCTGATACTTCTTCTAATGACTTTGTCTCTTGTGTTAACAGTGACAAGTCCTCCGAGCAAGGGTCTACAGAGTGTGATTCAAATGACAAGTCTGACCTTCCCAAGTCAACACCCCTGCCTGCACCCAAGACTACCAATAAGCATGTCAGAGTTGCTGCCAAGGAATCATCTTCCAAGACAGTTGCCTCTGAAGACTTGCTTTCTAATTCTTTGCATAATAATACTGTTAAAAACAATTCTTTTTTTGGTTTTGGTTTGACTACTTCTGCTTGTAATAGAACATCTTTTGGTTTGAATAAATCTTCTAAACAGAAGACATGTTTTGTGTGTAGAAGTCAATTTCATTTAATTAAGGATTGTGATTTTCATGAGCAAAGAATGAAAAGGTGTGGTGATTCTAGGACATCTAGACCAATGTGGACCAATGTTAATGCTATACCCCCTTATGTTCCACAAGCAACTAATTCTCCTTTTCCTTGGAAAAGACCAGTTGCAAGACCATATGTACAACCAACAAGTTCATACTTTAAGAATGGTTATTGGCCTGGATATGTTGACTCAATGACTGACGGGACAGGGAACTGGGATACTGCTGTCAAGTCCTCAGCATGTTGTTCTTGGAATAAAAAGGGACCTAAATGTCAATGGAAACCCAAGAACAATAGTGGATCATATACATCTGCATGGCATAATTCATCTGATCCACAAGGCAGGTTCAAGTCAGCAATGACTTGAGCCTTAATAGTGTACTAATTGTTTGTATATTTTTGTTGTTGTAGAATCATCCTCTTAAGCATAAAGATGTTGGCATTGTTGATAGTGGGTGTTCAAGAAGCATGTCAGGAAACAGGGATATGATGCATAACTTTGTATCAATTGAAGGAGGAGGCAATGTAACCTTTGGAGGAAGTGATGGAAGAATTACTGGGAAAGGGACCATCAAAACACCTCAACTGGACTTTGAGAATGTATACTATGTCAAGGAACTCCAACACTTCAATTTGTTCTCAGTGTCACAAATCTGTGACACCAAGAACAAAGTACTCTTCACAGAGGATGAATGTCTTGTGCTATCTAAAGACTACAAACTCCCGGAAGACACTTCAATTCTACTGAAAGTTCCTCGGAATCACAATCTCTATACATTCAACTTAACTGATGTTAAACCGGAAGGTGACTTAACTTGTTTGGTGGCTAAAGCATCTTTGGATGAGTCTACCAAATGGCATAGGAGGATGGCCCATGTCAACTTCAAGACCATAAACAAGCTCTCTAAACTGGGTCTTGTTGAAGGTCTTCCTTCCAAAGTATTTACTAATGATCATAACTGTGTTGCTTGCAATAAAGGAAAGCAACATAGAGCCTCATACAAAGTGTGAACTGCTGTGAGCATAATTTCTGAACCTCTTTAGTTGCTTCATATGGATCTGTTTGGTCCAACTCAAGTTCGAAGCATTGATCAAAAGTATTTTTGTCTAGTGATCACTGATGGTTATAGCAAATTTTGTTGGGTATTCTTTCTAAGGACCAAAGATGAAACATCTCCAGTGCTGAAAGAGTTCATTACCCTTATTGAGAATCAGTTGAACAAAAAGGTTAAAGGAATTCGGTGTGATAATGGGACAGAGTTCAAGAATGCTATTCTAATAGAACTCTGTAGGTCAAAAGGTATCAAAAGGGACTATAGCACTCCAAGAACCCCACAACAAAATGGGGTGGCAGAAAGGAAAAATAGGACCTTGATAGAGGCTGCAAGATCAATGCTGGCAGACTCTAAGCTACCCACCATGTTTTGGACTGAAGCTGTTGGCACAGCTTGTTATGTATTGAATAGAGTGTCCATTACTCGACCACACTTCAAAACACCATATGAACTTCTCTATGGGAAAGTTCCTACTATTCATTACCTTAAACCTTTTGGGTGTCAAGTGACTATTCTGATTACAAGTGATCCATTGGGCAAATTTGATGAGAAGACTGATGATGGTTATATTGTGGGATATTCAGCTCATAGTAAGGCGTAAAAAGATTGAGGAGACATTGAATCTGAGGTTTTTAGAAGACAAGCCTAATGTTCAAGGACAGGGTCATGTTTGGTCTTTTGACCTTGATTACTTAACTGATTATTTGGGTTATTCTAGACATATGGCTAACCAACAAACAGATACTCAAGAGTCTCCAACTAACAGTGCAGATTCCCTGGATGCTGATTCTGACAGTGAGTTTGAAGATGATGAGCAACCCATTGTAGTGCCTTCTTTCTCCCCTAACAATTTTTCAGGTGACACTTCTAAAGTTACTGCTGCTGAGAGTGAAGACGAGTCCAATTATGCAGAGGATCTTGCTAGGCTGAAGAAACAAGAGTATGCAGCTAATCTAAATGCTGAAAGGAATGCTGAGGAGAGTGCAAGTGAAACAATAAGTGGAAACATCAATTCTACTGAACATGATCCGGTTTCTCCTATCATTTCTGCTGAAGGCTATGCTGTTTCTACTCCCATTTCTACTCAAGTGTCCACAGACTTTGGAGATCCTTATACTCATTTTCCAAGACCCTCAGATCTTGGTAATAATCAACCCAAAGCTGGAATCTTCACCTCACCTTCTTATGACACTGATTTTGAACCTACTATGACTAATCTTGATTCTTCCATTGAAGTCAACACCACTACTACTAAAAGGATTCACAATACTCATCCACAGTCCAATATTATTGGTGATCCTAATGCACCTGTTAGAACAAGGGGTACTGTGGCAAGTTCTAAATATGGTCAAGTGGCTTTTCTCTCTTATGTCTCAGATCAGCAAAGAGACAATCACACAGACTATGAACATTGTCTGTTTGCTTGTTTTCTTTCTCAAGTGGAACCAACCAGTGTTACTCAGGCTCTTGAAGATTCAAGTTGGCTTGAGGCAATGCAGGAAGAGATGCAACAATTTCAAAATCGCAGGTTTGGATATTTGTACCACTACCAGATGGCAAGTATGCAATTGGTACTAAATGGATTTTGAAGAATAAGAGAGATGCAAGAGGTGTTGTCATTAAAAACAAAGCAAGATTGGTTGCTCGGGGTTATAGACAAGAGGAGGGGATTGATTATGATGAAGTGTTTGCACCTGTGGCTAGAGTTGAGGCCATACGGATTTTCTTGGCTTATGCATCCTACATGGGATTTATGGTATATCAAATGGATGTTAAAGGCGCCTTCCTGTATGGTGAAATAGAAGAAGAGGTTTATGTCACTCAACCTAAAGGATTTGAAGATCCTGATCATCCTACTCATGTTTACAAGGTAGTCAAAGCTCTCTATGGACTACATCAGGCACCACGAGCTTGGTATGCTAGGCTTTCATCGTTTCTGCTGAAGCATGGATATCGAAGAGGTGCCATAGATAAAACACTTTTCCTGAAGAAGAATTCCACAGACATTATTCTTGTGCAAGTGTATGTGGATGACATTATTTTTGGATCCACAAAGGAAGCTTGGTGCAGGGAGTTTGAGGAGCTTATGACGGGAGAATTTTAGATGAGTGCCATAGAGAATGACTTTCTTTTGGGTCTTCAAGTTCAGTGAGAAACCTGATGGTATCTTTATAAGTCGGGACAAATATGTGAGGGACATATTAAAGAAGTTTGGAATGGAAAGTGTGAGGACTGCCACTACACCGTATGAAGCTCCAAAGTCAAAAATCAACAATGAAATAGATCCACCAGTGAATGTACACCTTTACAGATCTATGATTGGTTCTTTGATGTATCTAACAGCTTCACGACCTGATATTACTTTTGCTGTAAGTGTGTGTTCTCGACATCAAGTTACTCCACTAACTTCCCATCTCAATGCTGTTAAGAAGATTTTTAAGTACCTCAAAGGCCAACCTCATTTAGGCCTTTGGTACCCAAAAGAATCTCCATTTAAGCTGGAAGCATATAGTGATAGTGACTATGCTTGGTGCAAATCTGGATTGGAGGTCCACCACTGGAGGTTGCCAATTCCTTGGAAAGAGATTGATTTCTTGGCAATGCAAGAAACAGACTATTGTGGCTACCTCATCTACTGAAGCAGAGTACGTTACTGCTGCAAATTGCTGTGGACAGGTTCTTTGGATTCAAAATCAATTGTTGGATTATGGGTATAATTTCATGAACACAACAATTTTTATTGACAATCAAAGTACCATATGCATTGTTAAAAATCCAGTTTTTCACAATCGAACAAAACATATTGAAATCAGGCACCACTTTATAAGAGATGCATATGACAAACATTTGATAAAAGTGGTTAAAATTCACACTGATGATAATGTGGCAGATTTGTTAACAAAGGCTTTTGATGGACCAAGGTTTCAACACCTTGTGGTCCATATTGGTATGCTTAACCCTTAACTGCAAAGTTTAAGGGGAGGCATAGGCCTCAGGGGAGGCATATGCCTTAGGGGAGGATTTGTGTATACTTTGCATTGTTTTTATGTAAATTTCTTTGATTTTTGTTTATGATTCGTTCTCTAACACTAACCAGCTAATGTAATAATAGTTTGTTTGTCTTTGTTTGGTTTGTGTGTTTCTCTGTGTTTGTTATGATTTGCAGATTGGTTATTCAGTTGGAATTTACCATGGTTGTTAAGTTGGAATATGGTCAAGAAAGCTCTAAAGCTTGTTTCTACTGAATTCAAAGTGCTGAAGTGAGTTATTTGTTTCTACTGAAGACAAAGTACTGAAGTTACAAGAAAAGTACTGAAGCAAATTGTTCATTCATTCATTCGAGAAACAGTTTACAGCTTACAGCTTACAGAGTACAATCAACATCAAATGCAACTACAAGGAAAGTGCTTTAAATGAACTCCTAATCCTAACCTAGTTGATATCATCTATTCCAACATCTAACAGGATGTTGGATATGCATGATCGCTCGCATCTTTCACACTAGATGCTGGATATGCGTTTGTGAGGTCTTGCATAACCACCCATTCATTCTATCTCGATGACTGGACATGCATAACCAACACTAACAAGCAGCTAAGGATCAATTTGGTGTGGATGGATTGATGAAAACGTTGATGACGACGATGACCACGCATGATGATGGAGAAAAATAATATGTTTTTGTGGTTCATCTACGTATTTCAACCAAAATGCAACCTTTCCACCATCCTTAAGTACTTCCTTTATACGATATGTGATGATGCACCATGATATGAAGCAGGAAGTGCTAGAACCACCTCTCTATCCTTAGGGAGTGGCGGATTTCTAGCACGTGGCCTTCGTTGAGGCTGAGGTGCTGGAGGTTGGGAGTAAGATGTTCTCTCCTTACAGAGTCATCGAATCATCAACGGCAATAGAAGACACATTCACAACTGCGAGAACAGGCTCTTTCACTCTCTTTGAAGTTGCTTCCTCATCTGAGTATTCATAAGGTGATACATAAGAACTTATGGATGAGTTGTCTTCATCATTGCCTGGATTGCTTGACAAATAATTCTTCTTCCACCTTTCGAGACTACTTATGGAGGATGTATTGTCATCTGATGAAAGGGTGATTGGGGAGGATCTTCTCATGGTTGATTGTAGTTAATTTTGGAGCATTGATGCAATTAGGGTTTGTGATGTTATTTGGGGTTTTTGATGAAGAGTTATGTGTGCATTGGGATTGTTTTATAGACAGCTTCAAGACTTAATGAGAGTTAATGCGTATAGGTGAAACAGTAAAAAGATATTTACTGAAGCTTCCTGAATACGTGATCTGTTTCTGCTGATTAGTATTCTTCAGCAGAGTGATTAGTGTTTCTGCCGAAGTTGAAAGGTAATTTGGGGAAAAGTAGTAATACACGTCAGCTCAGGTCAACATTTGACCAAAATTGGAAAAATACTACTTATTCTCGGTTTGCATATCTTCGTCTCATTAAAAGTTTCCCTCATTACTCACATTCAAAACACTTCCAATTGTGTGATTCTTAACCCTAACTTTCAATTTTTCTCATGGCGCTTCAATTCAAGCATGATCATAATAAAGTCGCCTTTCTGGGAACAGCGAAGGGTGATGAGTTGTATAGACCAATGGTAGAATTCTTACAGAGGTCCAAGATTCATTATGCTTTAACGCATTTACCTGAAGTGATTTATGAATCGTTGGTCAAACAATTTTGGGCAACTGCTGAAAAGAGGAATGATACAGAGATTGTAGCTATTGTTGACGGAACAGAGTATATTGTGACGGAGGAGTTGATAAGAAGACAACTTCGTTTGGATGATGCAAATGGGGTTTATCATTCTAATGCGGTGGATATTCTTGCTGGATTAAGAGCTATTGGATATCAGGGTGCAAGGACCGATATGTGGTTGAAGAATCAGTTGTGTCCTATGTGGAGATTTTTGGTTCACACCTTGCTTCAATGTATGAGCAATAAATCGGAGGATGGGATCAATTTTCTACTGGGATGTGGTATTGTTTGTCTTTCTCGGGGTTTGACTTATAATTTTTCTAGGTATATTTTTGATAATATGGTTGAAAATATAGATAGGAAAAAGCATAAGTTTTGATGTACCCTAGGTTTCTTTAGATAATTTTAGACATTACCACACAAGCCCAAGACTTTTATCCCATAGGAGCGTTAACTGCTAAACTATTTGCTTCTATGAGAACTAAGTATGAGGGGGCACATCATCCTCTGCTAGCGGCTATGTTGCTTCAGGGCAATGCATCTGCTGAAGAAGGAAATGTTGTTGGTTCTCCACCTTCTACTAATGTTGCTGCTGCTGGGAATCCATTAGTGACAATGGATGAAGGCCCTTCTAATACTGCTGAAACCCATTTTGTTGCTCCTGAACAACATATGTCCACTTCTTCACCTAGACCTAGTTCACCATCTACACAGGTTCCTCATGATGAGGTGGAGACTGAAGTTAATAGATTGCCTACTCCTAGTCCTATTAGAGATCCAGTTGATGATAATGTTTCATTCATAGAGCATGTTGATGTTTCTTCTGAAAGGCCCAATGATGTTCCCATTCCCATAGAGCAATCTGCTGGTGGAGCTGAGGACCCTATTACACTTACATCTTTATATGCTTTAGTGAACAGGTATGGAGCTGAGATCACTGATCTCAAAAAGGATCTGGCAGAGACTAAATCTAAGCTGGGTGGTGAGATTGTAGATTTGAAAAGAAAGGTTAAGGACATGGAAATACAACTGAGTCAAAAAAGAAAAAGGAGACTGGAGGTTTCTTCTGATAAGGAGGATGTGAATGCTCAGTTTGAGTCACTTGATATGTTGGCTAATGTGGCTCAAGAATCTAATGTCTCTATTTCAAAGGTTGGTACATCTGAGCAAAAGGAGCCAATTTTGTTTACTAGACGAAGGAGAAAGCAACATGTGCATAAGGATACAGTTCAAAGTGTTTCCACTACTGAAGAACATGTTGTTGCGGATACTCCTTTAATGGACATTGCTGGTACTGATGTTCAAACTTCAAATGTGCTATCTGAATCTGTTTTTGAAGTTTTTCTTGCTGGAAGGAAGTTTTATTTGAATCCAGAAGTAGATGTATTTTCTACACCTATTGAAGATTTTTCTACACCTGTTTCTTCACGAAGCACATCTGGATGAAACTTCTGAAATTCCTGTTATGGATACTCCTTCATGATGCTATTTCGAATCTACTGATAAAGGGAAAGGAGTAATGGTTGATCTGAGCTTGGTCCAGATCTAGTCAAGAAAGGAAAGGCTAGCTCAAAAGAGGATGCTAGATGAATGTGCCAATTTGAAGAAAAGTGCTGAATTGGCTAAAAGATTGAAGTGAGTCTATTTCTAAATTGGCTCATGAGAGACAAAAAGAATTAGATGCATTGGCTACTCAGATGCCTGCTGAACACTGGGATGTGTATACTCGCAAGTGTTTCTAATCCTTCCATTGCTGAGAGTATTTTGGGAGCCGACTTTAATAGTGATGATTTTGTGGCTCAGATGATGGCTTTTGGACTACAAAAGAAGCAAGAAGCAATGGCAAAGAGGAAAGCTATGCAAACACAAAAGATCATGACTAAGAAACTGAGAGCACAATATGAAGCTCCAACAAAAGGTTATATGCAGAAAGTAGTGAAATATCAGAGTTGCTCTCTCTATAACTCTGGTATGACTATGAAGCAGGTTAAGGCTTTATCTGATGATGAGTTAATCAGTTGTTATAATAAGATTATGAAGTTTACTTCATCTAGTCCTGCTTCTGCATCTACTTTGAAAAGAATTGTTGATGTTCCAGATGCTCCTAAATCCAAAAGATCAAGGATAGTTGAAATTGTAGATTCTTTTGAGGATCCTGTTTCAAAGTCAAGTACTTCTGTTGCTTCTGAAGTATCTGCTGAAGCTATTCCTTCCGTATCTGCTGAAGCTATTCCTTCTGTATCTAATGAAGCTATTCCTACAGTTGTTAAAGTTCAATCTGCTGAACCTTATGTTGCTTCATCTGGAATGTCATCTTGTGCTGCAGTACCTTTAGTTGATCCTTTAGACAAAGTTGGCCAAGAGTTGGGTTGTCAAGCTGAATTACAGGCAGCTAAATCTAAAAAGGCCAGAGTAGTAGCTGAGAAGATGTATCCCTTACGTGGTGGTGTTTCAAAGCAGGATGATTCTATTTCTTCCACTCAACTTAAAGATGTTACTGAAGAACCTATACCTTCTTCAGATATTTATCTACCAGGTAGGAGGAAGAAAAGAATGGCTAGAAAACGATCTGGTTCTTTCTAGAGATCTTTGAAATCTGCTGAGGCACATAAATCTAAGGTTAAGGAATCTTCAAAGGTTAGTTCTTTGGATCTCAATGCTGCTGATTCAACATTTATTCAAGAGGGATCTTCTGATGTTTTTCCTGAAGGGTCTCATGATGTTTTGGTCAATTGGTCATTGCAAAAGGATGAGCTGAATGTGATTCACCGACTGGATCAAACGACCATGGAATTTAATTTTTTGAAGGAGATCTTGCATCTGGTGGATAGGGCAGACTTGGATACGCTATATACTCTTGTAAATAAGTACTATCATTCTACTACACCTAAGGGTTCTGGTTTATACTTATTGGGTGATCTTCATGTTTTGTTTGATTCAACATCTCCCAATGGTAAAGGATACTTTATTTGGAAGAACTCTCACTTATGGCAGGTTACATCTTGGAGATTTTATCCTCTGCCTCGTGTGCATGTAATTGAGACAAAGAGTGGTATTACTGTCTGCATGTTTGCTGAGAGAACGTATCCATTATCTGTGAAACTTATGGAAAGAATGCTTCTTCAGAAGTTGGAAGTTCCTCCAGATCCTGTTGGCAATGATCTTTTGCATGCTGAACAATGTGTCGGTGTTATTAAGAATCAGCTTATGGCACATAGGAGTTCATCATAATTCTGGTATTTTGTAATTTGTATGATTTGTAATTTTTGTTTCTTTGTTTTCTTCTTAGTTAAAAAAAATTATATGTGTATGTTTTGTTTTTACTAACTTTTATTGCAGGTTTGTTGTATATTATTGCTGGTTATTAACTCACCAGATATACCTTGTGTATGTCAAAGAGTTAGCTAGTCCAAAGGGTACAGCTTTGGTAAAGACACCTCAAATCTGTTGATAGCTGTAATGGTTTGCTCAAAATCATAGGGTTTGCAACCATCCATGCTTCATTGCTGAGTGTTGTATGGTTCTCAATTCACCATGATTTATTCCTTTTTGGAATCCAATAATTGACTAGCCCACATGTATATGGCTTGTGGTAAAGGCAGTGGAATACCATATTTGGTAATCAGTTCACCAATTTTAAGAATTGACTAGTCCTGAGCAAACGGCTACAGGTAAAGACATTTCAAATCAGTTCATGGTTGCTGTTTTGCTAATAAATCATATGGTTATCAGTGTACCATGGTTTTCGAACATAAACATATGGCTACTCCAGTAGTGATGGAATTTGGTAAAGAGACATCAAATCCATTATTTTCAATGATTCACCTCTCACAGGAGTTAACACACCTGGATGTGATGAGAATAGTTTGCAACTTTTATGTTTTGATGTACATGTTGTCATTTGTTGCTGCAAAGATATGGAGTTTCAGAGTTTCTTCATCAAAGAGATAATTTTGTTTTGATTCTTTGCTGATGATGTTCAAGTACAATCCTCTAGTGCTGCAAGGTTAAAGATCTATCAAGAAACTGGAACTTAACCAAGTCAAATTCCAGTTTAGGGGAGGATTGTTGGGAATTATGTGAAGTACGAATTATGTTATTGTTACTGCTGAATGATTTCTGCCGAAGGGTATGTATTCTGCTGAAGACATGGTTCTGCTGAAGTTTAGTTTGTTTCTGCGGAAGTTATTATTCCGTGTTTAGTTTATTTAGTTTGGATATACATGAGCTTTATTAGGAAGTGATTGTGTATATCTTATTTAGTTTTATGTTTATACGTTTCTTGAGAAACGGTTTAGGGTTTTGTTTAGGGTTCCTTGTCTATAAAAGGAACACATTAGAATGAATTATGTACGTGTGCTTAAACAAGTTTTTAATATAACGATCCATAGAGGATCAAAGAAGTTCTTAGTTATCAGCGTTTCATACTTGTGTTTATATTCCGCTACAGAATACAAGTTGTAGAGATTTTCTTTTAGTTTGTTTGTGATTACACAGGCAATACTAACGATCTACGAAGCTCAAGATCTATCAAGGTCTGTTAGTTTTCAACATAATGTTAGTGAACAGAAGGTTTTATTGTCTAATTATTGAATGTGCAATGTCAATGATAGTTACGAGTCCAAAGTCACTTGTTTGTTCAATAGTCCAATGACGTCGCGATAAGTTTCGTGAGTTAGTTAACTTTAAGTTTTAAAGTTTATGTTATCACTTATTTAACACAACATATTGAACGTTTAAGCTTATTAGTGACATTATTGGTTTCGTGACGTTATGATTTATTTATTTACAAGTTTGCACGCATAACAATTCATAACGAAGGTTTATTCAAGGATTATGCGTAGGAATGGTAGCTTATGCGTAAACAGGAGAAGTATACGCGTAGACGCAAGCTTATGCGTAGGATCCTTACTTCTGCGTAAGAAATGTTGCGTAGGAAAAGGGGACCTTATGCGTAAAGCTTATGCGTGGCGTATATAAAACCTTATGCGTAAGGCTTACTCGTAGGAGTAGACCTTATGCGTAGAGGTCACTGTTTACGCATATCCTTCACAGAATACGCGTAGTCCCTTTGTAGAACCTTACGCGTAATGCTACGCGTAAGATTTCTCTTACGCATAACATGCTACGCGTAAGGTGATCCTTATGCGTAGAGTTTCAATAACCTTGATTCTGAGTTTTACGAGTAGCAAGCCTGAAATAAAATCATCATAACATCAATTATGACACTAACATTCATTCTAAAACAGATCATGGCATGAAACTACTTTAAACAGTTACGCGTAAGAATCTTACGCGTAAGACTAAACCCTAATAGTTCAAGAATTACGCATATGATTTCTAGCCATAGGATTAGCACCAAAGTTTTTCTGGGAGGTCTAAGAAGCATATAGAGTATGTTTATCCAAGTTTTAACATCAAAAGTGTCAAGAATCAAAAGTACCCAAACCGTATGAATATAAACCCTAAATTCCAATTGATGATTCACTTGAGTTTCTGGGTAAAATCTGGGCCTAGATATGATCAATTCAACTTGATTACAACCTCCTACAACAATCTTTTTCACCAAAAACTTTCACATTTGAAAACGCCCAAAACCACGCATAAACCCTAATTTACAAAAATAATCAATTCGTGTTTCTGGGTGGATTTTGAGGATAAACAAAGTATCATTGATGTTATTTAAACGTTTTGGCACACTAGTTCTAACCACAAACACACACCAATGATTGTGTGTTCATACGCTTATGCGTAGAACACATAATCACGCATATCTAACGTTTTAGCCGTTGGATTTGCATAAAAATCAAAACCCTTGCTTGTAATTACGTTTAGATTACGAAAACACTTACAATTTGATGATCCAAAACACGGATTTGAAGATGAATTTCTAGGCGTAGGATTTGTTTGGTTTTAGTAATAAATGTGAAGTGGTTGAGTTAGGTGGAAGGTTTTATTTAAAATAACTTTAAGCATTTGGCAGTTTTAGTCCCTCCATCTTTACCAATTACATCAAAAACCTTTTAACTTCCATTTTGGTTACCAAACGAAGAATATTTGGAAATAACTTTGACGACACTCCCCCTTGACTTAAGAAATAATGAAAGGTTATAAATATTAGTCCGAGGAGTGTCATTTGAACCAGAGAATTTACCACCAAAAAGAAACAATCGGGAAAAGGTAACATGCAAGTACACGGTTATTTTGAAACAGTTAAGAATTTATTTTCTCCCCCTCAACACTTGATCGTAAAAATACTGAATTTTGAAAGATTTGAGTGTTGTGGAAGAAGATGTACTTGCCATGTTGAAAGAAAAAAATATAGATAGAAGAATATTTTTGTTGTTTTATCGGATTTTATATTTTTGTATTTTGTTTTTGAAAAATATTTACAAAAGGAGTTTTGGTGTTTGACAGGTTTTTTAAGAATGTTTTAAGAGTTCATCCAGTTCCTCTTGAGTCAAACACCTCATACCAATCCGGTGGACCAACTCATTGAACCTAGCAGGAGCTAAGGCTTTGGTGAGAAGATCTACCAATTGGTATTCTGTACCCACGAAGTATAATTCAACAGTACCCTGTTCCACGTGGTCCTTGAAGAAGTGATATCGAAGATCAATGTGCTTTGATTTGAATCTTTGGCTGAGTTGCATGAGATCGCAATAGCACTCCGATTGTCCTTGATACATCGGT
Source organism: Chrysanthemum makinoi (assembly GCA_910596185.1). Taxonomy (NCBI): domain Eukaryota; kingdom Viridiplantae; phylum Streptophyta; class Magnoliopsida; order Asterales; family Asteraceae; genus Chrysanthemum; species Chrysanthemum makinoi. The sequence continues at coordinate 314,535,877 of OU343222.1, read as the reverse complement.
ATACGTCAAATACGTAACCATAGTCTTTGAGTTGTATTCTCATCCAAATGACTTGAGCACAACACGTCGACATGGCTACATATTATGCTTCGGTTGAGGGGCGGCGATGTACAATCTTGCTTCTTCGATTGCCAAGATACCAATTTGTCACCAAGAAATTGGAGTGCTCACAAGTACTTTTCAGAGTCTAAGCATCCTGGCGTGGTCGTCTGAAAGCGATTAGTTAAAACCAGAATCCTTCGGATACCAAATCCCCAAATTAATGGTTCCCTTTATGTATCGGAGGATTCTTTTAGCCTCTGAGAGGTGGGTTTTAGTTGGTCGCGACCGATAACGGGGAGCAAAGATAGCGGCAAAGACAATATCAGGTCTGCTGGTTGTTAGATACATGAGAGACCTAATAATACTACGGTATTTGGTAGGGTCAACCAATTTCCCATGCAAATCAGCGTCCAGCTTCTTGGTATGTGCCATTGGTGTGGCATAAGTATCACAATTATTCATTCCGAATTTGTTCAAAATTTCAAGGGCATATTTGGACTGACTCAAGAAAATACCACGGGGTGATTGATGAACTTGTAGTCCTAGAAAGAACGTAAGTTCACCCATCATGGACATTTCAAAATGTTTCTTCATTAGTTTTGCAAAAGCGATTGAGTACTTTTTATGAGTTGACCCAAAAATGATGTCATCCACATAAATTTGAACAATTAAATATGTTCCCCGTGATATTGTATGAAAAGAGTTGGGTCGACCGAACCTTTGGTGAAATTATTGGCAATGAGGAAAGATGATAGCTTATCATACCATGCTCGAGGAGCTTGTTTGAGACCATACAAAGCTTTGTTCAGTTTGTAGACATGGTTGAGGCTGGGATCAACGAATCCTTCGGTCGGTGACATAAACCGTTTCTTTCAGTTGACCATTGAAGAGCGGTTTTGACGTCCATCGAAATGTTATGTTCATATGAGCTGCGAACGCCCGAAATATCGACGAACTCAAGACGAGCAAGTTGTGAGCAAATGATTCTTCAAAGTCAATACCTTCTTCTGTCTATAACCCTTAGCCACCAGTGACTTGTTTCGATGACGCGTTGCCTTCAGATCCAATTTGTTTTTACAAATCCATTTTAGACCAATGACGAAGACCCCTGTTGGTCTTTCAACCAATTCCAATACTTCAAGACGTTTGAATTGGTTGAGTTCTTCTTGCATGGATTCAATCCGGTTATCTTTTGTCATTGCATCCTTAATGTTTTTGGGTTCATTTGGTAGGCGGTGAGTGCATAAATGCAATGTTCACCGTCTGTGTGAAGACGTTGTCTCGTAACGGCTGGTTGATTCGGGTTGCCAATAATATTTTCTAGAGGATGGTCTTTTATCCATCTATGTGTAGAGGGTTGATGTTGGTATACATTATGCAGATTCTGAGGATTCAAATGGCTTGTAGATGATTCCGTGACATCAGTGCAGATTTCATTAGCAAAGGGTTGAAGAACGCATTTAGATCAAAATCTGCAGGTGGGGGTACTTCATTAAGAACATCATCAGCCGGTTCATCATTGTTGGAAGCGGTTTGTTCAACTGTTGTAGTAGAGTCAATTGGTGGTGCATCTTCAACAAGATGGTTGTTGTAGCAGTGTATCGGTATTAGAGTATTATCGGGTTGGTGTGAGCAAATTTAAACGATACACACGAGCACGTTCATCAATCTCGTCACTGAACAGAGGAGCAAATAGTCTTTCCATTTGTTGACGAGTAAGCTTAGGGCTTGTTACAGCTGATGATGGGGTTTGGGGGAAGTTTAAGCGGTTGTGACCGGGTTCCAAGCTGTTATACTCAGAAGCCATATCAGTGAGTTCATCAAAATTAGCATGAATCGTTTCCATAACCTGCTTTGTCCGACGATTCCAGATCCGGTAACCTTTAGAATTCTCACAATATCCAATAAAGACTCAAATGTCAGCTTTGGCTTTGAGCTTTCCAAAGTCATCACGATCATTATTTGGATAGCAAAGAGATCCAAAGACATGAAAGTGTTTGAGGTTCGGTTTACGGTTATGGATAAGCTCAAATGGTGTTTTGTTGTGGCATTTTGTAATCATTGAACGGTTTTGAGTGTAGCATGCAGTTAAGACAGCTTCTGCCCACAAGTAATCTGGGAGTTTAGCATTGATTAACATTGTTCTTGCAGCTTCCACTAACGTTCGGTTTCGTCTTTCAACAACACCGTTTTGTTCTGGTGTACGTGCAATAGATGTCTGATGCTGAATCCCCACTTTCTCATAAAATTCACGAAGAGTTTAGTTAACAAATTCAGTTCCTCTGTCTGTTCTAATATGTCGGACGGTGTTTCGGAGCTGAACCTGTATTTTCGTGAGAAAGGTGATGATCATTTGTGGAGCTTGGTCTTTTCTTCGAAGAAAGTAGACCCAAGTCCAGCGTGAATAGTCATCAACAATTACTAAGATGTAGCGTTTGCCATTGATTGTTTGCACGCGCATCAGGCCACACAAATCTATGTGAAGAAAATGAAGCACATGCTGAGAGCTGTGTTCCACCTTTGAAGGAAAATGAGCACGAGTGCTTTTCCCTTGTTCACAAGCTAAGCAAAGGTGATCTTTAGAATACCGAAATCGTGGGAGACCTTCAACAAGTTTGTGTCGAGCAAGGTTGGTTATGGTTTGAAAGTTAAGATGTGAAAGACGACGGTGCCATAGCCAAGATTTTGTAGATGTTGCCTTTGATAGTAAACAAATGGGAGATGAAGCGATCATGTCTTGCATGGAGATAGTGTAAAGACTGGATGAGCGTTGGCCGGACATAAGATCATTTCCTTGAAGATCACGAATGAAACAAGTTTTCTCCCTAAAAGCTACTTCCAAGTCTCCATCACAAAATTGACCAACTGAGAATAGATTGTGACCGAGGCCTTCCACATAATAAACCACCGCTAATTTCGATGTTGCCATTAATGTAATCTCCGTAGCCCATGATAGCTGCGAAGTGATCATTCGAATCGGCGGTGCCAATGAACTTTGAAACAAAGTTTGATAACAGTTTAAGATTGCCTGTCATGTGTCGGGAACATCCGATATCAACAATCCGAGAATGATCGTATCACATGCATTACACACGGCCGACACGGATGGAATAGAAGTAGATGTGGAACCCGAAATGTTAGAGGGTTCTGGCGATTATAGTAGACATACACACATCAATAGCTTTAGGTATCCATTTAAATTCTAGTGTGTTATATATCCATTTCTGCCATCTCCAACTAGTATTTGCTTTAGTCTTAGTGAATGCACTAGGTGGTACTACATTCTTAGGAGTTAAGCTGAGCTCTGAGGGACAAATGCGTTTTATAGAATCTAAAGATGGCGGTTTACCAAGCACAGACTTAGAAAGATTAGTGGGCCTAGAGGTATTTCGAATCTTAGGATTCCGTAAACGAGAGGTGATAGCTTTAGCAACACATTTGTCATGACAATCAGAATTCATACGTTTACGAAAAATAACACAAGGTGCATCAGACTGAATATCAAAAGTACTTAAAGGTTTAGCATTTGTTACATCACTATTCCTATTACATTTGCTAGACGCAATATTTATAGTGGAAGCAACATGAGTCTTATTCATAGTCCTAGGGTGTTCTTCTACTTCAGAATTCTTTATTGTTCTTTTCTTAGGTCGCAACTTCCTATTCTTCCTTGTATTGCTCTTAGGTAGTGAAGTCGCGGACGTTTGGAAAAGAGGCAACTATTCTGTTTCAAGAAGGAAGCACGTTCGCAACTTGTGATTTGGCAGTAGGGATTCTAGGTTCACGATTACTAAGTGTTACTTGGGCTATTCTCTTAATCACAAGAGGCGGAAGTTGTTCATACTTTCCTAACATTTCCCTTAACTTAGTGATAGTGTGCACCAAATCTTGATTTTCGAGCGAAGATTTCCAGCAAAGTTCATGACTTCTTTAGTGTGTGCAAGATAATGATCAAGTTCGTTTGATGCTTCATCACGAGTCTGTTTGAGTAAATCAAATATGACACCATATTCCTTTTTAACTTTTGCAAGTTCTTGTTCATATTTTGAGATTTGACACTTAAAAGACACGTTTTGATCATCCAGTTGCACAATTTTTGGATCAGAAGATTTTTCACGCAGGGATTTTGTGTTGAAAAGCAAGTTGTTGATCGTGAATATCTTTTGACACCAATTAAGACGACGTATTGCATTTGAAAGCTCATTTGACAATCGCTTTATTTTCAACTGTTAAAGACTCGATCGATGCATCATATCGTATTCACAACATTATCAACAGAATCATCATCATCAGAGATATCATCAGATGCATATGGCAAAAATGTAATAACACGGCATTATGGATATCGAGCAGATAACATCTTCCAAGAGTCGATCAACATCTTTTCTCAACAATTTTCTTTTTCGTTTAGTATTTGAAATCGATGTTTCTCTTTTCTCGAAAACTATTTTCATGAGACCAAGTTCCTTGTGAAAATCCTTTTACCAATATAGTGCACAATTTTTCAAATTTTTGACATGGGGTAAAGTTCTTTTCTGAAGAATATCTCTATGTTCTCGCGCCATGGGCGAGGTAAAATGTTGAACTTTTATTTCAGAATGAAATTCAATCTCACGTTCCAAAATTTTGAGGTCGGATAAGAAAGTGTCAAAGTATTTGATAACACGACAACTTTCGCATTAGTTTTACTTCACTAAGTGAGGGTAAAGGACCATTAATTTGTGCACCTTTTGGTTGAGGACTGACTTTAGAAACTGGTGTGATAACCAAAGGTGTGTTTGAAGTATCTTGTTGTGTGACAAAAGTTACGGCTTTGGAATAGTTAAATGGTTTGTTGTAAACGACATTTTCCATTTTTGACCGACTCTCGTCATCAAAATCTAATTCCTCCATCCGATTATATTCAACAACGGTTCATAATTAAATCATCAATTCTATGTTCTCGCTCAAACTTCAGATTTGGTTTGAATGCTCAGTGTGAAAACTTAGGTTTATAATCAGCAAGATTCGGTCCATATCCATTTGGATTAGGTTTGAAAGAAAACTTTTGAATCATTGTGATTGATTCACCATGTTTATAAACAACAGTTTTAAACTCTTTGATTTTGGTTTGTAAGTCGACAATTTCCTCAAGATAGTCATCTATTCATTTTGTTGAATGCTTTTTGTACTCGAGGCTGTTTTTGACAAGTTAACAACTCAGCCTTGGCTTTTTGAGTTTCCAAAGTAAGAGTGTTAAGTTGTTGTTTATGTTCATGTTTCATTTGTTCTATTTGAGACAACAAAGCATTCTTCAAGCGGCTAGATCACAAATCTGTCGTTCCAAATATTTTTCATTTTGGTGTGATTTGGCAAAAGCGGCTTCAAAACCTTTTTCACGGTTTTCTTGAGTTTTGAAAAAATTGAGTTGTCGAATTAAACATTCATTATCCACTGTTAACAGTGCATTTTCTCTTTTAATTTCGTGCAAATTTCCAAGCGAGAATGTTGGTCTTTAATTAAGGTCAAGAGCTCAGTTTCTCACGTGACAAAAGCTCATATTGTTCAACGAGATTCTCAACATGATCATTCTTTAGATCCTCAAATATAATGACGGAGTCAACTTGATTATCAATATTAACCATACGGTCATCTTGATCATCAATATAACTACGGGATCTATTTGATAATCCTCAGAATGAGATGTGGAGGACTCATGTTGAACACTCGATCCTTGTCGGATAGAAAGTGGCGGAGATATCGACTCATTGATGATAATTGTTTGTTCAGTACTGAGACAAGCCGCAGTGTCATACAGGCCTGTGTCACTCATGTGTAGTGCTTGCATTTGTGCCATCAACATCACTGCAGTTGCATTAGCCTGCAAGTCCTCCATATCATCATCTGAATCTGCATCCGCCATAAAGCTCTCGTTCCTTGTTGGTGAGTTCCACCGACTTCATCCTTAAGAGCCAAGAGCAACGCCTCTTTGAAATAAGCACTGCCTCTTGTTCTCGGTTTAGGACATGCATTAGCCAGATGACCCTTCTCATTACAGTTATAGCATCGAAGACCATTAACCCCATTCGGAGCATTTCCTTGTTCAACCACTTGAGCCCTTTGCTGATGCGGAGCACCAATGTTATTCCTTCCCATAGCATTGAACCCTTGACCACCTCCCATCGGACGACCATAACCACGATTTTGAACTTCAACTCGTCCATTGTTCACAACAAACCGATTTCTTGTATTAGAATAGGAACGAATGCGATTGTTGGATTTGTTTGTATAACGGCCAAATGCTTTAGCAATCATAACAAATCCTTGTTGCAATTCATCGAAGGCATTGGAGTCCTCATCAGCTTCACTGTAAAGAGCTTGAGCATTGTTGTTGTTGTATGGAACCAATTGATTTTGTTGAGTTTGTAACTGTGACGGATCAGAAGGTTTGATGGTTGCAGTTGTTTGAGGAGCGGGTTGAGGAGCTTGTTGAGGAGGAATGTTTGTTTGAGCCCACAAAGCAAGTTGTTGATTGTCCGGAAGTGATGGTGAAACAGTTTGACCATGGAGAATCCTTTCCTTATCAACTTCTTTTTGGTGAGGCTTCAGATAGTCGTACAACAATCCGTAGGTGGCATGATGCATATCTTTAGCTTGACGGAGAAAAATGACATACTTCTCCCATTCCTGACCAAGACTACTTAGGAACTTTGTGTTGACAAAGAATTGGCATGATGATATTGTGTTTGTCCAAGTCATTAATGATGTCCAAAGCCGATGATGATAAGATTCTAATGACTCTCCCGGTTCAATCATGAAGTGTTCATAAGCCAAGTAGATTTTGGATTCCATGTCTTCCGGATTGAGTGTTGTGCCTTGGATGAGAAGATGAATCTGCTCCCACATTGCTTTGGCGCTTTGAGCATCAACACTTCAATGATTGGATTGGGTAATCCTAAAGGATATATTGCATTGCAAGTTCGCTTGGCTTCAAAGAGTAGAAGTTGATCACCCGTGAGTTCTCGCATTGCAATGTTGGTAACATCATCTCGTGGAACAGCAAAGGATCTCCGTGTAACGATAGTAGGCATCCAAATGGACCTTCCATAATCACCTTCTTTAAAACTTTCCATGTGGCTTCTTTAGATCACAAAACCTAAAGAACCTAATTACCCATTGATCATAATTACCGGGAGTGAGCATTGGAGGTCTATCAAGTGAGCCAGCCTTATGAATTGATTGTTGGCTACTCAAGGCTTCACACATCTTGCCAAACCATGCCGGGTCCTTCATAGTATTCCTGGATGGATGTTGATTGTAGAAGTTTGGGTAAGGTTGTACTTGAAGACTAGGTGGTGGTTGAATCATTTGAGGTTGTGGAATTGCTGCAAGTAGTGGAGTATGTTGTTGATTAAATTGTTGTTGATAAATTGCTTGTTGTTGATTCCATTGTTGATGTTGGGGACTTAGTTGTTGTTGTTGTTGTTGATTATAAGTGTAAGGAAAATAGTTAGAGTATGGTGGTTGTGACATGTTGAAAACTTGTGTTGTTAAATGGATCGTTGTAGTCGAATGAACCTTTGTTGATGAAGTATCCTTAGGCGAAGAAATCACAATAGCCAAGTAACACTTATGCGTAAAAACACCAAAGTTACGCGTAACAGGTAGAGTTACGCGTAGGTTTAGCTTACGCGTAAGTGAGGATAAGATACTAAAGTTATGCGTAAACAGTAAGTTAGGCGTAGAAAACTTAGGCGTAGGATTACCTTATGCGTAAGACTAGGCTTAGGCGTAAGATGAATCTTATGTGTAGGATGATCTACGCGTAAGCTTATGCTTATGCGCGTAAGTTTAGGTTTTATCCCAAATGATCCTTTACACTATCACAAAGCAAAAGATATCCAAAGTCGACGTATTTTCAGGCTTATCCAAGCAAGAAAACACGGAGTAAAACCACTTAAACTCAAGATTAAACCAAGGAACACGTTACGTGTAAAGCTAGGGTTTTGTTACGCGTAGCTTTACTCGTAAAAATGATTTTGCCCAAAGATGTTTCTAAACCGGATTTTTGTGATGAGATAGCTTCAATATCACCAAAATAACACAAAAGTGTGAAACTTGATGAGCCAAAACTCCTAAAGCGGTTACGCGTAGGATGAAACCCTCGTACAAAACAAGCTTAAAACGAGATCCACGCAGTAGGTTGAAACTTTTTGCCAAAAACAGTTATTTTAACACCTTAAAACATTGAGAGTACAAGAATCTTGGATTAAAAAGTGTAAAAAATCAGTTTTTAAGCAAATCAAAGTATCAAGCACGATATGTACGTTCTACGCGTAGGACCAAAAACTCACTTCAAGAAACAATACGTTCACCCAACTAGTAGGCGATTGATACCACTGTTAGGTTCCCAAATAAGCAACACAAGTAACAATAGAAGAAATAGAGAGGCGGTTGAACACGTTAAACACACACACACACACGTAAAGAGTAAACCGGTTATGCGTAGAGTGAAAGAGAGTGAATAAAATGAACAACCAACCCTCAAGTGAGGGTTTACATGAGATATTTATAGGAGGGAAGCTAGGGCAACACTCCTAGTTCCCTTCCTTTTCCTTATTGGACTAGGCCTAGGCTTATGGGCCTTCTACATAAGCCTAAGGCTAATTACTAACATAAAGGCCATATTAAGCTAACTATTACACATTAATTACTAACACTTGAATTAAGGTTTAGGAGTGATTCCAACAACCTTAGATTAGATAATTAGATAAGTAGAGTAATCGGTAGAAATACTAACCCCCAAATCCAAACCCCGAGATTCGTACCTTTCCATTTCTAAAAAACATAAAAAGATAAAAAATAATCTTCCTCAACCCCAACCTTAGCGTAGTAACTCCTCACTAGCATTCCTATTCCCCTAGAGAATGATATCAATACCCGTGGCTTACCCAAATACTACACTACAACAATTAGGTTCACTGCCTAGGGTGTTATAAAACTTGCTCGAAGAAAAGGAAGTTCCTTTGACCCCGAACGACGCGTGTAGCGTTATCAAGTTTTGGCACCACGCCGGAATAGAATAGCTAGTTTGTAGTCCACCTCGTTTAGGTTTCTTTTCTTGATTCCTATCAAGTAAATTTTTCTCATTTTAGCTTTCTCGTAGTCTATCCCCTTCTTCGTGACCTTTGTTCGTAATCCCATCACTTTTCATCATGGAAGGTGATAACCACCCGCCATTCATCAACCCACCACCAAATGACCCGCCAAGAGCCCGTACTCTTGGTGAATACTCGAGACCAAGCCACCTAGGCTATAGGAACACCATTGAGCTTCCCGATCAAGCCCAAACTACGGCCCAAGGATCCGACACCATCCCCAGTTGGTGCAAAATGGATGTGCATTCCATGGACTTCGCCCAAGATCCTAATCAAAGATCTTAAGGATTTCCTTAAAATTGTCGATTCCATAGACCTTGATGCTAATACTGGGAGACCACGCTGTCTCTCTTCCAATCTCTCTACGGGACCAAGCTAGTAATTGGCTTGAGCGACTTCCCGCCGGATCCATCTCAAGTTGGGATGATCTCACCTCTCGCTTCCTTGCTCAATTTTTCCCACCGAGGAGAACCACTAAGCTTAGGAATGACATCTTGATGTTCCAACAACGTCAAGGTGAATCCCTCTATGAAGTATGGACTCGATTCAAGGACTTACTCCATAAAGTCCCTCATCACAGCATTGATCTTTGGCTTCAAGTTCAAATCTTCTATGATCATGTCAACTTCCCCACCAAGCGATCCATTGACCAAGCGGCCGGTGGAAAACTTAGTGATCTCACCGCTGAAGAATCGTGGGGTATAATAGAGGACCTTGCTCTCTATGACAACGAAAGTTGGAATGACCCCCGTGAGTTGCCCAAAACCGTTAAGGCAATCTCCTTGCCTTCCCTTGACTCACAATCTTCCGACCGTAGGATGCTCGAACTTGAAGATCAAGTAAAATTCCTAATGAGCTCCTACGAAAATCCTAAGTCTTCACACCAAGTAAACAAAGTTTCTTCCTCGTGTGAGCCGTGTAGTGATCCTCATAACACGCGCACTTGCACCCGATTCCCCGAACATGCTTCCGTTGACTACGCGTCCTCGCGTATTAATGGAACGGGAGGAAGATTCCCTACAACAACCGGACCTAGGACTTTTAATGATGCCCGAGAAGCATGGAAGGGCAAGCCCGACTTTTATTGGGGACAAACCAAAGAATTCACATCCAATGATTTCTCATGGCCCCCATCTCATGGCCCTACCCAAAAAAACATCGAGGGGATGTTGCAACACCTAGTCGCATCCCAAGAAGCTCAAATTGCTAAGCTCTCGGATCGTTTTAACCAACAACAAGCCCATATGGAAAGGAAGATAGATAACCTCTTGAAAGCAATGACTAATAGTGATAGGAAGGTTAATTCTATCTCAACTCCCGAACCTTCCGGTGTAGAGATTAAAGACCCAAGTAAGTTAGCTAAGCATGTTCAATTCGTCAATACCATCGCCTTAGTGAAACCTAATAGAACAAATGACGAAGCGAACCATGAGATGATACTTGAGGTTAAGGAAACACCGATGAATGAAACAACCGAGGAAGTAAATGAAGTAGACAATGACTATTTCAATAAGTTTCCTACGGAAGAAGAACTATCCCGCCACCCTCACTTAGTGCGTGACCTCCGTCACATGTACGTTAGGAAAAGCCCTAGGATCAAGGTTGGGAACCCTTGGAATCTTAACATACCATGTTGCATAGGACACCTTTTCGTGGCAAAGGCCTACATTGATCACAAGTCCCGAATCAATATAATGACTAGCACGTACTACAATTGGGTAATGAAGAAGCCTATCCTAACTAGGCAAGACCCCGATAATCCTAGGGAGAGTTGCAATTTTCTTGGTAGAGTTAAGGGATTGCCCATCTATGTAGGTAGTTTCATGTTTCCTATGGATTTCATAGTGGTAGATGATATTAGTACGGCCATAGATCCTAGCTTGTCCCACGTTATTCTAGGAAAACCTTTCATAGAAAACACCGGGATGACTTATGATCCCTCATTAGGAGTAGTGCGATTCAAGGATGAGACCGATGATGTAGCTTACCAAATGCCGTTTAAGATTGAGAAGTTTTCATCACTCTCCAATGATGAAAAGGAACTTAAACTATCGGTCTACTATAGGAATGAGGAAGATAAGGAGAAGGGAGTAGATTATGTTATGGCCAAGATTCTAGGTTTCTTTTAAGGATTGCTTGAACCTAGGACCGGAATATAGGACCAATTGGGGAGAGGACGACCTCTTAGAAAGGTGCACTATAGGGCACTTTTACAACATGAAACCCCCCGATGGAGACCGTCATAAGGAAGAAGGTGACGGTAATGAAGTCACGTAGGAGCACGACTACGAGTCTAGCTACAAGACTCATAAATAAAGAAAATCGCTTCGTGGGAAGCAACCCATGCTTAATTGTTTGCTTGTTAGTGTCATATATTTTTTATTGATTGTTTATTCTCATGTTTAAATTTGTAAAAATGCTTTATTTTTTTTTTAACCTCGTCTTCATCACATATAAAGGTATTTTACATAAAGGATAAGTGTAGGGAGGATTACACACGTTTTCAAAAGAAACGTGAACATGAGAATTTCAATTAATTAAAAGATATATATGTGTGTTTGTTCGAGTCAAATGCTTGTATCAAGTCATAATGGATGTTTTGAAGAAATTTTTCCAGATTCTAAAGATGTAAATTTTCCAGAATTTTTTCCAGAAAATCGCAGACCAGTTTTGTCAGGATAACCTGACGGCGTCAGGATCGTAACCTGACGGCGTCAGGAAGGAGTAAAAAGATCAGATTACTTTTTTCTCGTTTTCTGAGCTACTTATAAATTTTTGGAATTTTCCAGGTCTTAATTTTCCAGAAATTCTGTAAACATCCATTCCACAAGCATTATATCCTAGTTTAATAGAGTCTTATATATATAATTACAGCCGATTTTACGCAAAGGTTTCGTTTATTTTCTTCAAGTGTGCAGGTTTAATTTACTAAGAAGAAGATACATAAGATTGGAAGGAGCTTTTCACGCATACGTTCTTCTTGGAAAAGATTTAACCACCACTTTACACGGATCCTACTAAGCTAATCAGGGGAGTATTAGTTTCTTTCATTTTTAATTACCTTCTATTATTATAACTTTGATATTTTCGGGGAACATTGGGGACAATGTTCAGTTTAAGTGTAGGGAGGGAAAATAAAACGGGAACTTTGAAACTATGCTTATCCTTGAATATTTGCTTTGTCCAATTGTATTTGTGTAATAAACCATGAGAAAATGTCGGTTAGGGTAATTTTGGCACCAAATTTTTAATTTTTCATGACATATAGGAGTGGGCCATTAGTCTTAATAAAGCGTCTCACGGATAGGAAGTTATATGACTAGCACAAAAACCCTTTACCACTTAAATTCCACCCAAAATGTGAGGATCACCCTTAGATTAGTAGGAATTAAAGCATTCATCTTTAATGCTTAGAGTGTGAACCGGTAGTATTATAGATTCTAGAACTTGTTTTGTGATGCATCCCGAGATCGCTAGTAAGACTACACTTGTGTAGTTAGGAATAACTAATTGATAAGAGGCATTAGGATAACCCTTGTTTGATACCCGTAATATAATTACTTCTTCCACATCGGTTGAGTAATTCCCCCACACCTTTGCGTTGTACTCACTTTTAGTACACGATACCCCTAGTTAACCCCTTTGAGCCTATCCTTTTCGCGGTTCTCTTGATTTTTCGGTTTTCCGGAATATCAATGAAGAGCATTGTTTGCACCCCACCCCCAAATGTATACCCAAATCGCCTTAGCCTACCTTGTATGCACTCACTTTTAGTGCATTATTGTTATCACACTAAACCCTTAGTTCAATTATCTAGTTGCTTGCATGAGTTTCTAAGTCGAGTCATATCCTTTGTACACAGTTTTGGGACGATTGGGACTCATGGGAAAAGTTAAATTTTATGAAATGACTGAAAGGGAACGTTAATTCAAATTCCCTTATTTGCATAATAATGTACTCCAAGTGTTTTGATCTTTTCAATTCGGGTCAAATTAGTGTTAGAGTAATAAAAACTCAAGTGTAGGGATGTGCCTATAAATCCCTATCATTTTGATTTTACCGTAGAGGATGGAAGAGTAAAAGTGTATGAAAAAAAAAAAAAAAAAAAAAAAAAAAAAAAAAAAAAACATACGGGCTACCATCCTACATCTATCCTTTAAAGTTATGTTTGTTTATTTCAGTTATCTAGAGTTTAGAGTGTCGAGTCTTGGCTTAGCAATGCCATTCTTCGTATGCTTGTAACATAGAGATTTTTGACTTGCCACCACTAAATAGCCTATCCCACCAAACCCTTTGTTTCCCTACTGTAAGCCTAACATTACAACCCTTTAAAGACCTCTTTGATAGTCTTTCCTAGGTGCTTACGCCAAAGCGATGGAGGTTTGATCTAGTCTCAAGCCTATGGTAATCTATGTATTAGGACCAGTTAATGAGTGTTTATCTTCCATTTCCACTTTGATATATTTCATATACACCCGAGAGATGTGAGTATCCAAACACCCCATGTGAGGTGCTAGTATGTAATTTCCATGCTTGTTATGACTTTTGCGGGGCTTATATGTGTTGTGGATTGTTTTAAACCAATGCTTCATGACCCCTAACTTATAAATTAATTGGCTAAAAGTACATTTGCTTGAGGACAAGCAAATACCAAGTGTAGGGATATTTGATAAGGTTTTAAAGTGTACCTTTTTGAGGGGTCGTTTAAGCCCTTATTTGATCACTTTTGTATCCGTTATTACTTAATATCGTTCCTTTTCACTTTTTAGGTCTCTTGAAGGCAAATTGCTGGAATGGCACTTATTTGGACGAAAAGGCGCGGATATACGAAGAAAATGGCCAAAGTCAAGAATCGAGCCACTCAGACTGCTGTAATACAAGGGGACGGCGTCAGGTTGTACAAGTGATGGCGTCAGGTGTTATCTGTGACGCCGTCGCATAACTTTTGTGAGGGGGCAGTAGCCAATTTGCTTATTTTCAAGTGACGGTGTCAGGCTTTAAAAGAGTAGGTCGTCGCAACTCAGACGGCCTAGATTTGATCCAGACGGTGTCAAAGACTAAAGGGGACGGCGTCACAAGCATAAGGTGACGACGTCGCAAGACTAACGTGGCCAAGACGAAACCCTAATGACGGCTACCCGACGGCGTCACAATTCATAAGGTGACGCCGTCGAGATTGTAATTTTATATATAGAATCCGAATTTTTCAGTTTTAGTGTGTAGTCTTTTGGAGTAAAAACCTAAACCGAACCAAGGCTGTCTTGTACAGTATTTTAGGGTTCCAAACCCTATCTTACAACAAGATAAGTGTTTTACTTCATTAATTCAATTATGTCTTCAATTATTTGTGTGTATGCTTGCATGTTCTCCATGTCCGGCTAATTTATTTGTGTGTTTGCTTAGGGAATATGAAACTTAATTATTGAATATTGATTGGTTGTATCTTATCTTAATTGTTAATGATCTAGTAATGCGATAGGTCATTCGTTGTGTAGTTAATGCTTGATTAATCTTTGTGAACCTTAGACTATAACACCTAGAGTAGTTGTAGGCTAATCCATCCAAAGAGTACCTTAGAGTTAGAGTCTATAATTCCTAGAGATTTTGTAGACGAGACCCTTTGGTAGTTTCAAAGAGTTAGGGATAAACGCATACCCTACGACTTTAGACACACAACGCGATTAAGAATAAGGACGTGACAATTCAACCATCAATAGGAGATAATTAAGGAGTAAGAAAACCTAAGTAAAAACATCTTTAAACCATCATACGAGCACACAATAATTAGACATAGACTACCCTCACCTTAGATTAGATAATTAGATAAATCGGTAGAAATACCAACCCCCAAATCCAAACCCCAAGATTCGTACCTTTCCATTTCCTAAAAAACATAAAAAGATAAAAAAATAATCTTCCTCAACCCCAACCTTAGCGTAGTAACTCCTCACTAGCATTCCTATTCCCCTAGAGAACGATATCAATACCCGTGGCTTACCCTAATACTACACTACAACGATTAGGTTCACTGCCTAGGGTGTTATAAAACTTGCTCGAAGAAAAGGAAGTTCCTTTGACCCTGAACGACGCGTGTAGCGTTATTAGGTGTTTAGTTCTGTTGTGGATGAGAATGAAATTTTGGTTGATGAGGAGATCATTAGAAGGGTTTTGAAGTTTGATGATGCTGATGGTGTTTGTTAATCTTTCAGATGCTGAGATTTTTGCTGGTTTAGAGAGGTTAGGCTATACACACAGGGGTGATAAGGTAAAATTTTTTAAGAGTATGTTTTCACCTCAATGGAAGTTTTTGATACACACCTTGTTGATGTGTATGAGTAATAAGACCACTGGTTTTGATGAATTTCCTTCCAAGATTGCTACAGCTATTATATGTTTTTCTGAGGGGTGGAATTTTAATTTTTCTAGGATGATTTATGATGGTCTTGTGCAGAACATTAGGAAGAAAGGAAAATATTATTTATATCCTAGGTTTGTGCAATTGATTGTTGAGAGTCAAATTGAAGAACCTATTGAGCATTCTAGAGAATATGAAGTACATTATATGCTTCCTAAGGTGTTTGCACATATGAGGAATCAAAAGCCAAATGTTCAAATCAGAGATGTTCCTTTGTTCCCACATATGATCTCTTTGCCTGCTATTCCTGAGTTTGATGAAGGTCTTGAAGCCGAACCCTTAGTACCTGAACTCACTGATAGTGAATCTCAAACCACTGCTAGTATACCCCAAACCATTGTTAGTACACTTGCAACAACTATTAACCCCATTGTGTGGACTAGGAGGAGGAAGGGCACTCAGCTATCTCAGGCTAGTGCTAGTGGTGTTGCTCATGAGGCTGTCACAGGTGGAGGAGGTGACATGATTGGAAGGGCTTCCACTACTGATTCATGCTTAGATGCTGGTCAGGCTAGTGGAAACATCATTAAGACCCAACCTTTGGCAACTCCTAATGTGGAGAGTTCCTTAGAACTCAATACAGTTGGAGGAATCCCTGGCCAACTGGCTTTCTCAGGGTGCATAGATGTTCAGACAAGGTCTGATGCTATGATTACTATATCCAAGGATTCACCTCTCGGAGCAGTTAACACAGCTCGAAGTGATGAGGATAGATTGGAACATGAACATGAATTGACGGATCCTAATATGGTACATGATGACTTTTCCAATGAACCACCTCTCGGACCAGTTAACACAGGTCGAAGTGGGGAGGATATTCTTGAACAGTTATAGGAATTGACGGCTAAATGTACCAAGATGGAGGTGACAATCTCAAGTCTTCAAGAGTTGGCTGTTTTTCAGGGAAAAGAGATAAGGAGACTGCAGCATAAGATGTTTGTTTTGGAGAAGTTAAGACGACCTGGGGTTGCTATCTTGAGGAAAATGAGAAAGTTGAAAAGAAAGGTGAGCTCCTCTCCAGCTGTGAATATGGAGGATATACCCAAACAGGGGAAGAGTGAAGGCATGAATTCAAGGGAGGCTGATGATGTGCATATACAGAATAATGTAGATAGTGGAGATCAATTTGTAGTATTTGATAAACATGGGAATGAAGCTGTTCTTGAAAGTTTGAAGACTGTGGTAGAAGATGAAGTGATGCAGGACATAACCACTGATAGTGTGTCTGCAACCACGGCTAGTACTTTTGAAACCACTGCTGCAGTTTCAGACATGGAAATTGTACCCACTGCTATCATAACTACTTCCACAATTGTTACACCTATCTCTGTATCACCACCTAAATCAAAAGAGGTTGAGAAAGAAGCTGCAAGTACACTGATCAATCTAAGTAAAACCTCATCTAATTCTACACCCATCATTGCACCTGTTTCATCTCTTAAATCTACTGCAAACAAACCCAAAGGTAAAAGTTTAGTTATTGGTGAGCCTTTGAAGAAGAAGGTGGCTCAACCAGACATTGGTAAAGGTAAAGGAATTGCAGAATCAGAGTTGAAGTTTAAAAGTAGAGAAGAACAGATTGCTTATGATAATGAGTTTTCAAGAAGTATACAAGCTGCAGAGGAAGAAGCTGCAATGAAACAAAAGCAAGGAGAGGAGGAGGCTAGTCAGAAATGGTTAGCTAAATGGTATGAATCACAAAATTATCTTCAAGCTTCTAATCAAATTCATGATGAGTATACTCCACAAGAATGGGCATTGTTAGATAATGAGGAAAGAGCTAGACTTTTGGGTGAATGGGCAAGGAGGATCAGTAAAGAAAGGAAGCAAGTTATAAGAAAGAAACCTCCTACAATTGCACAGATGAGGAATGTACTGATGAAGATTATTAAGAATTCAGGCATACATATTCCTGATAATCTTAATAAATGTTCATTTGAAAGAATTCATGAGCTTTATCTGATGTGTATGAGGATTAATAATGATAGTTTCTGTCCAATGAATTCTGAAAAAGATGAAGAGTGGATTAAAGGTAATTTAAAGAGAAAATCTGAAATTCAGGATGAATCTGGTTCTAAAAGATTGAAAGATTTTGAATATAGTAATAAAATTATCTTTTATGAGTATGAGCTTAAAGGAAGTGAAGGATGCTGGAAAATTCAAAGACTTAACAATGAAGTTTCTGAGTATAATAAATTTTCACAGATGCTTCAGGATTTTGATAGAGATGATTTGCTGAATCTTTGGGAGCTTTATAGGAATAAGTTTGGTGTTGTGCAACCAGATGATTATCATGAGAGAATGGTTTATCATCACTTTAAGATTCTGTTTGAACCTACTCATGATGAACCTGAATGGAAAGGACTCTGCAATGGACAAGTTACAGAATGGTTTATATATCAAACTTGTGGAGTTCATGTTTTAACTGTATCTGGAGAAGTTATTCATATGCTTGTAGAAGGTGATTATCCTCAATTGAATAAGTATCCAGAAGTTATTGCTCAGATGGTGAAGCCTGGTGGTATAAAGATGTTGATGCCCTATGATGGTCAAGCTTACAATTTGTTGCTGAAGTATGAGAAAATTCTTAAATCTAGTAAGTGTTTGGCTACATCCTCCAATTCAGATGTTTTGAGTCTAAAGGAAACTTGAGAATTCTGTTTGAATGTATCAAGTTTAGGGGAGGATTGTTGGGTTTTTGGTTCCTTAGATCAAGAATTATTCTAAGTGTTGGAACCACGGACAGTGTTGATGAAACCACAGACAGAGGAATGGATCCACTACTGAAGACAAACCGCGGCTAGTAGTATTGTGTAACCATGGATAATGTATTGTAACCACTGCTAGTCTTGTATAGTTGGTTTAGTATTCTGTATTAGATAAATATGGAAAAGATATTTATCTTGTAGGTTACGTATTGTATTATGTAAAGGACTCCTTAGTCTATAAAAGGAGGTCCTAGGTTAGATTAGATATACGTATGTTTTATATCTAAGGTCGATACACTTCAAGGTTGTAAAACCCTAATACTTGTTAGAGTATTCGTATTAATAATAATATTGAGGTGTTGAATGTTTATTATTCTTCTTCTTAAGATAAAGTATTAAATTCCGCGTGATACTTAATAAGTCTTTGTTTAAGTCAGTTTCTATATTAGATCATTTGCTCAACTGGGATCAACACAAGTCAAACACCCATACGACCCGGTCAACCCAAAAAGTCAGAAGAAAAGTCAACATGGCAGTTATATGACAGTTATACGATAACTGTTATATGGCAGTTATGCCAACAATCGACACATATGTTGGCTCTTTTGAACCAACATAACCTTTCAGTGTACCCTTTCGAAATGTATAAATAGATAGCAATTGTATTCAAACAAATTATGACTGATATATAGAAAGGCTTTTCAGATTCAATTGTTTCTTGTATTTTTGGTATATTTTGATTATAGATCCAGAAAAACGGGCCAACAATTGGTATCAGAGCCACAAAATCATCATATACCAATCTTTTGTTTCCTGTTTCAGAATCAAAGGACCAAATTTTTGTTTCGGAAATAATTTTTCCTGCAAACCTCATTCAAACACAAAATCAAGAAATCATTTTTTGTGTTTTTTGTATCTGTCGCAACTAGGGAACAATCACAAACTGTGATTACTCAACCCAGCATCAGATAACATTTTTGCAAGAAAATCTTTGTCAATAGACAAATATTAACATCGAAACGATTGTTACCCAATCCAAAAAGGATCAGAAACGTATACCCTTTAATTCAAAAACAAAAAAATCAAATACCAATCTGATAAACGCAGTCATCAAATTAGGGCAGAAAATTAAACGATTCAACATAGAACAAACACACCTGTTCACTTAACGAATCAAGCCCAGAACTTTAATTGAGTCGCCAATCGACTCAATTTCAATCTCCAATCATCCAAATCTCTCACGGATAGAAAAACCCCATTTCATTCGAAACCCTAAGTTTCAAATTGAGGGATTATTAGTGCTCGCGAAGAACACGACACACCGAAGAAGAAACAAGGACGGTCAACCTTGCCATTTACAGGCGGTCAACCATCAGAATGTAGAGAAGGAGAAGAACGAATTATATCCCAGAAGAAAGAATTTTTAGTCTCAAATAAAATAGATGTTTCTTTATCTCTGAAGAGATAGGAAAAAACAGAGAGGCGCGTTTTTAATATTAGGGCTACACAAGGTTTTTATTTTGGCTACGGGTTAAAGCATCAACCCCTCCAGGCTCTAATATTTTACAAAAACCACCATTTCGACTTTTTTTTATATAGTATATAATAATTTGTGATATATATGTATAGTTTTATTTTTTGTTAAGTTACTTCTTTATTTTTAAATTGGTACCTTGTCAAATTTAAAAAATATATATATATAATAACACTGATTATTATATTGTTTAGAAATATTTTTTAATGAATAATTAACCTTAGGTTATTCGTTTTTAAAATATATAATCTTCGAGGATAGTTTTGGATTAAAAACTACTCCTATAAAGTTATATATAAGGAAAAATAAAACATATTTCAACAAACCTCGTGTTAGATTTTTGGAGATATTTTTATTCTCAAAATATTTAGGATATGACGAAAGGAAGTGGAAATAAGGAACTTAGTACTAATAGTACACCTCAATTCCAATGCCCAATCCTAAAGCCCGTGAATTACTCATTATGGGCAATTCGAATACAAATCGTTCTCGAAGCGAATGGTTTATGGGAAACAATAGAGCCGACTGAATCGACTCAATCCGATAAGAAAAAGGACAAAAACGCTATTGCTTTCCTTTATCAAGCCTTACTCGAGGAACAATTACTTCAAATAACAAAGTACAAAACCGCGAAAGCCATTTGGAATGCTTTGAAAACTAGACACGTTGGCGAAAACAGAGTTCAACAAGCAAGACTACAAACACTCAAATCTGATTTTGAGATGTTACAAATGAAGGAAGACGAGACAATCGACACCTTCGCTACAAAACTAACAACACTCGTAAACAAGTCTAGGACACACAATAGAAGATCAAACCTTAGTACGGAAACTACTAAATGTTGTACCCGATAGGTATTTGCAAATAGTTGCATCAATAGAGCAATATTCTGATCTAAGTGAAATGATGATGGAAGAAGCAATTGGGAGACTCAAGACGTACGAGGAAAGAATAAAGTTTAAGAAGAATAAGGACAATAACGACCAATATAAGGTGATGTGTTTTAGATGCAAGGAGTATGGGCATTTTGCAAACAAATGTCCATCAAAGAAAGAAGAACAATCCAATCTCATTGAAGAAGACTTGGAACCAACATTACTTATGGCAACTGTTGAAGAAGCACTAGAAAAATATGATCAGCCCGGAATCAAGGAAGATCACAACAATAAAGGTGAAATAACCAGAAAAATATGATTAGCCCGGAATTAAGGAAGATCACAACAATGAAGGTGGAAATAATCATAAAAACATGATCAACCTGAACTTAAGGAAGATCACAATAATAAAGGTGGAAATAACCAGAAAAATATTATCAACATAGACATAATGAAGATCATAGCAGAAAAGGTGGAAGTAGCCGAAGAATCAAGAAGACTTAAAGTGTAACAATTCGCATTTTTAGGATTTCTATCCATTTTCAAATTTTTACTATTTACTGTTTACTATTCACTCCCGATACCCGCACCACCTTTTGACTAATACATTTTAATTTACCTTGCCAATTCATATACCTAGTCATCAAATAGATATTATTTAGATAATACATAGTTAAATATCTACAAAATATCTCACTAAGAGAAATCAAGTTGAAATTCTCTTCTTAAATATCTTACCATTCTAGGCTTTAACAGCGTTTACATGCTCCGTCAAACTAATCACTCATTTAATATGCTAAGATAGGTTATATTAATAAGTTTTAACATTTTTATATGTTTCATATTTTTAGAATACCCAGTTTTAAGTTTCGTGACTTTACGGCTTACAGTTAGCGATTAACGGGACCAAAACTCACTCAGTAACTAGATAATACCAAGTTTGATCATCTAGTCACCCCTTATCCCTTATGAACGTGTATTATGGTGTGTCACAAGCCTTGTTGGCTTGTGATAAGCCTTGTTCACTTAGGATGGTTACATGTGTTAAAAAAAACTAGCTAAGTTAACTTAGGCCTTAAGTTTACTTCATCTAAACCAAGACTTAGTTAGCAAGATTGGTTAGTCACCTTCCTAGCACCTCCTCAATGACCAAGAAGTCCTATAAAACCCCCTTTACCCCTCTTTTAGTCGTTGATGAGTGTCTAAATACTCATCATTTTTGTACCATTTAAACTGCAAAAACATCTGAAAACACTCAGAAATGCATCAAAATGATAAAAATATCACAAATAAGTGTTTTATGTGTTTTAAATGCAAAAATACCAAAATCAGATGAAAAACGTATCAAGTTTGCATAATTGGCAGTTTTAGTCCCCCAAGTTTCAAAAGTTGTCAAATCTAGTCCCTGGTAAATCAAAATAAAGAAAAATATCATTTAAGGTCCATGGGATTCAAAAGTTGTCAAAACAAACCCTTCAAAGTTTTAAAATTGCATATTTACAACTTTGGTCCCTCAACTTTGAAAAATGTCAAAAATAGTCCTTGGATTTATAAAAATGGAATTTTATGCAATAGTGGTCCTTGTACTATTAAAGATTGGCAGGATAGTTCCTTGTGATAACTTTGGAATATTGGCAGTTTTGGTCCCTCAAAAATCCGAAATTACAAGATTGGTCCTTGTGTTTATAAGCTACAACAACCGGACCCTTTATATTTACCCAAATCCAACCCAGCTGGCCCAACTTGCAAACCCAAGCCCAACCAATCTTGACCCTTGACCCTTGAGCCAGTCCAAATCAATTTGACCCTGCCATTATCCCATTTTGACCCCCCCGTTATTAATATCCAACGGTCAAAAAAGTCAAACCCCGCCCAAACCACGTTCACTGTTCTTCTCCCTCACCTCAACTGCATACCAAAACCAGGTTGTTTTCCCCACCTCTCCACCTCACCACCACCTGTTATACACCTGTATACCCACTCCCCTCCACCTCCACATCCTCCCAAAGTTCTTTAATTGCAAATACCTGCTCAAACACCTTTTGCCGCCAAAAATTCCACATGGACGATTCTGATGATTTTGAAAGATCCAATGGTTCAAATGAGGTGGGAAAGATTCAGAGATGTCGACAAGAGCCTAAAAGATCAATATAAAGAAGATATGAAGCAATGGGAAGAATATCTAGTGTAATTTAATTATGTTTATGTCGTTTTAAATATTTTTAAGTTTCCAGTGTATTTCAAAGCTTTCAAGCACCTTGTAATCATATTTCAGTGTATTGTTAAACTTTTTCAAGTATCAATTTCAAGTCCTAATCATATTTCCAGTTTATGCAATTTTTCAAGCTCAAAATCTCATGTTATGTTAATGTTGTTATTAGTTGTTGTTATGGACTGAGTAAGCTAACTTAAGCTCCTAGATAGCTTCTAAAAGCTATTAGAAACCCTTAAAAGTCAGTCTAGTATCAAAAAGAAAAAAATAAAAAAAAAATAGCTATAAATCAAAAATCCATGGAGATGGTTATCACAGCTGGAGCAGGGTGAATACAGGATTGCCCTTGGGTTTAGAGCTTCTTGGGAAGCTATAGGTTGTGTTTGTGTGCCTCAGTTCTCAGTTGTAAGCTTGGACTCATCTTGTAAGAAATTTCTCAAAAATTTGCATTTCATAGTTTATGTGTTTAAAGCTTGTTAATTCTAGTTTAATTCTGTCTTATTATAGTTAATATAAGTTAATTACTAGATTTCTTGGTTTAAAAAGTTGTTTTAGTACTAAATGTTTCATAACAGTCCTATAAAGGGGTGTTTGGAGTTGCTTGTTTAACTGTTTTAGAGAGTGTTTGTGTTGTTGCTTGTTATTGTTTTGTGTCACTTTAGTACCATATAGCTCATATAAACAAGAAAAACCAGTGCTTATTTGATAAGAAAGTCAAGAATACCTTTGATCACATCTTATTCATCAACTATTGGATTTTCATGATCCATGATCATGATTTCATGTTCATAAGTTGTTATTATTGGTCAATCTAGTCTTATTTTAGGTTAATACATCAAAATCAGTGATTAGGATTGATTCAAAGTTCGTTTTAGTCAACTTATTTGGTTTTTATAAAAAGTCAAAAATTTCAGTTTAGTCGATTTTGAATAAAATAGAGAATTTTATATAGAACTTAATATAAACTTTCAATATTTGAGCTTTTGGTATATCAATATTCAACTGCTTATCTCTATCATAGTATTTTTTATATTGTCTAGCTAGCTTATTACATGGCTTACTTCTTAGCTTATTTTGACAACCTGTTTTAAAAAGTGCCCTGTGCCAAGGAAGTTTGTGTTAACTGCTCATTTTAATAAGCTCACACAGAGCTTATTAGTGAGACTCAGCTTGTGAGTTTTAGCTTTTTGTGTAGCTAACCTAGCTATCTCAAAGTTCCAAGTTTAGTTTTTCACTTTATAGCTTATTTGTTAGGGCTGCAAGTGACTTCTAGTTTGTCCCATTTCTGTGTATACCAAACATTCAGTGGTTTATGAGCTTTTTCTCAAGCTCACACAGAGCTGATTAGTGGGCCCCATGCATTGAACCTTGGCTTTTTGGGAAGCTCACCTAGCCAGCTTGTTGTGTCAATACTTATTTTAAGCTTTGGAGCTTTTGCCCCTAGCTTAATCTTGCCTACAAGATCTGTGCAGGACTGTTTGGTTTCTCAGTTTAGTATAAGTGCTTATTTGATTATTACAGCTTATCAATATGGTTCTTTGTGTTTTCTAGCTTCATATAAGTAGCTTTTAGCTTGTTGAATCTTATTCCATCTTTGGTTTTAGCTTGTAAGCTTGTTTGAGCTTAAAATCCTTTTAATAAGCTCATAAGCTAACTGTTGAGCTAATAAGCTCATTTTCTGTTTATTTTCAAGTTTCAAAATTTTTGTTTTCATAAAAGTTTCTTACTTTAAGTAGTTAAATAGTTCTCAAAAAGAAAAATCACAAAAACATCATTTTAAAAATAGTGATAGCGTTTATTTAATAGAAATTAGCTTTTTTATTTTTTCTTTTCAGCTTATTATTAAGAACTTTCAGTTTTTATAATTTTCTTAGCTTTCTGTCATCTTAGGATATTTATAGAAAAAGTTTTAGAATTTTCCTAGTTTATTTAGTATTTATTAGAATTAAAAATAGTTAAAAGTATTAAATAATTAATAATAAATAAATAAAAAGCATAAAAAATATCTTTTCAGTTTTAAAATTAGTTTTCTAATATTCTAGATTTTTCTAAGTTAAAATTTCATTTTTCCAGGTTAATTTTATATTTTCTTGAATTTAAGTGTATTTTAAATAATTAATAAATAGTAATTAATTAATAATAAATAGATAAAAAGTGTAAAAAATATATTTTTAGTTTTAAAATAATTTTTATAATATTTTAGATTTTTATAAGTCATAATTTCATTTTTCTAGCTGTATTTCACATTTTCTTATATTTTAGAGTATTATTAAATAGTTTAAAATAGTTTTTAATTAATAATA
Source organism: Chrysanthemum makinoi (assembly GCA_910596185.1). Classification (NCBI taxonomy): domain Eukaryota; kingdom Viridiplantae; phylum Streptophyta; class Magnoliopsida; order Asterales; family Asteraceae; genus Chrysanthemum; species Chrysanthemum makinoi. The sequence continues at coordinate 314,510,651 of OU343222.1, read as the reverse complement.
ATTAAATAAATAGTGTTAAAAAATAATTTTAATTTTCTAATAATTTTCTTTTATTATTAGGTTTGTAAAAATATCATTTTCATATTTGTAGGTCTTTTATTTCATAAAACTCACGTTTTATTTTGTACGTTTACATAGTTTATTAAACGTACGTGTTTAAGTTTGTTTAATCTGATTGTTGTGCTTTATAATTCTGTATCCAAATACATTCTAATCAATCAGTAGTGTAATTATCATTCACAATCCTTACTGATCATTATCCTTAGTGATCATTCGACATCTGAACGTTTTGAAGCACCATTAATCCTCCGTGGGACTTAACGACCCGGGAATCCACTATATTCCAAGGGAAATTGCATTGGTTTTAGACTGTTTTAATTTTATTACGGTTGACCATTCACAAGTGGTTGACTTGTGTGATAAATTTGACGGTTCAGCACCGATCAAATTTTGGCGCCGCTGCCGGTGAGGCTTTAGCGTGTTTTAAACATTTCCAGATCCGGACCTGCACATATACCACCTTTTGTAAACAGTTTTTTGTAAAGTTATCAAAATCAAAAAGTTCATTAACACTTTTCCTAAAGTGTTAACAAAATATATATATATATATAAAACAACAAAACAATCGTAACGTTTTCTAGCTTGTGTTTCCTTTAAGGTGATTCTTAAAGAGATACGATTTGGTTAAACGAGACGATACCAAAAATATTGTCCAAAAGTTTTTTAACCCTTTGCACAAATCCATACCTACGTCTTTTTAGTGGTACTTAATAAATACATAAAAATCAACCACCGCAAATCAAGGCAGTACACCTACCAACTGGGGGTGTGACCATTAATAAGTTCCCAATCTTACAGATCAAAACTTGCCTTTGTGTCCTTGTGATTTGGTGTACCTTTTTCAAAGAAGCCATTTCATTTGTGATTATTGGTTAAGTTCACTTGTCGTTTTGCCTCGCATTTGTTTTGGAAACTGATTTTTAAACTTAGTGCATGCGCACTCGTTCTTCCAGCTCTACCAGTCCACTTTCAGAGCTTGCAAATATTCCGCGTAGACGTAGAGGACGTTCTGCTCCTTCAGCCGTGACTGAGGAACGTCTAGTACCACCAACCCCTGTCGTAATGGCAGAAGACAAACCTATGAATGAGCTTCTCCAAGCACCCATCGAGGGTTACGGAGATGCCATTATTGTCCCAGCCATCGTGGCTGATACCTTTGAGCTCAAAACCGGGTTGCTTAATCTTGTAACCCAAAGCCAATTTTATGGTTTTGAGCGGGATGATCCTCATGCACATATTCGATGGTTCAACAAGATTGCATCTACCATCAAATACAAGAATGTCCCACATGAAGCAATTAAGCTTCTTCTGTTCCCATTCTCTCTAGAGGGACAAGCCCGGAATTGGCTTGAGAAACAACCCCCTCGTTCCATTGAGACATGGGAGGATTTAGTCACCAAATTTGTTAACGAATTCTATCCTCCATCCCGAACTACAAGTCTTAAGAATGAGATAATGAAATTCTCTCAAAGATTTGATGAATCATTCGGTGAGGCATGGGATCGTTACAAAGAGTTGCTCCGAAAGTGTCCGCATCATGGTTTTACCGAGTTAATGCAAATGGATACTTTCTACAATGGTCTGAGACAAGCTGACCAAGACTCTTTAAATGCCTCCGCGGGAGGTAATTTCCTGAGCAAGACCACAAAAGAAGCCTTGCAAATCATTGAAAACAAGTCCCAGGTCCGCCCTTTCCGAACAAAGACATATCAATCTCAGTCTAATGCTGGACCTTCTACTTCATCTCATGTGAGTACATCTAGCACCGATGCTAAGATTGACAAACTCACGGATATTGTTCAGGCTTTGGTTCTTGCTAACCAAAAGAAAGTCACTTTCACACAGACACCATCACATGGTGAAGTGAAGAAAGTCGAAGTCTGTGTTACCTGTGGTGGCCCTCATGCATACTACAACTGTACTGCCACCGATGGTAGTCCGTTTGAAGCCAATGCCATAGCCGGTACTTCACATCAAGGAGGTAATCAATACCGTCCTCAAAATGAACCAAACTACCATGCTAATACTTATCAGGGACCACCCGGTTTTAACTAGAATCCTAACATACAAAACCGGAATCAAAACCAACCTAGAATGAACCAAGGTTATCAAAACCAAGGTAATTTCTATCCCGGACCAAATCAAGGTTTCCAGCATCAAGGAAACCTTAATCAAAACAATTTCAATCGAGGGAATCAATTTCATGGGAATATGAATCCTAATCAAGGAAATTTTCAAAATCAAGGCCCTAATCCGAACAATAGAGGCCAGAATTTTCCTAATCAAACTCAAGCCATTGTTCCAACTAGACCATCATCTGATGAGTTATTGAAACAATTCATGAAATCCCAAGATGAAATGAACATGTTGTTGGTCAGTCAGATCGCTGATCTAAAGAAGTCTTTAAATGATCAACCCTCGGGCTCAGGAAAACTTCCGAGCAACACGATCGCTAACCCGAGGGTCGACGCAAAGGCGATCACAACCAGAAGTGGTGTTGCATGCAATGGACCCGCTATTCCTACTACCTCTTCTTCTTCTCTCCCGAAGGTAGTGGAAAGTGAACCTGAGGCAACAAAGGACAAGGAACTTCCTACTAATAACGGAGGTACCAACGATGTCCATCCTCAAGTTGTCCCGAAACCCAAATCCAATCCAGGAGTTGTTTTTGAACCTCCAGTAGCTCCTGTTGAAAACCCCAAATCCAAATCTTCTATTCCTTACCGATCACGTTTGAATGAGCAAAAGCTCCGCGAAAAAGCCAGTCATCAAATGGACAAATTTTTTCAAATTTTCCAAGAACTACATTTTGACATAAGCTTTGCGGATGCTATCATGCTGATGCCCAAGTTTGCATCAACTCTCAAACACATGTTAAGCAACAAGGAAAAGCTGTTTGAAATGGCTAAAACTCCTCTGAACGAGAACTGCTCTGCAGTTATCTTGAAGAAGCTTCCCGAGAAGCTTGGAGATCCTGGAAAATTTCTCTTACGTTGTGTATTTCTAGGAATGGTTGAATGCTTTGCCTTAGCAGATCTTGGTGCAAGCATCAATCTGATGCCTTATTCAGTATGGAAGAAACTTTCTCTTCCGGATCTTACTCCTACATGCATGACTCTCGAGCTTGCAGATCGTACAATATCCCGTCCACTTGGCATTGCCGAGGACGTATTTATGAAAGTAGGAAAGTTCCATTTTCCAGCTGACTTTGTGGTTGTTGACTTCGATGCCGATCATCGGGTTCCTCTCATTGTTGGAAGAGGATTCCTAAGAACGGGCCGTGCTCTCATTGATGTATTTGAGCAAGAAATCACATTACGTGTTGGTAATGAAGCTGTCACCTTTAACCTTGATCAAACTTCGAGGTACTCCGCAAACTATGATTCTGAGTCGGTTAACCGAATAGATATCATTGATGTTGCTTCTGAAGAGTACTCTCAAGAAGTTCTTGGTTATGATCATAATTCTTCGAGTGATAATCTCACTCATTCATCTCAACCCATCATTGCCAATTCTACTCCTTCTCTCACTCCATTTGAGGAAAGTGACTTCATCTTGGAAGAGATTGAAGCATACTTGTCTAGTGATTCAGTTCCATGGGAAATTGATCACGCTCCCATCGACATTGAGGGGGACATACTTCTCATTGAGAAGTTTCTTAATGATGATCCATCTCCACTCCCTCCCGTCGAGCTTCATAACAAGGAAGTCAAGTCAGTTGAGAAAACTGAAGAATTTCCTGAAGTCGAACTTAAGGACTTACCACCTCATCTCGAATATGCATTTCTTGAAGGTGATGATAAATTACCCATCATTATTGCTCGAGATTTGAGTAAAGATGAAAATACTGCTCTCATAAAGGTCTTGAAGTCACACAAGCAAGCAATTGCTTGGAAACTCTCCGACATTAAGGGTATCAACCCTGAGTTTTGCACTCACAAAATCTTGATGGAGGATGACTTCAAGCCAGTAGTCCAACATCAGAGAAGGGTGAATCCTAAGATTCATGAGGTTATTAAAGAAGAGGTTCTCAAACTTCTTGATGCCGGTTTAATTTACCCGATCTCAGATAGTCCTTGGGTTAGCCCAATTCATTGTGTTCCTAAAAAGGGTGGCATAACTGTTGTCACAAATAAAGATAACGAGTTAATTCCAACTCGATTGGTTACGGGATGGCGTGTTTGCATTGACTATCGTAAGTTGAATGACGCCACCCGTAAAGACCATTTTCCTCTACCCTTCATGGACCAAATGCTTGAGAGATTAGCAGGGAACGAGTACTATTGTTTCCTTGATGGTTTCTCGGGTTATTTTCAGATTCCCATTGATCCACAGGATCAAGAAAAGACTACATTCACCTGCCCATACGGAACTATTGCATACAGACGTATGCCTTTTGGCTTATGTAATGCTCCTGGCACGTTCCAACGATGTATGATGGCAATTTTCCACGACATGATCGGGGAAACAATGGAGGTATTTATGGATGATTTCTCGGTCATTGGGGACTCATTTCAAACATGTCTCTCCCATTTAGAAAAAATGCTAAAACGGTGTGAAGACACCAATCTTTGTCTAAATTGGGAGAAGAGTCACTTTATGGTCAAAGAAGGCATAGTCCTTGGCCATAAGATTTTGAAAAACGGGATTGAGGTCGATAGAGCAAAAGTCGATGTTATTGCTAAATTACCTCATCCTACTACCGTCAAAGGTATTAGGAGTTTTTTAGGTCATGCCGGTTTTTATCGCAAATTCATACAAGATTTTTCTAAAATCGCCCGGCCTATGACCCATCTTCTTGAAAAAGATGCTCCTTTTATCTTCTCACCCGAGTGCATCAAAGCTTTTGAAACATTAAAGAAAAAGCTTACTGAAACACCCATTCTCGTTGCTCCCGACTGGGACTTGCCTTTTGAGCTCATGTGCGATGCAAGTGATTTTGCTATCGGTGCAGTCTTAGGGCAACGTAGAAGCAAGCATTTTCAGCCTATCCACTACGCAAGTAAAACAATGACTGAAGCTCAAACTCATTACACCACCACAGAAAAAGAGCTATTAGCCGTGGTGTATGCATTTGAGAAGTTTCGGCCGTACCTAATCTTGACCAAATGCGTGGTGTATACGGATCACTCGGCTCTCAAATATCTCTTTGCAAAACAAGATGCAAAGCCGAGATTGCTCCGTTGGGTTCTCCTCTTGCAAAAATTTGATATCATTATACGTGATAAAAAAGGAGCTGAGAACCTGGCTGCTGATCATTTGTCCCGTCTAGAAAACCCTCACCAAGATGTTTTCGAGAAAAAGGAAATAAATGAAACATTTCCTCTCGAGACACTCAATGCGGTTTCTTTTCATGGAGATTCTACCACCCCATGGTTTGCTGACTTCGCAAATTACCATGCGGGTAACTTCATAGTGAAAGGGATGTCGACCCAACAGAAGAACAAATTCTTCAAGGATGTTAAACATTACTTCTGGGACGACCCTTACTTATTCAAAATATGTGCGGATCAAGTCATCCGACGGTGTGTTTATGGACAGGAAGCTATTGACATTCTCAAAGCTTGCCATGCTGGACCCACCGGGGGACATCATAGTCCAAATTACACCGCCAAAAAGGTGTTTGATTCTGGATTTTATTGGCCCACGATTTATAAGGATGCCCACGATTTTGTCAGAACCTGTGACGCTTGTCAACGTCACAGAAATATCTCACAGAGAAATGAAATGCCGCAAAACGCCATTCAAGTGTGTGAGATATTTGACATCTGGGGCATTGACTTTATGGGGCCATTTCCATCATCTCGAGGAAACAAATACATACTTGTGGCTGTTGACTATTTGTCAAAATGGGTTGAAGCGAAAGCTTTACCTACCAATGATGCCCGAGTTGTTGTGAAATTCTTAAAATCTCTTTTTGCTAGGTTTGGAACTCCGCGAGCTATAATTAGTGATCGTGGTACGCATTTCTGCAATGACCAATTTGATAGAGTCATGCAAAAGTATGGTGTAACCCACCGTCTTTCTACTACGTACCACCCCCAAACAAGTGGGCAAGTGGAAGTTTCCAACCGTGGTATAAAAAGAATTCTTGAAAGGACAGTAGGCGAAAACCGTGCATCCTGGTCGGATAAACTGGATGACGCACTTTGGGCCTTCCGTACAGCTTATAAAACACCAATCGGGTGTACTCCATACAAGCTAGTATACGGAAAGGCATGTCATCTGCCGATTGAGCTTGAGCACAAAGCATACTGGGCCTTGAAACATGCCAACTTCGATATTCAGACAGCTGGTGATCACAGAAAAGTTCAAATGAATGAATTAAATGAACTCCGTGATCAAGCATACGAGAACTCTTTGATCTACAAACAAAAGACAAAGAAGATTCATGACTCCAAAATCAAGAACCGCGTTTTCAACATCGGTGATCGAGTCCTTCTTTTCAATTCAAGATTGAAGATTTTCTCAGGAAAACTAAAATCCCGCTGGTCTGGACCATTCACCATCACTAAAGTATTTCCTTATGGTACCATTGAGTTATCTCAAACCGATGGTCCAAATTTTAAAGTGAATGGTCATCGATTAAAGCACTATTTTGGAGAGGACATTCCAACCGTGGTTGTCCCGGATCTACAAACTTTCCCCATGAACCAATGAATGCGGGGATCGAGTCAAGCTAGTGACTCAAGAATCAAAAACAGTAGCACAAAATTTGGGTTTTCACCCATATTTCTGACTTCTTTCTACTTTCTACCACCCTAGTGTGGGGGAGTTGCCCCCCGCTGTTGTATATAAGTTTTCATATATAAAAAAAAAAAAAAAATGGCCGTAGTATTTCCCTTTTACGTTCTATGTTTCGGCATAACAGCCGGTACTTTGAATATTGAGGGCAATATTCATTTCTAAGTGTGGGGGGGAATTCTCACGAATTTTATCATGTATTATACCACCCAATTCCCCCATTTTTGGCAAAAAAAAATTTTTTGGAGTAAGTGTTTTTCACTTACTCAGCAAATGGTAATCAGTCTGCCATGTCTAACCCACATAAGGATTGGCTAATCCAGGAGCAAACGGCTCTTGGTAAAGATATCTCAAATCCGTTTATGGCTTGCAATTTGCCCAAAATTGTATGGTGTTCAGCTCACCATATCTTTAATTAGTGAAGAGTTGGCTAGCCCGCAAGTTTATGGCTTGTGGTAAAGGCAGTTGGAAAACCATAATTGGTAATCGACTCACCAAAGATAATATTGATAATTTATCTAAGAGTTGGCTAGTCCAGAAGCAAACGTCTTCTGGTAAAGACAAATCAAAACCGTTTACAGTTTATGATTTGCTCAAAATCATTTGGTTATCATTGTACCAAGGTTCTTACTTGAACTAAAACAACTGGCTACTCCAGAAGTAATGGCTTTTGGTAAAGAGATGAAATCCATTAAGTTTTCTCAAAAGATTGCTAGGGACTAGCAATATCTTAGTGTGGGGGATTGATGAGTGTCTAAATACTCATCATTTTTGTACCATTTAAACTGCAAAAACATCTGAAAACACTCAGAAATGCATCAAAATGATAAAAATATCACAAATAAGTGTTTTATGTGTTTTAAATGCAAAAATACCAAAATCAGATGAAAAACGTATCAAGTTTGCATAATTGGTAGTTTTAGTCCCCCAAGTTTCAAAAGTTGTCAAATCTAGTCCCTTGTAAATCAAAATAAAGAAAAATATCATTTAAGGTCCATGGGATTCAAAAGTTGTCAAAACAAACCCTTCAAAGTTTTAAAATTGCATATTTACAACTTTGGTCCCTCAACTTTGAAAAATGTCAAAAATAGTCCTTGGATTTATAAAAATGGAATTTTATGCAATAGTGGTCCTTGTACTATTAAAGATTGGCAGGATAGGTCCTTGTGATAACTTTGGAATATTGGCAGTTTTGGTCCCTCAAAAATCCGAAATTACAAGATTGGTCCTTGTGTTTATAAGCTACAACAACCGGACCCTTTATATTTACCCAAATCCAACCCAGCTGGCCCAACTTGCAAACCCAAGCCCAACCAATCTTGACCCTTGACCCTTGAGCCAGTCCAAATCATTTTGCCCTGTCAATACCCCATTTTGACCCCCCGTTATTAATATCCAACGGTCAAAAAAGTCAAACCCCGCCCAAACCACGTTCACTGTTCTTCTCCCTCACCTCAACTGCATACCAAAACCAGGTTGTTTTCCCCACCTCTCCACCTCACCACCACCTGTTATACACCTGTATACCCACTCCCCTCCACCTCCACATCCTCCCAAAGTTCTTTAATTGCAAATACCTGCTCAAACACCTTTTGCCGCCAAAAATTCCACATGGACGATTCTGATGATTTTGAAAGATCCAATGGTTCAAATTAGGTGGGAAAGATTCAGAGATGTCGACAAGAGCCTAAAAGATCAATATAAAGAAGAGATGAAGCAATGGGAAGAATATCTAGTGTAATTTAATTATGTTTATGTCGTTTTAAATATTTTTAAGTTTCCAATGTGTTTCAAAGCTTTCAAGCACCTTGTAATCATATTTCAGTGTATTGTTAAACTTTTTCAAGTATCAATTTCAAGTCCTAATCACATTTCCAGTTTATGCAATTTTTCAAGCTCAAAATCTCATGTTATGTTAATGTTGTTATTAGTTGTTGTTATGGACTGAGTAAGCTAACTTAAGCTCCTAGATAGCTTCTAAAAGCTATTAGAAACCCTTAAAAGTCAGTCTAGTATCAAAAAGAAAAAAATAAAAAAAAAAAATTAACTATAAATCAAAAATCCATGGAGATGGTTATCACAGCTGGAGCAGGGTGAATACAGGATTGCCCTTGGGTTTAGAGCTTCTTGGGAAGCTATAGGTTGTGTTTGTGTGCCTCAGTTCTCAGTTGTAAGCTTGGACTCATCTTGTAAGAAATTTCTCAAAAATTTGCATTTCATAGTTTATGTGTTTAAAGCTTGTTAATTCTAGTTTAATTCTGTCTTATTATAGTTAATATAAGTTAATTACTAGATTTCTTGGTTTAAAAAGTTGTTTTAGTACTAAATGTTTCATAACAGTCCTATAAAGGGGTGTTTGGAGTTGCTTGTTTAACTGTTTTAGAGAGTGTTTGTGTTGTTGCTTGTTATTGTTTTGTGTCACTTTAGTACCATATAGCTCATATAAACAAGAAAAACCAGTGCTTATTTGATAAGAAAGTCAAGAATACCTTTGATCACATCTTATTCATCAACTGTTGGATTTTCATGATCCATGATCATGATTTCATGTTCATAAGTTGTTATTATTGGTCAATCTAGTCTTATTTTAGGTTGATACATCATAATCAGTGATTAGGATTGATTCAAAGTTCGTTTTAGTCAACTTATTTGGTTTTTATAAAAAGTCAAAAATTTCAGTTTAGTCGATTTTGAATAAAATAGAGAATTTTATATAGAACTTAATATAAACTTTCAATATTTGAGCTTTTGGTATATCAATATTCAACTGGTTATCTCTATCATAGTATTTTTTATATTGTCTAGCTAGCTTATTACATGGCTTACTTCTTAGCTTATTTTGACAACCTGTTTTAAAAAGTGCCCTGTGCCAAGGAAGTTTGTGTTAACTGCTCATTTTAATAAGCTCACACAGAGCTTATTAGTGAGACTCAGCTTGTGAGTTTTAGCTTTTTGTGTAGCTAACCTAGCTATCTCAAAGTTCCAAGTTTAGTTTTTCACTTTATAGCTTATTTGTTAGGGCTGCAAGTGACTTCTAGTTTGTCCCATTTCTGTGTATACCAAACATTCAGTGGTTTATGAGCTTTTTCTCAAGCTCACACAGAGCTGATTAGTGGGCCCCAGGCATTGAACCTTGGCTTTTTGGGAAGCTCACCTAGCCAGCTTGTTGTGTCAGTACTTATTTTAAGCTTTGGAGCTTTTGCCCCTAGCTTAATCTTGCCTACAAGATCTGTGCAGGACTGTTTGGTTTCTCAGTTTAGTATAAGTGCTTATTTGATTATTACAGCTTATCAATATGGTTCTTTGTGTTTTCTAGCTTCATATAAGTAGCTTTTAGCTTGTTGAATCTTATTCCATCTTTGGTTTTAGCTTGTAAGTTTGTTTGAGCTTAAAATCCTTTTAATAAGCTCATAAGCTAACTATTCAGCTAATAAGCTCATTTTCTGTTTATTTTCAAGTTTCAAAATTTTTGTTTTCATAAAAGTTTCTTACTTTAAGTAGTTAAATAGTTCTCAAAAAGAAAAATCACAAAAACATCATTTTAAAAATAATGATAGCGTTTATTTAATAGAAATTAGCTTTTTTATTTTTTCTTTTCAGCTTATTATTAAGCACTTTCAGTTTTTATAATTTTCTTAGCTTTCTGTCATCTTAGGATATTTATAGAAAAAGTTTTAGAATTTTCCTAGTTTATTTAGTATTTATTAGAATTAAAAATAGTTAAAAGTATTAAATAATTAATAATAAATAAATAAAAAGCATAAAAAATATCTTTTCAGTTTTAAAATTAGTTTTCTAATATTCTAGATTTTTCTAAGTTAAAATTTCATTTTTCCAGGTTAAATTTATATTTTCTTGAATTTAAGTGTATTTTAAATAATTAATAAATAGTAATTAATTAATAATAAATAGATAAAAAGTGTAAAAAATATATTTTTAGTTTTAAAATAAGTTTTATAATATTTTAGATTTTTCTAAGTCATAATTTCATTTTTCTAGCTTTATTTCACATTTTCTTATATTTTAAAGTATTATTAAATAGTTTAAAATAGTTTTTAATTAATAATAATTAAATAAATAGTGTTAAAAAATAATTTTAATTTTCTAATAATTTTCTTTTATTATTAGGTTTGTAAAAATATCATTTTCATATTTGTAGGTCTTTTATTTCATAAAACTCACGTTTTATTTTGTACGTTTACATAGTTTATTAAACGTACGTGTTTAAGTTTGTTTAATCTGATTGTTGTGCTTTATAATTCTGTATCCAAATACATTCCAATCAATCAGTAGTGTAATTATCATTCACAATCCTTACTGATCATTATCCTTAGTGATCATTCGACATCTGAACGTTTTGAAGCACCATTAATCCTCCGTGGGACTTAACGACCCGGGAATCCACTATATTCCAAGGGAAATTGCATTGGTTTTAGACTGTTTTAATTTTATTACGGTTGACCATTCACAAGTGGTTGACTTGTGTGATAAACTTAACGGTTCAGCACCGATCAGTCGTTCATGTCACACAAAAACCAAACACTCTTCCTTTGATTTCCAAACTTCAAGTTACATTACAAAGTTCAAGGCCTAGTTATTCTTTACATGATTCAAGAGTTTATATGGTGATTCCAAGGTTGGATTAGGAGCTATACAAGGTAAAAAGGGCTGAGTTAGAAGTGTTCTTACAAGGTTATATCAAGCCTAGCAAGGGTTAGCAAGGTGTGTTAAGAATTTGGAAGCTCAGGTTCATATTGGAAGGATTTAGGTTTTAGTGTCCTAGTTCTTGTTTCTTGTTAGTATTCATCACAAGGATGGTAAGCAAACTCTTATGTTATCATTTGATTACTGTATATACTAGTATTTTAGGTATGTTACATGTTCTATATGCTTATTATACTTGATTGTGCTTGGATAATTGAACTAAAACACTAGAAACTGTCGAAAGGACTAGATTTGCAACAAAGAAACTGGACAAGGGCTGTAAACGTAAATTCTGGGTAAAATTCGTGGACAGATAAAGTTTAGTAATTACATAGGATTATAGATCTATGTCTTGTGGTCGTTTCGCCGGGTGGCTCGTGCCGTAACACATCCCGATGAATAAACTAGAGCCAAAACGGCTAAACATGTCCAAATCTGAGTAACAGATTTCAAACGGGTAAAACTCATAAAACTTGCATAAAACCAACTGTTGGTCAAAGAATAAAATTTGTAGCTAACACCCTAACTTGAACGTGTGGCCGTGCATTAAACGGAGTTGTAGAACTCGACTTATGACCAAAACCGTGAGATAGTTTGCTGCTGATTGAAATAACTAGTACATCGAAGGGTAAATTGGTAATTTCACATTAGTTAAATAATTTATGGGGCAGTAGGACCCACTAATCTGTTTAGTACATTTAATTACCTTTCCGAGGACATAAAAACCGAGTCGTGATCAATTACGGTTTAGAAATAACGGGTAGATATAGACGGGGAAAACTTAAATAAACGAAACGTAAACACTTATACGACTTCACAAATGTTAAGTATCCAAGCATAATTGATGTAATAACTATATAAGGCATGTTTATATATTCACATCGTTATTTTAGAACCTAAGACACAACACATATTCTAGGTTGCGCGTAGAGGTTTCTCGGCTTATCCATCGGTTCGTTATACATTGGATATCACATTTATTAAGGTGAGTTCTTAGCCCCGTTTTTATACACGTTTAAAACTTTTGGGGGAGATACATGCTCAACTACTTGCTTTTACTTTTACAAATACTCAAAACATTATACTTGATTGCATTATACTTGATTGCGTTATACTTGATTGTGTTATACTTAAGTTTGAAAGTCTCCCAACATAAACGGAGCAGTCCAATTCTAAAGTCTCCTAACATAAACGGAGCAGTCCAATTCGAAAGTCTCCCAACATAAACGGAGCAGTCCAATTTGAAAGTCTCCCAACATAAACGGAGCAGTCCAATTCGAAAGTCTCCCAACATAAACGGAGCAGTCCAATTTGAAAGTCTCCCAATATAAACGGAGCAGTCCAATTTGAAAGTCTCCCTTATCGACAGAGCAACACTAAGTGCAATAAATGTGAACTATTATGACTGTATGTGTGCTTGACTATAAAATGTACTATATTTTAGCAGTGGGTTGTGAACACACAGGTTGCAAGTTTCGTATGGGCGGAACTTGGAACTGAGTGGATTTACAATGCCTTTGCTGTGTAAACATTTTTGAAATGCTTTACAATTTAACTAAACTCTATGAACTCACCAACCATTGAGTTGACACTTTTTAGCATGTTTATCTCAGGTCATAAGGCGATAGCTAGATTTTGAAGCATAGAGTCGCACGACATGTTTTGAAGACTTTATACATTCGTATTTACCATTCGAAACATTTTGTAAATATTTATGTATTATACTTTGGGACCTCATTGTTTGTAACTCTGATTTCATTAATCGAATGGTAACTTTTCAAAACATCTCATTTAGAGGTCGTTTTCTATAACTTGTTCTTTGTATTATGAAGTAGCACCCCAATGACACAATCTTCCGCTGCGGTATTTTGGTGGTGCTACAGATTGATATCAGAGCATTGGTTATAGAGAACTAGGTTTCATTTAAGAGCCTAGTCTATAACTGCTTTATACGTTAAGACTCTCCACTATGATTGCCTTACACACACTTCGTGCGCATATGCTTCTTGTTAATTGTTTTCTTAGATCCACGTTGTTGGATGATATGACTTTAGTAATAATAAGGAAACCCCATAATTTAATCAAGTCATTAAAAGTATGTAGCTCAGTAATAACTAATTATTTAACTTGATCTTGTGACAGTTCTTGTTTGATGAGACATGAGATTTGAGTTAAATAATATTACTACTTAGCTTTAGACATTTGATGACTTGGTTATCTTATTATCTGTCTCAGAAAGCGAGTTTTGTATCGGGAAATCTTAAGTAGGATGATTTATAATCTCCTTATTTGAATGGATTGGGACGCCTCTTTATTCAAATAAAGAAGTTATAAACCACCGAACCATAGGTTTATAACCCATTAATTACATAAATTTGGACGCTTCTTTTTGTAAGTAATGAATTATAAATAAGTGGGCTTATTTTCATCCGATACGATTCCCTAACCATATTATGGGTGTATCACAACGTAACCCATACACTATTCCTATTGAATAAGAGAGAACCCCACTGTTTTAGAGACCACACTTTTCTTAGACACGCTATAAGTAGTTGACATTGATAGAACTTCGGGACGAAGTTCCTTTAAGGGGTAGAGACTGTAACAATTCGCATTTTTAGGATTTCTATCCATTTTCAAATTTTTACTATTCACTCCCGATACCCGCACCACCTTTTGACTAATACATTTTAATTTACCTTGCCAAGTCATATACCTAGTCATCAAATAGATATTATTTAGATAATACATAGTTAAATATCTACAAAATATCTCACTAAGAGAAATCAAGTTGAAATTCTCTTCTTAAATATCTTACCATTCTAGGCTTTAACAACGTTTACGTGCTCCGTCAAACTTATCACTCATTTAATATGCTAAGATAGGTTATATTAATAAGTTTTAATATTTTTATAAGTTTCATATTTTTAGAATACCCGGTTTTAAGTTTCGTGACTTTACGGCTTACAGTTAGCGATTAACGGGACCAAAACTCACTCCGTAAACTAGATAATACCAAGTTTGATCATCTAGTCACCCCTTATCCCTTATGAACGTGTATTATGGTGTCTCACAAGCCTTGTTAGCTTGTGATAAGCCTTGTTCACTTAGGATGGTTACATGTGTTAAAAAAAAACTAGCTAAGTTAACTTAGGCCTTAAGTTTACTTCATCTAAACCAAGACTTAGTTAGCAAGATTGGTTAGTCACCTTCCTAGCACCTCCTCAATGACCAAGAAGTCCTATAAAACCCCCTTGACCCCTCTTTTAGTCGTTCATGTCACACAAACACCAAACACTCTTCCTTTGATTTCCAAACTTCAAGTTACATTACAAAGTTCAAGGCCTAGTTATTCTTTACATGATTCAAGAGTTTATATGGTGATTCCAAGGTTGTATTAGGAGCTATACAAGGTGAAAATGGCTGAGTTAGAAGTGTTCTTACAAGGTTAGATCAAGCCTATCAAGGGTTAGCAAGGTGTGTTAAGAATTTGGAAGCTCGGGTTCATATTGGAAGGATTTAGGTTTCAATGTCCTAGTTCTTGTTTCTTGTTAGTATTCATCACAAGGATTGTAAGCAAACTCTTATGTTATCATTTGATTACTGTATATACTAGTATTTTAGGTATGTTACATGTTCTATATGCTTATTATACTTGATTGTGCTTGGATAATTGAACTAAAACACTAGAAACTGTCGAAAGGACTAGATTTGCAACAAAGAAACTGGACAAGGGCTGTAAACGTAAATTCTGGGTAAAATTCGTGGATAGAGAAAGTTGAGTAATTACATAGGATTATAGATCTATGTCTTGTGGTCGTTTTTCCGGGTGGCTCGTGCCGTAACTCATCCCGATGAATAAACTAGAGCCAAAACGGCTAAACGTGTCAAAATCTAAGTAACAGATTTCAAACGGGTAAAACACATAAAACTTGCATATAACCAACTGTTGGTCAAAGAATAAAAGTTGTAGCTAACACCTTAACTTGAACGTGTCCATAGGTCGTGCATTAAACGGAGTTGTAGAACTCAAATTATGACCAAAACCGTGAGACAGTTTTCTGCTGATTGAAATAACTAGTACATCCAAGGGTAAATTGGTAATTTCACATTAGTTAAATAATTTCTATGGTAGTAGGACCCACTAATCTGTTTAGTACATTTAATTACCTTTCCGAGGACATAAAAACCGAGTCGTGATCAATTACGGTTTAGAAATAACGGGTAGATATAGACGAGGAAAACTTAAATAAACGAAACGTAAACACTTATACGACTTCACAAATGTTAAGTATCCAAGCATAATTGATGTAATAACTATATAAGGCATGTTTATACATTCACATCGTATTTTAGAACCTAAGACACAACACATATTCTAGGTTGCGCGTAGAGGTTTCTCGGCTTATCCATCGGTTCGTTATACATTGGATATCACATTTATTAAGGTAAGTTCTTAGCCCCGTTTTTATACACGTTTGAAAATTTTAGGGGAGATACATGCTCAACTACTTGCTTTTACTTTTACAAATACTCAAAACATTATACTTGATTGCATTATACTTGATTACGTTATACTTCATTGTGTTATACTTAAGTTTGAAAGTCTCCCAACATAAACGGAGCAGTCCAATTCTAAAGTCTCCCAACATAAACGGAGCAGTCCAATTCGAAAGTCTCCCAACATAAACGGAGCAGTCCAATTTGAAAGTCTCCCAACATAAACGGAGCAGTCCAATTCAAAAGTCTCCCAACATAAACGGAGCAGTCCAATTTGTAAGTCTCCCAATATAAACGGAGCAGTCCAATTTGAAAGTCTCCCTTATCGACGGAGCAACACTAAGTGCAATAAATGTGAACTATTATGATTGTATGTGTGCTTGACTATAAAATGTACTATATTTTAGCAGTGGGTTGTGAACACACAGGTTGCAAGTTTTGTATGGGCGGAACTTGGAACTGAGTGGATTTACAATGCCTTTGCTGTGTAAACATTTTTGAAATGCTTTACAATTTAACTAAACTCTATGAGCTCACCAACCATTGTGTTGAAACTTTTTAGCATGTTTATCTCAGGTCATAAGGCGATAGCTAGGTTTTGAAGCATAGAGTCGCACGACATGTTTTGAAGACTTTATACATTCGTATTTACCATTCGAAACATTTTGTAAATATTTATGTATTATACTTTGGGACCTCATTGTTTGTAACTCTGATTTCATTAATCGAATGGTAACTTTTCAAAACGTCTCATTTAGAGGTCGTTTTCTATAACTTGTACTTTGTATTATGAAGTAGCACCCCAATGACACAATCTTCCGCTGCGGTATTTTGGGGGTGTTACATAAAGACCTACGTCGCAGCGATTGTGATTAAAGGGGAGAATATTGGGTTAGTCCCAATCGACCCAAGTCAAACACCCATACGACCCGGTCAACCCAAAAAGTCAGAAGAAAAGTCAACATGGCAGTTATATGACAGTTACACCATAACTGTTATATGGCAGTTATGCCATCAACCGACACATCTGTTGGCTCTCTTGAACCAACATAACCTTTCATTGTACCCTTTCGAAACGTATAAATAGATAGCAATTGTATTCAAACAAATTATGACTGATATATAGAAAACCTTTTCAGATTAAATTGTTTCTTGTATTTTTGGTATATTTTGATTATAGATCCAGAAAAGCGGGCCAACAGAGCTCATCGTCATACATACTCAAATCATGTAAAGCCTTACCCTTTTCAGAAAGATTTACGAGACCACTTAGAATTGTTTGCTGATAACGCTACACGCGTCGTTTGGGGTCAAAGGAACTTCCTTTCCGTCGAGCAAGTTTTTCAACACCCTAGGCAGTGAACCTAATCGTTGTAGTGTAGTATTAGGGTAAGCCACGGGAATTGATATCATTCTCTAGGGGAATAGGAATGCTAGTGAGAAGTTACTACGCTAAGGTTGGGGTTGAAGAAGATTATTTATTGTCTTTTTATGTTTTTTGGAAATGGAAAAGTACGAATCTCAGGGTTTGGATTTGGGGGTTGGTATTTCTACCGATTACTCTACTTATCTAATTATCTAATCTAGTGGTGCATGTAGTCTATGTCTAATTATTGTGTGCTTGTATGATGATTTAAAGATGTGTTTACTTAGGTTTTATTACTCCTTAATTATCTCCTATTGATGGTTGAATTGTCACGTCCTTACTCTTAATCGCATTGTGTGTCTAAGGTCGTAGGGTATGCGTTTATCCCTAACTCTTTGAAACTACCAAAGGTTATCGCCTACAAAATCTCTAGGATTTATAAACTTAACGCTAAGGTACTCTTCGGATGGTTTAGCCTACAATGACTCTAGGTACTATAAGCTAAGGTTCAACAAAGATTAGTCAAGCATTAACTACAAAACGGATGACCTATCGCAATACTAGATCATTAACAATTAAGATAAGAGACAACCAATCAATATTCAATAATTAAGTTTCATATTCCCTAAGCAAACACACAAGTAAATTAACCGGACATGGGGAACATGCAAGCATACACACAATTAATTGAAGACATAATTGAATTAATGAAGTAAAACACTTATCTTGAGGTAAGATAGGGTATGGAACCCTAAAATACTGTACAAGACAGCCTTGGTTCGGTTTAGGTTTTTACTCCAAAAGACTACACACTGAAAACTAAAAAATTCGGATTCTATATATAAGATTACAAATGCGACGGCGTCACCCTTTGATTTGTGATGTCGTCGGGTCGCCGTCATTATAGTTTCGTCTTGGCCACGTTAGTCTTGCGACGGCGTCACCATATGCTTGTGACGCCGTCCCCTTTAGTCTCTGACGTCGTCTGGATCAAATCTAGGTCGTCTGAGTTGCGACGCCCTACTCTTTTAAAACCTGAAGCCGTCACTTGTAAATGAGCAATTTGGCATCTGAGCCGTCACAAAAGTTGTCCGACGGCGTCACTATTTTGTGCCTGACGCCTTCCCCTTCAGTTCCAGCAGCCTGAGTGTCTAGATTCTTGACTTTGGCCATTTTCTTCGTATATTCGCGCCTTTTCGTCCGAATAAGTGTCATTCCAGCATTTTGCCTTCAAGATACCTAAAATGTGAAAAGGAACGATATTAAGTAATAATGGATACAAAAGTGATCAAATAAGGGCTTAAACGACCCCTCAAAAAGGTACATTTTAAAACCTTATCAAATATACCTACACTTGGTATTTGCTTGTTCTCAAGCAAATGTGCTTTTAGCCAATTAATTTATAAGTTAGGGGTCATGAAGCATTGGTTTAGAACAATTCACAACACATATAAGCCCCGCAAAAGTCATAACAAGCATGGAAATTACATACTAGCACCTCACAAGGGGTGTTTGGATACTCACATCTCTCGGGTGTATATGAAATATAACAAGTTGGAAATGGAAGATAAACACTCATTAACTGGTCCTAGTACATAGATTACCATAGGCTTGAGACTAGATCAAACCTCCATCTCTTTGGCGTAAGCACCTAGGAAAGACTATCCAAGAGGTCTTTTAAAGGGTTGTAATGATAAGCTTACGGTAGGGAAACAAAGGGTTTGGTGGGATAGGCTATTTAGTGGTGGCAAGTCAAAAATCTTTAGGTTACAAGCATGCGAAGAATGGCGTTGATAGGCCAAGACTCGACACTCTAGAAACTAGATAACTAAAACAAACAAACATAAATTAAAGATAGATGTAGGATGGTAGCCCGTATGTTTTTCATTAAATTTTTATTTTTGAACACTCTATTTTTTTCTTTTTCTCTTTTTCTATTTTTTTTTTCGATTTTGTTTTTTCATACACTTTTACTCTACCATCCTCTACGATAACATCAAAATGATAGGGATTTATAGGCACATCCCTACACTTGAGTTTTTATTATTCTAACACTAATATGACCCGAATTGAAAAGATCAAAACACTTGGAGTACATTATTATGCAAATAAATGGAATTTGAATTTAACGTTCCCTTCCCGTCATTTCATAAACTTTAACTTTTCCCATGAGTCCCAATCGTCCCAAAACTGTGTTCAAAGGATATGACTCGACTTAGCAACTTATGCAAGCAACTAGATAATTGAACTAAGGGTTTAGAGTGATAACAATAATGCACTAAAAGTGAGTGCATACAAGGTAGGCTAAGGTGATTTGGGTGTACATTTGGGGGTGGGGTGTAAACAATGCTCTTCATTGATATTCCGGAAAACCGAAACATCACTAGAACCGCAAAAAGGATAGGCTCTGAAGGGTTAACTAGGGGTATCGTGTACCAAAGATGAGTACAACGCAAAGGTGTGGGGGAATTACTCAACCGATGTGGAAGAAGTAATTATACTACGGGTATCAAACAAGGGTTATCCTAATGCCTCTTATCATTTAGTTATTCCTAACTACACAAGTGTAGTCTTACTAGCGATCTCGGGATGCATCACAAAACAAGTTCTAGAATCTATTGTACTACCGGTTCACACTCTAAGCATTAAAGATGAATACTTTAATTCCTACTAATCTAAGGGCGATCCTCACATTTTGGGTGGAATTTAAGTGAGACGCTTTATTAAGACTAATGGCCCACTCCTATATGTCATGAAAAATTTTAAATTTGGTGCCAAAATTACCCTAGCCGACATTTTCTCATGGTTTATTACACAAATGCAATTGGACAAAGGAAATAATCAAGGATAAGCATAGTTTCAAAGTTCCCCGTTTTATTTTCCCTCCCTACACTTAAACTGAACATTGTCCCCAATGTTCCCCGAAAGTATCAAAGTTATGATAATGGAAGGTAATAAAAGATGAAAGAAACTAGTACTCCCCTGATTAGCTCGGTAGGATCCGTGTAAAGTGGTGGTTACATCTTTCTTCAAGAAGAACGTTTGCGTGAAAAGCTCCTTCTCATCTTATGTATCTTCTTCTTGGTAAATTAAACCTGCACACTTGAAGAAAACAAACGAAACCTTCGCGTAAAATTGGCGGTAATAATATATATAGGACTCTACTAAACTAGGATATAATGCTTGTGGAATGGATGTTTACAGAATTTCTGGAAAATTAAGACCTGGAAAATTCCAAAATTTATAAGTAGCTTAGAAAATGAGAAAAAGTAATCAGTTGTTTTTGCTCCTTCCTGACGCCTTCAGGTTGCGATCCTGACACCGTAAGGTTATCCTGACAAAAACTGGTCTGCGATTTTCTGGAAAAAATTCTGGAAAATTTACATCTTTAGAATCTGAAAAAATTTCTGCAAAACATCCATTATGACTCGATACAAGCATTTGACTCGAACAAACACACATGTATACCTTTTAATTAATTGAAATTCTCATGTTTACGTTTCTTTTGAAAACGTGTGTAATCCTCCCTACACTTATCCCTTATGTAAAATACCTTTATATGTAATTATAACGAGGTTAAAGACAAAATAAAGCATTTTTACAAATTTAAACATGAGAATAAACAATCAATAAAAGATACACGACACAAACAAGTAAACAATTAAACATGGGTTGCCTCCCACGAAGCGCTTTTCTTTATTTATGAGTCTTGTAGCTAGACTCGAAGTCGTGCCCCTACGTACCGATATAAGTAAGCCTATCCTCTAGAATGTCATAAGGATCAAACTTATCATTTAAGTTCCTAGTAGTACGTTTGGTTCGATATGCCTTTTCGAATTTCTCTCCATCGGGATCATAGATCGTTATCCTAATGTGCCACTCTCCATTACCATCACTAGGCGGTCTATCCCAATCCCACTTATGTTTAGGCTTATCGCTCTCAACTTTCCACTTATTCATGACAAGGTTGACGGGCAAGCTTCCTAGGAACTCGGTCATCTTCCTAAATACTAAGGCGTCCTCGAACGGGTTCACTTCCATGTCCCTAGCCATTTCTTTTTCATGGATATTTGCTTTACTAGCAAAGACTTCATCTAGGTAGAAAGGTCGTTGGGGATCTACGAAGTTCTTATCTAACCAAGGTCCATATCTAGATGGCGTTCTATCCAACCTAATCTCATGTGGGATTTCCTCTTCTTTGTAGCACGTATGCTTTTTGACATCGTAAATTGACCTAGCACTCCCCTCTCCTACCACTATTTTGGACATCTTACAGTCAATGATGGCACTAGCGGTAGCTAAGAATCCTCTTCTGTTAGGATCCAATATTTATGTTGTTTGATGATTCGGGTGGTCTAGGACAATGATTAAACAAGAAAGCCATTTAGAGAGATGAAGAGAGTTGAGAGGAGGTTTCTTGAAAGAGAGTTGCTTATCAAAAGTGAAAGGTTTATTCAAAGAAGCCACACCCCTTCCATGGATGGAAGGGGTATTTATACTTACAAATAATACGACCTCCTATCGGCCTGTGGATCAGGTATACAGTGGGTAAAGACCCGTCCTTCCTCCACGGTGTTACTCTAAACTAAACTACGCTACAAACTAACTAATAAACTACTAAGTAACGTAAATAACGACTAGTCTACGAGCTAACTTATGCTAGATAATATTTGGGGTGACCGATACTTTACTATGGAATTTTCTAATTCCTAACAGTCTCCCCCTAAGGGAGGTCACCCCATGTTTTACATTTCGATTCCTAGCATTCTATTCTTGACTTTGTTCTTGAGCTCGTAGACTTGAATTCTTCACTTTCGCAATATTTGTGCTTTAGTAGTGATTCTTCAAAGTCCGCACTGATTTGTACTTTTAGTGGAGGCCTTTAACTGATCCACATCTTTGATGATCTTCGAGCTTTCATTGAGATCATCAGCCACAGCAAATCTCTCTGGATCACCCTTTTGTTGTGTTGCCATCATGTGAAGTTGTGACTTTCGGACCGACATGCTTACACTTTTGAATCATGACATCTTTCCATCAGAGTAGCGGAAGCTTTACTGGTTCAAGATATTTGCAGTAGCGCAGCAGGAACATAGTGTAGAAATATCTGAGCCAGGTTCTGTAGATATGCATCAGTCATGATTTCTTCAATTAAGTGTGGATGCTGTGAGCATGCGGCTTTGGATTGACTCCTCAATTCTGATCAGCTGCAACCGTCCAAATGTACCTGCAAACAACAGTTAGCAATAAAACACACGAAAGTGTCTTTGATTACTTTCGTTGAATTGAGGTACACGGCCCACGGTTCCTCGTTGATCAGTACAAGTACTGCCTGTGATCAGGTAGGATTCCTAAGAATCTCCTTGACAGGGTTTCGCAGCTGTTCTAGTTGTTCTCAAACCGGAACGTCTCAAAGAAGACAACACGGAGTGAGTGAACCATCGAATTGAGATTCACTGATTGATGAAAAATTGAATTGAAAACAATCGCGTATTGCTTAGAAGAAAGAGTTTTGCAATATGACGAAGGTTTTATGAGAAAGATCAATTTTCAATCAAAAATACTTTTTGTATCTGAAAAGAGTACACATTCGACGTGCTAGAGAAAAGAATGTTTGCACATCGAACGGTTTTTCCAAAAGCATTTTTTCAATCAGAGATACTTTTTTTGTTTGAAAACATAAGTACACATTCGACGTGCTAGAGAAAAGAAGGTTTGCACATCGAATGGTTTTTCCAAAAGCATTCATCAATTCCATTCCTGGACCAAGGTTGATTCAGGAGTGAATCGCCCCATTGTTTCAATCCAGTTGTCACAAGCTTGATCTTTAGAAAAGATCTCACATGTCACCCACCAAGAGCTTGTTTGATGTTGGCTCTAGAAGGATTTCCATCTTCATCGTGAATACTTTTACATACCACTTAGATGTTCTGGCAATACCACAAGGATAATGCGTAGGACTCTTAATATATATACTTACTTTCCACATTGTGTGAAACAACAAGTCTTCAAGAATTTAGTGTCCTAATGAGATGTTGTGGATGATCTCTTGGCTCTAGACTCAATAGTGCACATTTGGTTCCTATGCCGGAGACTAGGGAGAGGGTCTCCTTCTTCAATATCAACAATCTCTAAGAGAAAGTCGATAGATAATGTCGGTTCCCCGTGAGAATGAAACAAGCCCTTTTAAGAGGAACTTGAGTAGCTTGGGAAGTTTTAGTGCAGTGCGTCACTGGGTCCATGACGTCTTGTCTTAAATACCAGTGTTACCTTAGTAAACACCAGTAGCATATGTATTGAACCCGGTTACTGCCCTAAGGTTGAATTAATGTAGGGCTATTTCTTTTCACCCTTTTCATATCAATTTCTTTTTCATTCTTCAACCCCTTCAGTGCTTACCGAGACTTCATGACTAGAACCTTGTTGGGTTTATTCCAGTACTAGCTCAGTCTCAGTCCGCACTCTTCCCACATTCTCATTTTTCTCCTTTTTTCATCATACCTAAGGACTCTACACTATCTAGTGGATTGTCCCTGGGAAGATCCCTCCGGTTCTGGCGGATCGTGGGAACAAATACCTAACCTCACCATCCTTATAACTCCATGCATAAAGTAAAATGGTCGGTCTTTTGGTACAGTTCATTCTTCCTTGAAACCAATTGAAAAATCATTTGGAAAAACAATCAAGGTACCTGTGATACGAGATCAAAGCATTTTGTACCCTAATAGTTTTGATCATTTAGAAAAACTCCCCCTCAACTTGTGTGTATGATTTAGAAATTGTTTAGCACAAGGAGGCAAGAGGACTTTGAAATATTTTCTTTAATCACAATTTTCATATGAAAAAGCCATTTGATTTTCATGGTAAAATTCTCCCCCTCAATATGTGCATAGGATATTTGAAATAATTTTATCACATACAGGCAAGAGTTCTTTTGAAGTACATCCACGATCACAAAAGCCATTAAGAAACCATTTGAAAACTCAATCAAGGTACTTTATAAATCACTTTAAAAAACTTTCGTACCTCGATAGTTTATTTGCTCCCCCTCAATATGTGCTTCGAGATTCGAAAGCGTTTAGCACATATGAGAGAGCAGCCTGCACAATTAAATCAAAACGATCACCTTTTATCAAATTTCATTATTAAATCACAAATTCTCCCCCGATCAAAAATATCAAACCCTTTGAGATTTTGGATCCCAGGTGATTTAATTAGGTTTAGAAAACATGGGAGAAAATGTGGCCTTGTTTAAATACTCATCTGGTTTTTGGATAAATCCTCCTCCTCAACATGTGCATTGTGTATTTGAAATCGTTTGGCACATGGAGGCAGGAGTGCCTTTGAAGGACTAAAACCAATTCCATAAAAACAGATTTGAGATTTAAATCACGATCTCTCCCTTGATAAAAAATATCAAACCATTTGAGATTTGTGATCTCATCTGATTTAAATTATTTAAAAGATTTTGGGGAAAGACGTGGCAAGATTTGATTTTGAAAAATGACAGATAGGGACCATTTTAAGACATTAAAGATTGTTAGTATCAGGTATGATTGTTTTATGAGATCTTTAAGTAAAATAAAACAATTTCACAATCAAACAAGAACATAAAAAATTTCATTTTGAAAGACCTTGATTCAAAAGAAAAATCATACCATGACATAACATTAAATCTTTAGATCACCACTTATTATCGTACAAAACGGAACTTTTGTGAAGAAATATCGTTTGAAAATATTTTATTTTAAATCACTCTCCCCCTCAATCAATGACAGAAGTCAATAATTGAGTGACTTAGGTTTTGATAAAAAGAAGTCCGGTGATTTTCAAAATTTAGTTCAATTTATTTTCAAAACAATATTTTTTCATTTTCAAAAACAATTTAATCAAATTAATCAAAATTGTTTAAAAATGGTATCCTGCACAAAGATACATTAGTGGTTGAGAAGCTTCCGTTGTTGTTGTTGTAGGGTTTGGAAGAAAAACCATCTGCAGATGCAGTGAGACTTCTTCTTACGTTGCATTTTGAATGCCAACTGAGGTCAAATTAAGCTCTGTTTCTTCAATCACTTAGAAGAAAACCATCTGCTGATTCAGTGAGACCTCTTACGTTGCATTTATGCCAACTCTCCATTGAAGTCAAATTAAGCTCCGTTTCTTCATTTGTCAACCCAAGATATAGTTACACTTTCCTTTCGGCATCCAATCATCATATTATGTGGGATCCGGATCGGGAACATTCTTATATACCAATATACCTGCATACGTTAGTGAACACACATACAAATATATGGTGGTCGACATCACCCAAACAACAATCGACTAATAAAAGTCAATGCAACGTATCAATCAGATCATATAAATGTATGGGAATAATGTGTTCATCAAACTCTAATCATCTAAACCTAACAATCATATCCTAGGCACCTAGTCCTTCAACATAGGTTAACATAATTTTTAATTAAGCATATTAGGATAATTAGAAAGCCCGTTAGATGATGTAAATATGAAAATATTCTCCCCCTCAATCAATGACTTATTCTTCTGAAAAGGTTAAAAGCGCTGAAGACATTGATTGAGTTTTCAATATTTTTTTTTTAAAAAAACTCTAAATCTGATAGATTTCCATGCAACTCATTTACCACCATTTTTGAAAACAACAAATATTTTTCTGAAGAATTTTAGACGGAAAAACATTTGTGTAGGAACAGCAGTCCTTCGACATACTTTCCTCATTTTTGTTTTTGGGATAAGTGCACGAAATATTTGAAAAATTGTTTAGCGCAGCACTTTCCTTTCTTTAAGAACGGGTTGCTATCGGAAATAATAGCAAGCCATAGTTTTAAGCACGGGTTACAGTCTGAAGTAACTGCAAGCCATTGTTTGTGACATGTTTTAGAAAGAAGTATTTACACCTCCTGTTCGAACTTCATCTATGGTCCCGTGTCATTATTGAATGACATTTCTAAGACCGCAGATGTTATCGATACCAGAAGACATGTCATGAGAAAACAATATTTTTGGAATTTTTCAAATTTTCTGATTTTTATGGGTTTTTGTTGGTTTTATATTTTTCTATTTTCTTTTTCTTGGTTTTATATTTTTGTATTTGGTTTTAGAAAAATATTTACAAGGATAGAATAGATGATATAGTTAAAGAAGATGATGATACGAGTACCGAGATAAGGATATCGAACAACCCCGTTGTAGAAGATAGAAGTCATCATCCCTAAAACTTTCACCACCAAAGCTTCCAAGACTCTTGAATCGAAGAGAGAAATAGAGCCACTTGAAAGTGAGACTTTGGCAGCTTCCCCCCAAACCGAAAATCCATGTGATGAGCAGATTCGAAGCTCTATTTCAAGCTTGCCTTAGCTAGGTGCACAGAGAAGCACACCATTATCATAAATCCAGCTGCTCATTTTAAGAACGAAAATCGAGATTCTTCGTTCGGGGTTATATCATCAACAAGAATAGCAACGTATCATCCCACTCATAAATAATCTTCTCAAATTTCATAACCACTAAAGTCTGAAGCAATCCATTCCAAAAAGTTGTCAAGAGACCACTTCCCCCGTGTAGTTTAAATGATGCAGTCAGTCTCTTAGTATAATGCTCAAGAACTCTCCCGAATACACTTCATGAGGGGAACGAAGAACACCTTCCCATGTTCACATTTTTCTTCCCTGATGAACGTGTATGAAGCTCAAGAACCCGAAGTACACCAATATCCAAGAACTCTCCCGAATACACATCATGCCCGGAGAGAAAACACCTCCCTAATGTTTGTGGTAAACAATGGCTTTCTTCCCTGATGATCGTGTATGAAGCTCAAGGACCCGAAGTACACACATTCCCCAAAGAGAGAATAACCGATAACATTGAAGAAGCAGGCCGAATCACTGATTATCTCTGCGGATGACAATCTCTGCGGATGTCAACACCAGAATAAGTGATTATATCTCTGAATCACTAATTAAGCCCTCAAGTGAGACAGCTGAGCGCCCCCAATGTACACAATTCTCTCTCCCCTGATGATTGCGATAACATCGAGATCATCACACACCAGTGTACCTCTTTTATCTTCAGAAACGTTCATTTACATCACTTCCCCCACGTCGTTGGAATAATAACACTAAAAGCCTTGATGAGTAAAACCTTGAGTTTCTCTGCGGTCATCACATTTGTTTTCCCGGGATATCTTCAATCACTTAGAAGTATTAAGTTCATCAAGTTTACTCGCCATGAGTCAAACCTTGAGTTTCTCTGCGGTAATAACATTTGTCTTCCCGGGATATCTTCAATCACTTAGAAGAATTAAGTTCATCAAGTTTACTCGCTTTGTGTTTAGATGTGTGTCTCCTTGCCCCTTTCTGGTTTTATTACTTCAGAATCAGCAACAAATAATAAGCCCAAATACTTGAAATCTTTATGAGAAGAACACTAGAACTCTTGTGAGAATCAACTTGCTGAAGACTCTCTCTGACTATTTTAATCAACCCTTATGTAGACAATTTGAAGTGACCACTGAAGAAGAAAACCCGATATACCATACATGAAACTGAAGTCAACTTCCCCACATTTGTATCTTACGCTTGCACCCAATAATGGAAGAACGGTGTAGAGAATTTATGCTTCAAGCAAATCTCTAAGTACTCACTACCCAAACAAAGTATGAGACATTAACACCTCTTGCGATTATCCACACCGTCATATGCGTGTGACACTGAGTAAAACAAAGTAACTCCTAATAGTGATAGTTAACCAGGTCTTCAACCATCCACCTCAACTGCTGGTAACTAGATAAACCAAGTCTTCAACTCAAATTCTTAAGCCCGTGCAAGTTATCAAATAAGATCACGCCTTTGTGAAAGTCAACTTCAATCTCAAATAAGTGATAAATGATTAGCTCCGAAGTAATCAAATTGCGTCAAATGTCCAACACGTGAATAAATGTACAACCGGATGTACATTGACCCACTTAATGAACCGGAACAAATGATTCCTCAACATCAATTCCATCTTCCTAAAGATATACATATAGAGACTGATCTGGAAGATTTACCAATAATGTCTTCAAGCGGATGAGGTAGTCATTTTCCTTAATGTTCATGTGGTTGATTTACAGAGTGCACAATAATCCGTGAAGATTTGGTAAAGGAATACCAAAGAGCGGATCATTTTTCATGAACAATAATCCGTGAAGATTTGGCAAAGGAATACCAAAGAGCGGATTATTATTCAATAGTGCAACTGCAATATTACAATAGTCAATATCAACGCCTCCCATAAACCGACAATCTGTTTGATTTAGATAATCAAATGCAACTCGTCTTTAGTCTTCTAACATGTAGCAGACAATGTAGAACTGACTGTAGACTCGACCTTCTTCAAGATTGTCCGAATGGGGAATAGAGTGTTAACATCTTCAACTCACACCAAAAAGCATCCCACCAAAAAGCATCCCAATTAACTTACATCTTGCAAATCCCCTTAACTAAAATCCCTCCCAATCAAACAAGAACAGAAAGATGTTCATCAAGGAAATCAACAATCAGGCTGCACCGAACACACAAGATGGTAACGCCAAACTACCAATCACCTCAAACAAGAACAGAGAGATTGTTCGGAATCATCATGTTGATGTATACATGAAGCATTAACCGGAAGCACTTTGTCGATAAACTCATCAATCTGAGTGAAGATGTCAACCAACGACTCATAGAAGAAAAACTCCATGTAAAGATGACCCGATAAGAAGAAGCTCGGTTCTTACATGAGTTTAGAGCCGTATGACCATTTATATTCTCAAATATCAATCAACAATGCAAAAAATTCACACTTCTTCTCCCCCTCAAGAATTGCATACGGAGATGCCATTCTTGACTATACAAGTGAGTATCTTCTAAATGTATTCTATTCACACTTCTCCCCCGCAAAATTAGCACGTGATGTCGCCATCTTCATTATAATCGAGCAAGTGGAATGATAAAAACAATCAATGGTAGCCCGGTTCACTTGATGACTGAAGCGCATGGAAAAAGTATGAAGCATGTTGATGAGAATGGTCATTAATGAGAAGATTTCTCTTCTTTCAAAGATAAAGCGCACATACACGTACACTTTTCTTTTATTTAGAGTACGAGGCATGAACTGTAGTGTTCATACATCATAAATTTGAAGTACGAGGCCTGAACTGATGTGAACAGACGTCATAAGAAGATTTCTCTTCTTCGGAAGATAAAGCGCACTGAAACGTACACTTTTCTTTTCTTTAGAGAACGAGGCATGAACTGTTGTGTTCATACGTCATAAATCTCTCTCTTTTCTTCTACTCTTGGCAAACTTGTAATCACCCCATTATCATTCAGTAGGCTATTTGTCGTGACAGCTGATGGAGAAAACCCAATATGATGAATTTGACCCTGAAGTAAACTACCCCGAACTCGTGACTTAAACTTGCACATATGTAACAAAGAGCGGTGCCGAGACTTCATCCTCCATTGAATCTCTAAGTACTCTATACTCTTCATCCAACCAACCATCAAGTAATAGACGTACATCACCTCTTGAGAATCCACAATTCAATGTGACACTGAGCACTACAACGTAACTCCTTAAAGTGATAGTTATTTTGTGGTGGTATGAGCCCAATTCCCCCAAGTGGTAAAAGAAAAGGTAAAAGACACCCAACAATAACTAGATTTCCAAGTCTTCGTTTTTTAATAATAAGCTTGAACAAGGATCATGAAGAATCTTCATCCAACCATCCCCGATATCTTTAGATACTAAGTACACTCACCCGTGATATTTCACTTCAGCCTCAAATAAACAATAGTGAATTAATTCCGTTGTCACATCTTCTTGGTTAAAAGCTCAAATCTAGCCTCATTTGACATTTTAAGTGAACTATGATAATGGTTTCATCCCGACCATGGTTAAAAGCACATAACCCCGTAAAACAATGTAATAACCAAACTGTTATGACGAAAATCCAAACACACATCCAATTCATGAAGTACACCTTTTTATCCCTTCTTCGAAGTAGAAACCGTAGCACTAGCATCAGAAAGGATCCCATCCTACACTTTCCTTTCTCCAGGATGGTTCCATCATCACGGGATTTTACAATTCTATGGTTTAAACCGAGAAATAGTTTCTTTCGCGGGATTTTACAAAACCATGATTAAACCGTAAGATAGATCCGGAAATGCTCATTACTTTAACCAGGATGTTTTCATTGTCACGGGATTTTACAAGTCTATGATTTAAACCGAGAAATAGGTTCTTTCGCGGGATTTTACAACATCAAGACAAAACTGTAAACAATGTCAGCTTGAATGAGTTATGACAACCTTGGTTTCGGTGAATATCTGTTTTAGGGGAACATGCAGCGGTTCATCAACGGTTCATTATTCAACATCAATAACATCATCAACCATCCAGTAAACACTTTGGTAAACACATCATTCACGCATTCTGTCGGCTATTATGTTGACCATATGGAGAAGTAAACCCGATATGCCAAACTTGATCATGAAGTAAAATTCCCCAGATTTGTTACTTAAACTTGTACTAATCCTTGTGAACAAGAAATGGTGTACCCAATGTACAAAACCTCTTGACATTCTCACCTGACTGAGACACCGAAGTGATAGCTACGTTGTGTGTTAAGTGAGAAAGAATCACAAACGCAACTAAATAGCCAAGTCTTTATCACCCTCTATAAATGCCCAAACAAGTCATCTTCGCGGAATGGTAGAAAGAAAGAAGATGAAATAAGTAAACATGCCCGGAAAAACCTCACATCAAACCCAAATAAGAAATATCGTACATACAACCCCATAGTTAACATTTTTCCAATAAGCACTTCAAGCCGCGACATAATGATCTTCGTGAAAATGTGTAGACCAAATTGTCAAATCTCATAACCCAACAAATCTCAGCATCATATCAACTCGAGTCTCATAATCACACTATATCCTTAAAAAATTACCACATGATTGCTAAGTAACATCAAACGTATGTCACAAAAATTTGAGCCTTTTATACCAATTTTTTAACCCGAACCACTGTAAACAATCTTTAGCATAATAGATCATTATGTCCAATAACTCATTCAGCATGTCGGTTCAATTAAAAAAATTCGAAGTAGCAATATACCGAGGCCTATTAATCATTTAGTCCAATATCATTTCATAGATCAACATCCAATCTTACCGAGAATCCCAATTCAAAGCATATGTGGGATTGGATAATATTCGGTTAAATGGTGCTCAAGACAATTAACACCCCATGAATAAACTTTGTGATATTTCGGCCCATATACATAGTACCTGTCCGTTTAGCCCAAAATACTATCCTGTCAAAATCCCAATCAAATCTCAGCGCAAGGCCCATTAGCACAACTTGGAATAACAAAACCGGTTTATGGGTGCCCTAATTATTTGGGTATTTAACACACGTATCTCACACACATCACATTTTCACAACCCTAATTCCCACTCATATCATTTCCTCCGCCTCTCACATTTACCAAACCCTAAATCTCCAAAAAAAATGCAGCAACCCTAAAACACACGCCTCATACCATCATTTATCAATATAGAACATTAAGACTAAGTCATAGGATTGGCAAGAGGATGTCTTAAATCGCCACAGGGATGGTATAACAATGAATCGTAAGACCTTGCCACAGGGATGGTGTTGAGGACACGAGACAGCCACGAGATGGACCAAGCTCATTTGAGATGACATCAAGGTAGGTAATAACTCATGAATTCGTTGTGATTTGATATATTAACCTTTAACAAATAAAAGGAATGAGTTGACAGATTTGTTAACATCACCCCTTTGTTATATTCGGATATAGAAATAAAACCATTTGATCTATGATGATGATTTTCGTGTATACGACTCTCGGCAGTCATGTCGAACCATGTGATAATCACGAAAAATTCTGAGATACAATCCATTTATAATATCTCTTTTGATTTTGTTTAAAAGTTTGATTTATGAACGAACAACTGGAAAATGATAACATAGTTGTTATTGTTCTTCCATTTCTGATTCGGATATTATCAAAGATTTAAGATCAATGATGTTTAGAGTTCAACTCATGTGCGTGACCCTTGAGGCATAATAGTATATTGAAAAAGGCATGAGAAAAGAATGACTCTGAGATCTTGCAAATTAATTACCCTTCGAGTCTTGTTGAAGTTGTTGAGATAAGGAAGGTTTGAGTACATTAGATTTTTGTTGAAAAATGAGGTCGGCATTGAGTCATTTGATAAATGGTGTATGTGGTCATTGTAAAACACTTCCCCATCCTTTTCTTTTGTTAAACCGTAGTCAATAGTTATTAGAGTGGTTATCCTTTCTGTTGCAATGGTTAAATCAGCTGTCATCAAGAAAAATCAACTCGCATCAGTTTTAATTAACAACACGCATAGTATTTTGACTCAAAAATCAAAACACACAACTCGCATATGGCAAGTCGCTTTTGAAATTGTTAAAAAAACAACTCTCATGTTTTTCAAAGATTTTAATAACAACTCGCATTCATGAATGCTAGTAGACAACTCGCATTCAAGAATGCTAGTAGACAACTCGCAACAGGTTACTTGAACCTGGGCAGCATCTCAACTCGCATTTTTAACAGATTAGACAACTCGCTCAATAGCAAGCTGTAAGTCGCATCTAAGAAATCAGCACATAACTCGCATAGATGAATGACATAGCAGCAGCAGACCATAACTCCAATACTCAGACCCAGAAACTGCTTAAGGAAAAACCATCATTTGACCCGTATTTGACCAATGAGAACTTAACCATTTTGATCAAAAAGATAGAACTTTTAATAACCACTGTTCTGAAAAAAACTGAAAAACAGTTTACTCATGAATATTGTTATACCACACAAATGGTATTACTTAAGACATGTAATAGAACAAAGTTAATAAACTGTTATGACCACACAAACATTTAGACACATGAACACCATTGAATGACTAACACTTAAACAAAACAGGATACAAGCAACAAACTTTAACATAACCAACTCAAAACTCATTCAACCATCACAATAAACACATCAACCCGCACACGAACCGTACAAACCGCATACACCAACGAGTGCCAAAAACCATACGAAACATCAAAACAACAAAACCTTGGCTCTGGTACCAATTGTTAGGATCCAATATTTATGTTGTTTGATGATTCGGGTGGTCTAGGACAATGATTAAACAAGAAAGCCATTTAGAGAGATGAAGAGAGTTGAGAGGAGGTTTCTTGAAAGAGAGTTGCTTATCAAAAGTGAAAGGTTTATTCAAAGAAGCCACACCCCTTCCATGGATGGAAGGGGTATTTATACTTACAAATAATACGACCTCCTATCGGCCTGTGGATCAGGTATACAATGGGTAAAAACCCGTCCTTCCTCCACGGTGTTACTCTAAACTAAACTACGCTACAAACTAACTAATAAACTACTAAGTAACGTAAATAACGACTAGTCTACGAGCTAACTTATGCTAGATAATATTTGGGGTGACCGATACTTTACTATGGAATTTTCTAATTCCTAACATCTTCCTACTAGCAGTGGGCATGTCGGGTCCTTATTCATGTCTAGCACATGGAAATCCGCCAAAAGAGTCAATTCTCCTACGTGTACTACCATGTCTTTTATTATCCCTACCAGATATGCAATACTACCGTCCGCTAGACCTAAGATGGTTTTCGTTGGTTCTATCTTACCTAAGTTAAGGCTTCTATGGAGGGACAACGGAACAAGATTGATGCATGATCCTAAGTCGGCTAGAGCATCGAGAGGTTTGAAAGTTCCAAGCCTACACGGAAGAGTAAATAGCCCGGGATCGTCTAACTTCTTAGGTAGATTATTTTGCACAAAAGCGGACCCATGTTTCCCAAGTTTAAGTTCTAACTCATATTTTTCTTTTAAAGCATTATAATAAGGTGCATGAGCTAAGACTTCAAGAACCGGTTTTTCTTGATGGAGTTCCTTATACTCCTCCTCTAGATTAGGTTTGGGTTCTTGGTTGACGGGTTCCTCAAGAGTAGGTTCTACCAATGGTGCGGGGCATTGGTATCTCATTTTGGATTGCTTGGAACCTTGGTTGATAGCGTTTACCGAGTGAACCGTTTGGTGTGAGGGGCATGGATGTGCACTCTCCCATGGTGAACAAGAACATGAAGTCGATGAAATTGAACTCACTTTTGGGTTCTTTATAGTATCACTTGGGAGTGCTCCAATTTCCCGGTCATTAAAGACTTTTAAGAGGGCATCAAGCTTGTTTGTCATCTCTCCTTGTCGTTGCTTGAAATCGGCTTCAAGCTTAGTTAATCGAGTTTCTTGATATGACATGAATCTAGATGCAATTGCCTCAAGACTAGTGCGGTTCCCGGTGTTTGGAGGATTGAACCTATTAGGTGGACTAAATGAGCTTTGGGGTGTGCTTGAATTTTGGTTCCACTTAAGGTTAGGTTGATTTCTCCATGAGGGGTTGTAAGAGTTTCCTAAGTTGTTTTGTTCAAGCTTGAAAGTGTACCACTTCTCTCTCGCTCCATCGGTACGCGTGGAGGCGTAGTCCACAAAAGCTTGTTCAGGGAGTCTTGTGCAATCACGAGTGTCATGGGGACCACTACATAACTCACAAGGTAGAGTGATTTTATTCACTTGATGTGAAGACTTAGGATTTTCGTAGGATCTCATTAGGAATTTAACTTGGTCTTCAAGCTCGAGCATCCTACGGTCGGAAGATTGTGAGTCAATGGGAGGCAAGGAGATTGCCTTAACAGTTTTGGGCAACTCACGGGGGTCATTCCAACTTTCGTTGTCATAGAGAGCAAGGTCCTCTATTATACCCCATGATTCTTCCGCGGTGAGATCACTAAGTTTTCCACCGGCCGCTTGGTCAATGGATCGCTTGGTGGGGAAGTTGACATGATTATAGAAGAGTTGGACTTGAAGCCAAAGATCAATGTCGTGATGAGGGACTTTATAGAGTAAGTCCTTGAATTGAGTCCATGCTTCGTAGAGAGATTCGCCTTGATGTTGTTGGAACATCAAGATATCATTCCTAAGCTTAGTGGTTCTCCCCGGTGGGAAAAATTGAGCAAGGAAGCGAGAGGTGAGATCATCCCAACTTGAGATGGAGCCGGCGGGAAGTTGCTCAAGCCAATTACCAGCTTGGTCCCGTAGAGAGAATTGGAAGAGACGCAGACGCGTGGTCTCCCGAGTAGTAGCATCGAGGTCGAAGGAATCGACAATTTTAAGGAAATCCTTAAGATGCAGATTAGGATCTTCGGAACGAAGTCCATGGAATGCACATCCGTTTTGCACCAACCGGATGGTGTCGGATCGCAGGGCCATAGTTTGGGCTTGGTCGGGAAGCTCATTGGTTTTCCTATAGCCAAGGTGGCTTGGTCTCGAGTATTCACCAAGAGTACGGCCTCTTGGCGGGTCATTTGGTGGTAGGTTGATGAATGGTGGTTGGTTATCACCTTCTATGATGAAAAGTGATGGGGTTACGAACAAAGGTCACGAAGAAGGGGGATAGACTACGAGGAAGCTAAAAATTGGGGAAAAAATTTACTTGATAGGAATCAGGCAAGGAAACCTAAACGAGGTGGACTCCTAACTAGCTATTCTATTCTCCGGCAGCGGCGCCAAAAACTTGATAACGCTACACGCGTCGTTTGGGGTCAAAGGAACTTCCTTTTCTTCGAGCAAGTTTTTCAACACCCTAGGCAGTGAACCTAATCGTTGTAGTGTAGTATTAGGGTAAGCCACGGGAATTGATATCGTTCTCTAGGGGAATAGAAATGCTAGTGAGAAGTTACTACGCTAAGGTTGGGGTTGAGGAAGATTATTTTTTGTCTTTTTATGTTTTTTGGAAATTGAAAAGTACGAATCTCGGGGTTAGGATTTGGGGGTTGGTATTTCTACTGATTACTCTACTTATCTAATTATCTAATCTAGTGGTGTATGTAGTCTATGTCTAATTATTGTGTGCTCGTATGATGATTTAAAGATGTGTTTACTTAGGTTTTATTACTCCTTAATTATCTCCTATTGATGGTTGAATTGTCACGTCCTTATTCTTAATCGCGTTGTGTGTCTAAGGTCGTAGGGTATGTGTTTATCCCTAACTCTTTGAAACTACCAAAGGTTATCACCTACAAAATCTCTAGGATTTATAAACATAACGCTAAGGTACTCTTCGGATGGTTTAGCCTACAATGACTCTAGGTACTATAAGCTAAGGTTCAACAAAGATTAATCAAGCATTAACTACACAACGGATGACCTATCACAATACTAGATCATTAACAATTAAGATAAGAGACAACCAATCAATATTCAATAATTAAATTTCATATTCCCTAAGCAAACACACAAGTAAATTAGCCGGACATGGGGAACATGCAAGCATACACACAATTAATTGAAGACATAATTGAATTAATGAAGTAAAACACTTATCTTGAGGTAAGATAGGGTATGGAACCCTAAAATACTGTACAAGACAGCCTTGGTTCGGTTTAGGTTTTTACTCCAAAAGACTACACACTGCAAACTAAAAAATTCGGATTCTATATATAAGATTACAAATGCGACGGCGTCACCCTTTGATTTGTGACGCCGTCGGGTCGCCGTCATTAGGGTTTCGTCTTGTCCACGTTAGTCTTTCCACGGCGTCACCTTATGCTTGTGACGCCGTCCCCTTCAGTCTCTGACGTCGTCT
The DNA here is from genome assembly GCA_910596185.1 of Chrysanthemum makinoi. Taxonomy (NCBI): domain Eukaryota; kingdom Viridiplantae; phylum Streptophyta; class Magnoliopsida; order Asterales; family Asteraceae; genus Chrysanthemum; species Chrysanthemum makinoi. The sequence goes on along the minus strand of OU343222.1, from coordinate 314,473,502 downwards.
GGATCAAATCAAGGTCGTCTGAGTTGCGACGCTCTACTCTTTTAAAACCTGAAGCCGTCACTTGTAAATGAGCAATTTGGCATCTGAGCCGTCACAAAAGTTGTCCGACGGCGTCACTATTTTGTGCCTGACGCCGTCCCCTTCAGTTCTAGCTGCCCGAGTGTCTAGATTCTTGACTTTGGCCATTTTCTTCGTATATTCGCGCCTTTTCGTCCGAATAAGTGTCATTCCAGCATTTTGCCTTCAAGATACCTAAAAAGTGAAAAGGAACGATATTAAGAAATAACTGATACAAAAGTGATCAAATAAGGGCTTAAACGACCCCTCAAAAAGGTACATTTTAAAACCTTATCATTTGCACATAACACAAATTGAATTTAAGACATCTCAATAGTTACTAAAATCACTTGCCACCAGGTCACCCTTAACTTATTATATTTGATTGCAAAACAATATAGCACTACAAGATAAATGACATTTAGTGACTGAAAAAAAGTGTCAGAAAAAGCATAAAATCAGTCACTAAAGGCATTTTGGCCTTCTCCCACTGAAAGAAAAAGAGACACTAACGGACCCATCACTAACGGTCTTTTTTGACGCTTGATATCAGTCACAAATGGTCTGTTACATTTCGTGTCTGACTGTTATGTGTCACTATAGGTTCCAAAATAAAAACTTAAAACAGTTTCTTAGTGACTGAATTATATCAGACACTAAAAGTCTTGAACAATCATTTTTCCATCCCCACTGCATTTTTCCCATTTCTACTGCATCAATGTACTAAACGTTAGTCTGATAACCATTTTTTGGCAATTAATTTACTAATACGCACCTATGATCATATAAATGATACCATTACTATAAGATTCTAAATTACTGCAATATAGGAGGTTGTACAATTAGATATAGACTTTTGCCGTTTTAACCCATTTGACCCACTGCATTTTAGCTACAAGGCTTATTTGATCCATTTGAGAAGATACACAACTGAAACTGAACTACTCATAAGTGAGTGGTTCAAGTTTGCCAGATTTTCTGAAAATTATTTAACAAAATTATACGAAAGAACATAAACATCGAAGATACTTCTGCCCATTTTTTAAGCCACCAAGTACGAGCGAATTCCATAACAGGTCGAATTTGTTCCGGCGATTGTACATCATGCGGGTTAGATAATTGTGAACCTCTTTAGGACCAAGTGAGTTCCCATCATCCCACATGTTGTCACCCAAGCTATGTAAAACAGTAAGTGGTCAAATTTTGTTACTGGAAAAGTCAAAATAATAAGGATCAGTATCAATATAACTAATACAAAAAACCAAATACTTACATAAGCTCATTATATATGCTTCAACGTCTTTGTCACAAAAACAATAGAGAAAACATTAAATTCTATGCCGTTAAAGAAGTCACTTAAAGTGGAGTAGAACCAATCAAGTTAATTAATCTAGCATTACAATTTCAGAAAACACTAATAAGGTGGAGTGGCAAAGAACGAATAACTACTTGGTTTAAATCTATCAGTGTTTACGGATAACCCCTTCTTCTTAAGGTTTAGTGATTACAGGAATAGCGTAAGTCACAAACAGAGCTTCAGTTGCAAATATTGCTTTATCTACACATTGCTTTATCAGGATGTGAAGAAAAAAATCCACTATTTAAAAGTAATGAATAGAGTTTCTGAATAGAGACTGACCTTCCACTATTTAAAAAAATCCAAAGCTTTAACAACGGCATTAGCTTTTACAGATAGAGGCCCGTCGAATTAATTTGCCTATTACCATACAACAAAAAGATCTGTTAATAATATAATCACAACAAGATTGAAAAAGCAAAAAAGGATCTAAAGTATATAGACACAATAGCTGAGAAATTACAAAAATATAACATATATCATACCAGAGCATGTCGATCCCTAGAGCTAAGTGGAGCACATTCTGCGTCATTGACATCTTGAACATCGTCACCATTTTTCAACTTAATAAGCATATCCTGATGAGGACCAGAATCATGCCAGTCTTTTAGGTTAAACGTGTAGGCTATGAGGTAATTAAAGTAAGACGCAAAGGTCAAATATGTTACCATATTTGATAAGACCATGTCTACCATAGGAGCAGCTGTAGCTTTTAGTAAATGTCGGTGCAAAAGAGCCTGTACCATCGCAGTAAGCAACTGTTAAGTCCATAGAGGACACACACATTATTAGTAGAAAATAAGTGTTATGGATGTCGAGGTTGATGGGTTATCGTCAAACAAATCTAAACCTTTCTCATATAGCTTCATATTCAGGGAAGGCTGCAAGCAAGAGGTTTTATTCATCAGAAAAGAGCATTATATTGCCTAAAATGGCCTATGAGTTATGACACAGAAACACAGATTAATTTTAATCCCTTGTACCCCTGCTTACCTCATCAAGTTTCTTCTGCAAATTATCAAGGACACGTTTAATGCTCTACAAGAACTGCATCAAACAGCTGCAAATCTACAGAAGACATTAAAAAGGTAAATTAGTAAAAGTAAGTAAAGAAGATATAAAAGAGCAAATGAGACTTTGGCAGTAGTAATACTCTGAAAAGCAGTAATATAACTAGCAGTAACTGTTTCATCTAATATAACTAGTCTGCAAAATCTATGCTAATCCCTTCAAATATGACTCGTCTTCTTGACCACCCCCTGCAGATTTTTGATAACTGTCAGATAATGAGAGTAAGCTAATGGCACAAAAACAAAATCTAGAATAGATAACTATCAAACTCAATAGATACCCAAAGAGGTTTCATGACATGTCTATCTGGGGAGTACAGAAACAATAATTAAAAACAAAATCTGACACTAGGTGGTGAGACTAAAGATGAACCCCATAGTCTTATGAGACATCAAAGACGTTCTCAACTCCATTATTATAAACACAAGTGTTCTGTGCTAAGCAAGTTGAAGCCATAATGAATCGTATTACTTGAAGACATTTTTAAGCAAGCTGATTATAATTTTAGTTTTCTTATTTTGAACTTTTCAAGGAGCATGTAAGGACTTCCCCGTCTATATCACATTAGCACCTAAAATGGTATAGACTATTGAGTCTGATATTTCAATGTCATTAAGAAGATCTCATGTATTTGTTTTGAAAGGTGAAGACTTACAACACACTTTTCAAACACCTAATAATACCCCTGTTGTCTCAAGTGACACTTGTACCCATAGCCCTCTGGTAAATTTTTTCATATGATGGCAGGCTTAAATATATGGTAAAGAGATAACATTCAGAAAGGAAAATACTTATGGACAATTGTACCACTTTAAATGAATTAAAATAAAAAACAAAGAATGCAAAAAAGATGGAGTCTTGCTCAGTTCAAATTACATCTAATTCAACACTCTTTCAACATCTAGCCTTCTAATGTTATAAGCATGCACATCCACACATATGGAATAGCATACACGTCCGATGAAGATATTATATATACAAAGCGAGAATATTAAGTTAATACAGAGCATGTGAATAAAAGGTAGGTGTGATTTTTTCTTTACGAGCTTTTTTACTCGCCTTTTCTATTGTTCTGGAGATTGCAAATTTAGCTGATGAATCTAATATAATCTGCTTATTTTTTATAGCAATATAGGTGTGATTTAAACCTCGTCAAGCATATACTAATTCAACTTTAACCAGTACAACTTCTAGTTTATAATTTTGCCAGATATTATCTGCAAGGACATTAAAGCTACCATCTAACTTGACAATTTTCATACCAAAGGAGAATAACTAATGTGACAATTTTCATACCAAAGGAGAATAACTAACTTGACAATTTCATCCTATGTTTAACTTGAAAATTCTAAAAATCAGCCCCTTATATTCCCAGGATTATAGTTTATGCGTGCCAACAAAAATATTTATATTAATCGGGAGTGAACAAGAACAAAGGAGTGTGAGAATGGGAATGTTGAATAACAAAGCTTCTCAAACTTTGTGCAGAAGAAGTTAAGAACAAAAAGAAGAAGGCCCATAGACTATGACCAATGAGATGTAGGCAACGTAGCCCACAAGCCTTATTCCAATACGAAAAGTCTGAACTATTTCTGGTCAAATAAGTCAATTGTGCGCTTCTCTTGTTACAAAATACATATAACACTATATCCATATCTTATAACACGATAATCAATCAACGCACATAATAAGCAACATCTCTTCTCAAATATAAAATCATTCCGTAAACTAATCCTAAATCTAAAGGATCATACACATTAAAAAATTATCAATAAATATTCTCCCCAAGGCCTCAAAACTGAAACCAACGAAATGCTAAATGCTCATTGCCAAACTATCTTTCAATTTTAAAAGCCAAACGCTAAATGCTTAATGCTCCTAAATGCACTTAAAAGCTCCTTGCTAAACATAAACCTAACTCTAGCAACAAATAACGATCAGGTATAATAATTCCTCAATTTCATAACCTAAACACATACATCGATCAATTATCAAACAAAAACTATACAAATTAATCATCAAAATATTGTGAATCAGAGATTAAAATAACAAATTCAGCATGAAATAAGCTCAAATTAAGCGATTATTGGATCAGTGTAAATGAAACCCTAATTATTATAACACATCAAAGATTGTTTGTTTGTGTAAAAAAATAGATCAAATTAAAATGAAAGGAAAGGTGTGATTTAAACAAATCGATAAAAATTAGAGAAATAATACCTTCGGCGACGGTGATATGACCGGAGACGGTGAGATAACCGGAGAAGATGACCGTAGACGGTGAGATAAGCGGAAAAGATTACCGGAGACGGTGAGAGTAAGGTGGCCGGAGGTGAAGGTGTTGAACTGTTGATGGCCTGGGATTGGGCTTATTGTTAGATTTTTTTTTGAGATGGGATGTAATGTGCCTTGCACGTGGAAGTTTGTTTATATAACTTTTTCGTTACCTTTTCTTTGCCTTATAGTGTTTTTTATTAGCCGACTAAAGTGATGGCTTTAATGACGTTTTTAATCATCAGTCATAAAATGTTTCCGTCACTAAATGGCAAAAATTTTGTAGTGTATATTTGATCACAAAACAATGCACATTTTGTGTTTTCATGGGAATGAATTCAAAATTCAAGACCTGTACTAAATTTGTGCAATGTTACAACCCAAACATTCTTTAAAAGGTATGTCACAACTTATTAATTCGAACAAAACTCATATATATCACCCAAAAAAATTCAATTGTGAATCTTTTAAAGATCAAGGCTTGATTGAGAATGAAAGAGCCCAGATAATGATGTGTACGGATTCAACCATTATTAGGGTTTAATTAATAATAAAAAAAAACCTAACGCTAGACTATAAACAACACATGAGACATGTGAGCACACACAATATATAACTCTTGCAGAAAGTAGTATTTGATGTCATGTACAATATTGCGAAACTACAATTCTTGGGTGGATACAAGACAAAGATTTTGGTACGTCACGTGCAAGTATACTAGCTTTCTTTTTCCTCGTTTATGTATTACTCGTATAATCAACTAGTTGAGGATGCGATGTAAAAGATGTGTTGTAGTTGGCGTCATAATTTCAATTATTATCATAGTCTTTAGCATCTCATTGAAGATGTTGTTTAGGAGGAAGAAATCAGTAAGTACCAAATTTATCACTGTCTTCAATTCTAAATAAAATCTTCATGTTTCAAGCTTAGCAACCGAAAACTCAAAGTTGATACGTTTCTTACTCTTGAGTTTAACCGAATTCGTACACGTTTTATTGTTATTATAATCAACTAATTTTTATATATAACTAAATCCTAGACCCGGATGGGCTAGTTTCATGAATTTATATTCAATGAAGTTGATATATTAAATTTTATATCATACTAATTTTAGCTTAGACAATTTGGATACATGCAACATTACACATTAATTGAAAAACTTTTAATCACGTGTTCGAAAGATGTAAAAACATAAATTAGGAAAAATGAATTATACTAAGATAAGTTTAAACTATATTTATTTCATACATATATAAAGTTTATAGTATGTAACATATATTATCGTATTAATATATAAAAATATATAAAGATAAACTTTCATACGTAAAACTTTTAGTAAAATAAGATATCGTTCTAACAATTAGGTACGATAATTGTATACGTATATATAGTATAAGTACACATTGATATAACTTTTGGTTTTCAGACCCAACAAGCTGAGGCCTTAACAATATAAAAGAATTTCCAAAAACAGTATCAGTTATTCCTTTTGGCTTAGCAACAGAAACTGTTGTTTTTGCCTTAGCAGTACTAAATGTTGTTTTCTTTTGAAAAGGCCTTTTTACAGATGAATGTGCTTTATTTGAAAACCGTAACCTGGATTAAGCTAGGATTAGTTAATACTGCTGGTTTAGTAACATTTTGCTTGGCAGTATTGACTGATACATATCCATATTTTATTAACACTGCTCTTGGAACTATATTTCTTTTATCATTTAGGTGAATATTTTTAGAAAAACTCTGGTGATTCACCCTCCTAGCATAGTTTCCAACAGGTTTTTGATAGTAAAAACAATTATCCTGCAAATGTTCAAAACTACCAAAATGATAACAAGCCTTGTTAAACATCTCAAAGTCACTTCCTAACCTTTGTGATATCATGTTATTAAAATTTCTCTGGTTATCTCTAGGCCTATTACTGTACTCCCTAGGTTGCACAGTGTACTTAACAATTTTCTTAGACAACTTATCACCAAACCTAGGTTTGACAAACTTAATTTGTTCAACACTAGGTTTAATTATGTTTCTTTCAACCTTAGGTGTAGACTCAACTTGTTCCTCATCGTCATCAGACATCCAATCTTTAATGATAGGTGCATCAGAATACTTCTTTTCAACTTTAGGTCTCTCCTCATTAGACTTACTATTCTCACCAAAAGATTTATCATCATACTCAACTACACAAGACAATTTAGGTATAGGAGGCACATACTTTCATGTTATTGAAGGGGGAACTACATTAAAACCTATACCACTACCTCTCCTCATAAGTTGACACTCAATTGTCTTATTTACACTTTCAGATGCAAATTCAAGCTTATTTACTTTAACTTGATGTTTTTCTTTTTCCTGATAAGTTGCATCTTTTTCTCTTTTGAGTCTGTTCTAACCTTCTAGTAAGTTCATTAATGACATTCTCGTTAACATAAAGTTTACTTTCTAGAATATTAACCTTCTCAACATACTCTGTCTCATTATGTTTAAAGAATTCAAGTCTTTGCTCAACAGATTTTAAGCCTACTTTATAGCCTAAATTATCTAACCCTAGCTTCCTTACATCTTCAATTAGTTTTTCATTCCTAGCCTTAAGTGCCTTAACAGTATCTAAACAATATTTATAAGAACAACCATAATCATTAGATACCTTAGAGTCAGAACTTGATGAAGAAGAAGAATAAGCCATGAGTGCAAAGTTTAGTCCTTCAGCTGCTTGGTCACTCCAATCATATCCACCCAAACCATCACAAGACACCAAAGCTGTAGAATTTGTAGGTTCCACAGACACAGCTTTTCTTGAGCTTTCTCCATTCTTGTAATCTTGGCTCCTTGATGCCCTGCACTCTCTTGCAAAGTGTCCCTTCCCGTGACAGTTGTAGCATTCAACTTTTGACTTATCAAACCCCATGTTATCTTGTCCATTGACTTTGAGTTGCCTTCTTGTACGCTTCAAGAATCTCCTTTCCATCATTGTCAACATATCCAACTGCCACTTCAAGTCCATCTCTTCAAGATCATCTGGATGAATTTGTTCCAACTCCTCATGTACAATCTGAGAACTGCTAGATTGACTAGCTAAGAAAGCATAGATAACAACATCACTCAAGTTATCAAAGTTAGTAGACCCAACAATATTAACTTGTGTGCCAGAAGTACTAACTCCATTAGCAGTATTAACTGCTTAATTAGTATTGCCAGAACTGTTATTGGAGGAGGACACAAAAGCTCAGTTTTGTGTGCTTGAAGATGAGCTAGATGACCCTTTGACTTCAGGTTCAAACACTTTTAGATTGTTATACATATCATTTAAACTCATTGCATCAAGGTCAGCCTTGTTTCTCCACACCATAATATGTGTACTCCACTCTGGTGACAAGCTTCTTAGAAACTTTTGATTTACATCTTCTTGAGGAATTGTAACTTCCACAAGTGCTAGTTGACTAATAAGTTTTTGAAGTTTTTCTAAGGTCTGATCAAGAGTCTCAGAACTTGGAGCAACAAAGTTCTCATGTTGTTGCTTTAAAAGATTCTTCCTTGTCTTCTTAGTAGCAGCATTCCCTCCAAATCTTTTCTCAAAAACTGCTAACAAAGGTTTAGCATCCTTGATAGGATTGAAAGTCAACTGATGTTCATTAGGAATGCCCATCATGAGAGTGCTTCTAGCCTTAACATCCAATCTTCTTTGTGCCTTGCCTTCAACAGATTTAATAGGCACCATAGTCACAACACCAGCAGCAGATGTTTCTGTTCTATGTAAGGTATCATCATTCTCAATGACCTCCCACATAGAGTAGTTGATCATCTGAATGTATTGCTCAATTCTCATTCTCCATAGCTCATACTCACAAGGCTTGAGCATTGGTACCTTTGATGCAGTACAGTAATCATGTGTGTAGATTTTGAATCCATGTCTTCAGTGAGATCTGAATGGCCTTGAGTCTAAACAGGTTCTTCTTGATCACAGCTTCTAAACCACAAGCTCTGATACCACTTGTTGATCTCAACTATGCACTTGATCGAATTCCTTAGCTTGTAAGGTTTAGCTATCTTAGATAAATCTAAAACAACCAAGTATAGAAACTGTCTTGAAGTTTATCAAACACAATGCGGAATCTTGTATTTGATCTTAAGAAGAACTTTATATTGAATGTAACAGAGAACAAAGAACACAATTGTAACACACAAAACACTTCAATATTATTAATAATACGAATACTCAAAAGTATTAGGTTTACAACCTTGAAGTTCTATGAAAAACGTATCTATCTCTATGCCCTAGGACCTCCTTTTATAGGCTAAGGAGTCCTAGTCAACTTACAATTACTTGCTATACAAGATAAATCTTTAAAGAATCTTTTCTATATTTATCTAACCGACTATACAAGTTTATCTAAATAAGAGTATAAACTAATACTCTAGCAGTCTTAATTCTGACTTTAGCAGTTGTATTCATGCAGTAGTTGCAACTCCGAACTGCAAGTAGTAACCTTTAGTCTAGCAGCGGTAACTACTTAGTGTATTTTCTCGAACATCTTCAGCATCACTAGCAGTAGTAAAATACACCAGCAGTAGTAATTTCTATACCAGAAGAAAAAACATACTTAGAGCATTTTTCCTTTTATTCACCTGAGCAGTTGTAACCATATGAGCAGCAGTATCTCTAAAACCCAATAATGAACAACTTAGTAAAATAAATAGATCTTCTGAAGATAAGAACCACTGTCATAGTACAATGAATAATATGATACATTATGTATGAAATTCCGTTACAGGCTGTCTAACAAAGACATCTCGAAATCATACTACCATATCCAAAAACATATTGCTACTAGGGTAGATATTTAATTATAACAAGTGGCATTAACTTTTGGTTAAAACACAAGGTATACTTCCTCTCAAACGAACTACGCTTTATATACCTTCCAAGGTGAGTCATTGGGCTGACAGATATGGCGAAAACCCCCAGAATTGTAATCATAACAAGAACATTTGGTAGCTTTGTTCGTGTGCTCTTTTCATAGAGTAGACACAAGTTGAAACCAAAAGCAATGGTCATAGCTAATATTGACAACACAAGTGTTCCTATACTGAGCATCAACGTCTCAGGTAATACTTTCAAAAAATCATCTTCAGCATAACGAGACGTGAGGAGAGATATGACATTGTACATTGATGCCAATGCAAAGAGAAAAGCTAGGGAATTGTATATTATAAACACCAGGAATAACTTATTTCTCATCAATGCAGGAGAACCTTTATGTGTATATCCACCTGCAAATGTAATGTTTGCTGCAAATGATATAGTGGTTAAAAGTGCTGCGACCAACATCAACTGAGCACCTGTATCCTTCATCCACTTCTCACCATCGGTAACTAGATACCTGTGGTGCTTAGTGAATACTTCCCGTGGTGTAAAACCATCAAGATTCTTCTTCTTTCTGTAAGAAAAGGGAAGCATACTCTCGACTTCCTAACAAGCAGATACTTTAGATCATTATTACGGAGTAATAAATTATTGAGGAACATAAACAATCATTAATTTAGCATCTTTATTAGCATGGCCAATCGCTCGTTGTTTACTCTAACAATCACTGCTAGGATCTATTTACTATACCAAGTTCATTGTTACATGAGAACAATATAACTTGCTCCTAATTTGTCGAAGCTTGCCAAATAAAAATACAGACGACAGAAAACTTTCAAAGAAAACTATAACCACAGTAACTAATGATATGGTAGTAAACTTTTGGCAATCGTAATATACTGTTAATCTCTGTTAATGTCTACATGGACATGTGGTTATTGATCCTAACAATTGTAATATACTCTTAAGTAGAGCAAAATTTATATGCTTTATTTGTCACTTCCATTGTAAAAGGAACTTACTAGCCTATGCTAAACTTAGCTAACGGGCCTAGTTAATATCTTAATGATAAAACTCGCAAACCATCAGCCAAGCAGTACGAACTATCAACGAAAGCTTACTCTTTCAGACCTAATCAGATGGTGTATATGCAGACTACTGGCAGTACAACAGAAATTGAAAATTTTTATCTTGCTTTATTCTCAGGCTTTGATTATTGACATTTGGTTTCGGAATTATAAAAACATGTCTTTGTGGAGCTCAAGTACATGGTAATAATATACCAAAGGCATAAATGACTGAACTTTTCATTCCGTTCCACTTTTAATTATTTCCATCAGCAGGATAACTTCTTTTATTAAATGTTTCTCTCATGGACAATGTCCAGCATGGAAAAAAACTGTGACAAGTATGGTACAAACCAAGAATTTGAATTCTAACAACAAACTAAATGCATGCGCCCCGCCAATTTTTTCAAATGGTTTGCGTGACCGAAATGATACAAAACCATTAAAACACATGATCAAATAAGAAAAGAAATATAAAGAAAGATGCATGTACCTTGAACCATAATAGTTCTCGTGCCAATTTTTGTGCTGCTCCTGGAATGTAAACGTCACAATTACTCTTTGCACTTTCTGTAAGGATCCCGACTAAATGCAACATGTTATTACCATCCTGGTCTTCAAGAGTAATTATGTGATCCTTCTTTGAGCCTATCTCATATAATAGACCAAAGATTTGTTCATGGCGATGTGAGACTGCAACGTGAAATATACTTTGGTTGATATCATTCACCTCATGTAGTATCTCCGGGAACTTTTGAATGACCTCATATATAAAAACGATGTTACCTACTTCAGAAGCTAAAAATAGTACCCTCGAAGAGTATTTTTGATTTGCATCCGTGTTTTCATCTTCAATTGGGTCAGCTGGCCCTCTCATTATGTTATAAATTTCAGTGTAAGGCAACTTTGTAATATTTGTCAAAATGAATCTCAGCAAGTGCAAGGCTTCACAATTATTATAATTCATCAGCTCAGGATTTTGTCTTACAAAAAAGAGCATACCATGCAGACTGCCTAAAGGAGGGCTACTTGGTGTAAATGCTTGAGGCTTTTGAGCCAAAAGTCTAAGCACGAGCCCTATGTTTGAAGCAAGATCTGGCCAGTCCGCCGTGAGTACCTGAAGTGCGACATCTGCAAAGTATGTAACTAGCTTTACAAATGCAATTTTTTAAATGACTGCAAGTAACTGTATGTATGTGATAAAGACGTTTACTGAAACCTTTGGCAGAGAAAATATGATACATTATATTTACTATAACAAAATATGTGGTATCAATATGTGTGACTCACTTTTTAGCATCGAAATTTAAAAAAGAAACAAGTTGAGATTGAAGTACAAAAATGGCTAATTAAAATGAGTAGGATATCTGCTTATACTATATGATTTTCCTTGTATTATTCCATAAAAACAATTACATTTTAAGGGATTCACATAGGTTAGCGAGCAAGCTAGACTAATCAAACGGGCTAAAACCCTTAACAAACAAATACAATATAATGGACTAATCAAACTAATGGACTAATAACAAATGTATTGGAGATTCTATATTATCGACAATGAACCCGAATTCCGACTTGCGGAATGTAGAACACTTTTGCTACCGCAAGCTGCAACACCAAATGTGAAACCTGCGTTCAACGAAAAAAAGAAAAAAAAAATGAAAAACAATAAATATATAAATTTTTATGATACAAGTGATAATTCGTATGTAAAAGCGAGGACAATTTTGTTATTTTTCAAAAAAAAATCCTAGTTTTAACAATATTGCATAAAGTTGAGTTAAGTTGAAAATAAGTTTGTATCTTGGTCGCAGAAAATGCAAATTTCCCAATAAGTTGGGTAAATAACAATCCAAGATTCCATGTACCAATTGGATATTCGCCTAGTAGTACCCTTATCAATCTATAATCCTACCAACCATATGTTGTATTGTTGTTCAAGTCCTTTATACAAGAGCATATGCAATGTGATGGTTTTTAGAAGATTTTTTGTTATTTAAAAAACCTATTAGTATTGTTTTAAGCATCGAAGCAAAGACTTGAAAAGATTTTTTGTAAAAGACTTATAATCTACTACATGATTTAGCGCTGAATGATTTAAGGACTCTGAATAATTAAAAACCTCTGAACCAAAATGTACTGAATGAAAACTTGTTGTTTGGCAAGTGTTCTGAATACATATATTGTGTAAAACTAATTCTTAAAAATTTACACATTTTTCTTGTACGTCGCATATTGTTATTTTATTGTGTTACTACGCTTACTAATATTTTTGCACATAGTAGTTTCTGTGGTTACATATAATGTTACAACATCTAATAACCTTGTTATGATAATATACAAAAGACATAAACTTACAAAACTAAAGGTGATGAGACCAAAGAGAAAAAAAAAAAAATTGGAAGATAAATTTCATATGAGACCAAAGAAAATAAGGAATTAAAAAAATTTAATAAATTACGTATGTAAAAAGCGAATAAACTTATATATTAAATGTTCATTTAATAATGAATTAATGATAAATGAGTTAGAATTGAAATCATACAAGAATAGGCTTTTGAAGAGGCGCTGCGGGATCAATTTGCATTACTTAAATGCTTGGCCATTAAGTATCTAGTGGAATCATTAAGTGACAGAATAAAATTTATCAAACAACAAATTTGCTGACCGATTCAATGACAAACTCATTAAGAGCCTATCAAACAGCCCCTTAAGTGTTTGACAAAAAAAGTGACAACCTATTGCCATTAAATGAACTAGGCATTAAATGTGAAACAAAACAATTAATTAAAAATTTTATACATTAAATGCATCAAGTTTTTAAAAACTTGATGCATTGTAGATGCATGGTCTAACATGAGTGTGCGAGTATTTCATTTTTTAAAGAAAAAATAATAGTAAGCATCCAAGATACGACGTACCAAAAAGTGAATGTGACTAATCAAGGAACAAGTAGCTCATACGTGCTAGAAATATAAATTTAAACAATATATGATTACCAGGCGAGAATACCTACCGAAATAATCAGCTTCAACACATGCCAAGAGAAAGCGACTCCGATTCTCATGCGTCCAGGAATTACATTGCGAGTTCTGAGTGGAACCATAGAGAAGTTTCACCATTTCCACATTCATTCCAGAGGAAGCTGCTATGTGGAGTGGCATCATTCCTTGACTAGTAGGAAGGGCCTTGTTTTTATCTATCAGTATCTTGGCCATTTCCACATCTCCATTTGTAACTGCTATACATAAGGCGGTATAGGAACTATCATCTTGAAGCTCCAAATCTTCTGTTTCCATCAAGCTCACCAAACTTTTCACAAAAGTGATGTGTCGTTTTGAAACTGCTACATGAAGTGCCGTTTCATAGTTTCTGGTGATACTAAATCTTACGAGATACGTGTGTCTGTCTAATATGTCCTTAGCCACATTCCAATCACCTTGCATTGATGCTATGTAGAGTGGCAAGCAGACTTTGTTGTACATTTCTTTGTTTTCATCTGAAATTTTCCAAAATCGAGTCACTACTCTTTGTATGTGAAAAGGGGCAACAACTTCTTTCTCCAAGTAAGAATAAGCATAAAAATTAAGATCAACATCAATTCATATTCCCTGTATCTCCGTCCAATGATAACACATATGTCATTATCAAATGAAAACCTATCGGTGTATCATGTGGTTTTAAGATCTACTACACTCAAATTCATCTTTTGTTAGACTATCTTAAAGCTAAAATAGCAGCTTTGCAACTGATCATTCGGAACTTCCTCCATATATCTTTCTAAATATAGAGTTTTCTGATAAGAATCAATTAATAAAACAAGCATTGTTGGTAGCTATCTAATTCATTTCAACATATCTCAAAATGGATTATCCATAATGACTTTTCTCCATTGGAGCAATGGTTTTTTTGCAAATGACATGAGGATCCTCAAGTTACTGAGGCAATGACTTGATTATTTTCTCCCTCACACCAAACTTATTACGGAGTATATAATAAAAATGAGACGCTAAGGCCATGATTGGTTGGAGGTTATAGATGCTAAGAAATGAGAAAGGTAATCAAAGGTGATGATTTATTAGAGATAATAGATCCTCAACAATTTGAGGGGTATAAAAATGTATCCTCATTTTTTCCCCTTAACTGTCAATTTTTTTTCAACTACCACATTTTGTTCTTAATTTTTTTTTTTTTTTTTTTTTTTGCTTTTGATTTGCTATCCATACAATTTTAATAACCAATCCATGTTCATAAATTTTTTAGTAATCTTGATTGAGATAGTTTATAAGTGTCATAATAAATGTTGTTTGTTTATTTTGTTTATTATTTTTTTTACCTTTTTTTCTCTTTGGTTATATCATAGATTTGTTATGCTCGTGATATTGTAATCTGGATTTTTCAACTAGTAGTAGATGGAGTTTGATACAACATGATAAGAGTGATTATTATCGTGTTTGTTCTGTCAATATTTTCAATAAGAACCTATACCGAGTAGATGTGACATAACAAGGAAGAATCATTTTCATTCCTCAACATTACCAAGTAACATTATATGCAATGGAATAGCCATTGCATTCCTTTGTGTTACCTTTATCTTTCTTTTTTTCATTCTTTCATTTCAACTAAGCGCACACTAAAAACTTGTAATTCAACTTTTTTTTTTCATTTGAATATATTTGTGTCATAGATTGTGTCATAAAAAATTCTTTAAAGGGTTTATTAATTGTGTATGCTCTTGATTTTGAAAATAAGGGATTTTAAAATTATGATTTGTAATTATGTTTAGAGTTAAAATATTTACATCCGTTCATGTGGTTTGCACAAAATTACATCTTTTGTCCTAAACTATTTATAACTACATTGTTCGTCCCTGTATTTATCGATTTGTAACAGATTGATCCTTTGACCGTTAATCTATTAGAAAGACTCATGAAACATCCCATGTGCAACTCATGTGAGGGGTGCTTTCATCCTTTTACGTATCTTATTCGACCTTAATTTTTGGTAACTTTTATTTTAATAACAACATATCAATCTCTATTTAACATTAAATCTCAAAATTAACCCAAACATTAAAACACATATTTGATAATCTATTGCAGTAGGCACTATTTGGAGACGTTTGGTTTTCAAGGTTGCTATGAAAGGCATGGGTAAAGAAATGTCGAAGTACCTTAGTGATTTTCAATTTAGAGTCGGAGTGTCGGGTGGTGCTGAAGCTGTTTTACATAGCGCCAATAGCGTGTTGAGAGAATATCACAATGATGGGTCTCTTGCAATGCTTACATTGGACTTCTCGAATGCATTCAACCTTGTGGATAGATCAGCATTACTCCACGAGGTTAGGGTGAGGTGTCCCTCCATTTCTTTGTGAGTGGATTTCTTATATGGGCAGGCAACGAGGTTATATATAGAAGACACACATATCTGGTCTACCACTAGGGTGCAGCAAGGTGACCCTTTGGGACCTCTTTTTTTTGCTCTTGTATTGCATCCGCTAGTACATAAGATCCAATACAATTGCAAGCTTCTTCTCCATGCTTGGTATCTTGATGATGGGACAGCTATTAGAGATGCAAAAGAGGTGGCCAAGGTGTTAGGCGTTGTAAAGGTGAGTGGTCCAGGTTTGGGTCTTGAACTTAATATCAAGAAAACATAGATATTTTGGCCCTCGTGTGAAGGTACGAAGCTTCGTGATAGTTTATTCCATGTTGATATTCGAAGGCCGTCATTGGGTGTAAAGCTTCTTGGGGGAGCTGTTAGTAGAGTTGCGAATTTTATTAGTGGGCTGGCTATGAGAAGTGCTGCGAATGTTGTTGATTTGATGCGTCTTCTTCCACAGTTACGTGACCCGCAAAGTGAGATCCTTTTGCTTCGATCATGTATGGGTATTGCAAAACGTTTTTTTGGTTTAAGGACTTGTCAACCTGTACACATGGAAGAAGCGGCCTTGTTCTTTGACAAAGGGTTACGTGGGTCGATTGAGAACATAGTCGTTAGTGGAGGGCCTTTATTTGGAGACTTACAGTGGCGACTCGCTTCTTTACCCATTCGATTTGGTGGTTTAGGTTTGTACTCGGCAAAAGTGGTTTCCTCTAATGCTTTTGTGGCCTCGCGTGCTCAATCTTGGGTGCTACAAGACCACATCTTATGGGATAGTGGCATATGTGGTATGGATGATGACTATGTTTGTGCTCTGACTTGTCTTCGTGATACGATTCCAAGCTTTGATTTTAGTGGTTTCACTAATAGGGACACCGCCCCCTCAAAACCCCAACAAACATTGGCGAGTGCACTTTTTAGTGAAATGGTCAAGGATATTGAAGTTAACTCTGACATGACTGTGAGACAGAAAGCAGTTTTTGAGTGTCTACGAGCTCCACATGCCCATGATTTTTCTACTAGCTATCCCCATAGACGGGCTTGGTCAACATATGTCACCGGTGGAATATCGTACTATCCTTAAGTATCGCCTTATGATTCCTTTATTTTCGGTTGATGAGACATGTCCAGTTTGTCGCAAGGCATGTTTGGATTCTTTTGGGGAACATGCAGTTCATTGCAAAGAGCTCCCGGGCATCAAATACAGACACGATATGGTTAGGATGTCCTTTTTGACGTTTGTAGGCGTGATGAGATCTCCGCCAAGAAAGAAGCACTTGTGAACTTTTTGACCGACCCGTTGGATGGAAGATCCACACTCAGACCGGCATATGTTTTGGTGTTTGGATGGATTGGAGGGAAACATGTATGTGTGGATCTGACTGGGGTTTCTCCTCTCGTGGGTTTGAGCAGCCGGGGTATTATAGTAGGGCAGGCTGCTTTGAAAGTCGCTTCGTAGAAAGTGGTAAAACACGAGAAAGCGTGAATTGAAAATCAACATGTTTTTATCCCTTTCGCATTTGATACTTTTGGTTTCCCTGCACCTGCAGCAGTGGAGTTCCTCAATAGAGTTCAACGAGTTATGCATAGTAATATTATGACACCTAGATCCATAGATGTAGTTTTCAAAAGGATTGGTTTTGCTATTTAAAAAGGGCTAGCGGCGCAGCTTGTTACCCGTTTGACGTCCACCTCTTTGTAAATGTCATAAATGATTAATCAACCACCAACGAGGATCTCTAAAAATCTCTATTTCGAACATAACCCCTAATACCTACATATAAAAACTCACAAAAAAAATTAAAATCTACTAAACCCTAACCCTTAACCTCCAATACACACGAACAAGGAGGTTTACATATGGGGTGCCAGATCTTGTAACTGGGATGATGGGAAAAAGAGTCCGTCGGGAAAACGAGTTCGTCGAAATTCAACGTCGGCGGTGGTTTATTTGTGACAAAGGGTATGTGTTTTTGTGGGTTTATTATTATTTGGTGTTTGAAAAAGTATGGGTTGAAATTGATATGTGTTTTGTATATTTATAATTACTAGATCTATGATTCTTTTTTTTCTTGATTTGAGAAATAGGCACAAAAATTGATATGAGTTTTGATTGTGGTTTTAGTAGTGTATGAGTTTAAATGTTCTAAATATGATATAATTGTTATATTTGAAATATAAATAGATGATTGTGATTTTATAGGCTGTTTTTGGTGTTTTTGTTAATTTATGTGTTTAAGAAAAGGAAGGTTCAATATCATTTTAGAGGTTGAAGATGAAAGGGAGAATAAAAGACTAAAATAACCTTATGATCAAATTTAAAATGACCAAAATACCTTTATCTGCATAGAGTTAACATAGTAGACTAACGATCAAAAGACTAGTCTGTTACAAATCAACAAATACAAGGAGGTAAAGATTTAGTATGAAAGGTGTAATTGTGTGCAAATCACAGAGACGGTTTTTGTAATTAACTCTTATGTCTAGCATGGAGTTTTTGATGTTGTTTGTGGAACTCAAAATCGACTGGATATGAATATAGAGATGTGCACACACACGATGTTGGTGGTTTGGCCATCATAACTTGTACGGTGGTTTGGAGCTATCGGTTGCATGGTTGTACTCGTGTATTTATGATGCATTAAAAATGATGAATATGATGTTTCTTTTCTTTTTTTTTCTTTTTTTTTTTTCTTTATGGGATTTAGTCACCGGAAAAGTGAATGAATGTGAAGAATTTCACTTTTTAAAGATTAAAAAACCAACTGAAAATTGAAGGGAAAGAAAATAAAGGAATTTAAGTCATTTTAGTTTTGTCATGGACCATATACGAATCAAAAGTGTTTTCACAGAAACAGCGCATTTAATTTAACTAGACGAATACTTTTGAAAAGTGATTGTGTATAGCGGCAAATAATTATATATGTGAACTTATAGTTTTAGTGTGACCCATAATATAACATTTACAGGTTCGTTTATAGTCATTGCGAGAAAAAAGTTTATAGATTATAAACAAAAAATGATAACAGTTTAAGAATTAAAAAATATTTAAACTATTAATTTAATGATGAATTTTGTTACTATTTTTAATTAAAAGTACTTTGGTTATAACTCATTGCTCATGTTTAAGTTTAAATGAAAGTTAAGCTCTCTTTATACATAGTATTGAAGCAAGGATTTCACCTACGATCTGACAAACCATAGGAACGATCTATTTTAGTTTACCTTTTTTATTAATACTTTAAAAAAAAAAAAAAAAAAAAAAAACATCTTTATGATTACTTTCTGCATTAGGGTGATGTAACAACTTTCAAACGAAATTTAAAAGGTGTATATTTGTAGATTTATTTCTTAACATGATGCTAATACTTTTAAATTTCTACTAGCATGGTACTCGCGTAAAGCAGAGGTTCGAAGGCAAATATTGTTTAACGATTCGATTATAGGTACCCGTCGTCGAATGTTGTTTAACGAATGTTTCTCGAAGGAGAATTGAAATGAATCTGAGTTTTGCTTTTTGAATGAGTAAGATTAAAATGCTATCAGAAAAACATCTGTTTGATGTTGTTTTTTAGAAGAAATAATAGAAAAAAATTCAAATAAACAACAAATTTGTAAGGCTCGTGTAAACAATCACAAAAGTTGTATATGTATATGTATTTGGTTGTGCAATAAATGAACAAAAGTCCATTGTAGTTTAGCGGTTGGAATATTTTGCTTTCACCCGGGAGACCCGGGTTCGAATCTGGTCAATACATATTTTTTAATTCTTACACAATTAGCAAGTGTGTAATCTGAAAATTTTAAGTCTTTCATAAATGGAATATTGCAAATATTTTGTATAGTAGTACAGATATAGATATTATGCAAGTACTTTACAAATAAAATATCATATTAAGTTATTAAAAGGTATAACTTTTCTCATAAGGTAAAAAAAACATTTATGAACCTTATCACACTGTCACTTACCTATTTGTGACCACAAGTTATTGTCAGTCACTTTGACCTCATTCTTTCATAATATTAACGACTAACACCTCTATGTTGCCATGAAATCGGCGTGGGTATGCTACTAATTTTGTGCAAAATAGTTGGTGTTATGTAAAGTTATTATAACCTAAAATTTTGAGCATCCGTAAAGTTATTGTTACAAAGTACGTATGATCGAAAACATTGCTTGTAGGAAAATTTAAATATACGGTACCGCTTTCACAACGTACGAGTACTATACCCTGCTATATAACATTAAAATGTTTATGTGGTACAAAGGATGACCAATTTCGAACCACGCTACCAACTATAAATATATGAAAGAAGGATGTGAAACAATAAAGGTTGAAGGGTATGTAGTAAAACTAGTTGTAAGCTAGTGATTTGTTAAATTTTGGGGTATTAATTTGTGGCAAACATGTCATTCTATCAATTGCTAATGGCTTTCAAGTTATGTTCAGTGCAGGATTATTACAGGGGTTAATCATGGACAAAGAATAAAAGGTTTAAAGTTCCAAGATGCTCGTTTCTGCTGAAGCTATTCTCATTTCTGCTGATAAGTCATTTATAGCCGTTAGAGGGGTCTTAGTGTAACTTAATCTCCTATTTAATAAGTCCCTTAATCTAGGGTTATACACACTTGAGTGTGCAGTCATTTTCTCACACACTCTTCTCTTCTCTTTGATCATTTCACTGATCTTGTCTCTTCTTTGTATTTGTATGATTATTGTCTCATTGACATTAATCTAACCTTGTAACATTTTGGATAGTATTGTTGATATAATCTAAGCCGACTATTGAGGATTAGGTTTGAATAAAAGTTCTTCAGTTTACTTGTTGTTGTTGATACTTTCGTACATGGTATCAGAGCTTCAGGCTCATAATTATTGATTCTACATCCAAGGGCTTCTTTGTGGAAACTTGGGGACATCTCTTCAGCAACAACTTGGTGGTTTGTGGTTATTGCTATTGGCATAATTACTGGTTATTTCTTATTGTGATTTGTTCTTTCCGCTTCATATTGCTCTGTAAGTCTAAGTCTAATCTCTTCTTCAAACAAACAGTACTTAAGTCTTTGTGGGTGCAAACGGGTAAACTAACATCTTGATCTGCCACCTCTGAGTGGTATGAATACCTGCTCTGGTTTACCCCAGTTCACAGGCTTGGTGCTTGTTGTTTCTTAATTACAAAGTCTTATTTATTTCTTTATCTGTCTATCTGCTCTTGTCTTTATTTTTGTCTGTGCCTTGTCTATCTTATCTTATCTGTCTGTCTTATTGTTTGTACTATGGCTATTGGTGATGATAATATTGGTGGTGGCTCTTCCACTGAGAAAAGCTTAACCTTTGGTGATGCTTTGTATTTACACCCTAATAACACAAATGGTACACCCATTATTACTATCAAACTCACTAGAACTGAAAATTACAAAATATGGAACATGGCCATGACCTTTGCCTTAAGGAACCATAATAAGTTAGGGTTTATTGATGGTACTTGCATAAGAGATGATTCAAACCCTAGTCTTGCTAATCAATGGGATACTTGTAACTCTGTTGTGGTTACTTGGATTCTTAACTCTCTCAGCCCTGAACTATTTGCTGGTGCTATATATGCTAAAACTGCTTTTGAAATGTGGAATGACCTTAAAGATACCTATGATAAGGTTGATGGTTCGGCTATCTTTAATTTGCATAAAAATATAAACTCTCTTAGTCAAAGTGGGTCCTCTCTTGCTGATTACTATAACAACCTTGACTCTTTATGGAAACAATTTGATTGTATGATTAGCTTGCCTCCTTGATCTTGTGAGGCTGGAAAACATTTTGAAAAACACAATCAGCTAATCAAGTTAATGCAATTTCTTATGGGTCTTGATGACTCCTATGTTCCCATCAGAAGCAATATTTTAACCAGGAATCCTTTGCCCAGTGTCAAAACTGCTTTCTCTGTTGTCTCTGGAGAAGAATCTCACAGAAATGTTTCATCTGGGAATAGCTCGACTAAACCCAATGCTACAACTTTTGCTGCAAAAACTTCTGATGGTGGAAAATTTTTTGATAACAAAAAGGATTTAACAACAACAATTTTAAAAATTCTGGTTTTAATGCTGGTAACAGCTCAAACAACAGAGGACCAAACATGAATCTCAAATGTACTAACTGCAAAAAACCTGGTCACACTGTTGATAGATGTTATGATCTGGTTGGTTATCCAGCTGGATATGTTAAAAGGAATTTTAATTCCAAACCCTTCAGCATAACAACGTTTCTGCTGACACTAATCTTTCCACTAATAATGGAACTAGCAACTCTCCTGTCTCTTTGTCTAATGAACAGCTCTCCAGACTTATGAGTCCGCTTAATGACAACAATGTGTCTTCTCGCTAATGCCAACGTAAAGGTAAAAATTTTCGGGAACATTCTTTAATCGCAGTGTCAAGTTTAATATAAACTTTGATAAATTCTTTAACAACAACACTAAAACCTTATCTGGAAACATAAGTCTTGGTTGGATTGTTGACTCTGGTGCAAATTAGCACATGACTGTTTCTGCAAAAATTTTAATTAATGTTGTTGATATTTCAAATCTTGGTCTAACTGTTGGTCATCCCAATGGTACTCATGCCTTAATTACTAAAATTGGTGATTTAAAAGTCAATAATGACCTAACTCTTTTTGATGTTCTGGTTGTTCATGAGTACAATGTTAGTCTGCTGTCTGTTCATAAGATTGCTAGAGACAATAAAATGTTTGTTGGCTTTAATGAATCTAACTGCTATATACAGGATTTACATCAAAAAGGATTGTGGGGATTGGTAAACAATGCAATGGGTTATATATGTTTGATATTGATTCCACATGTAAGATTGCTTCTAATAACTGCATTTCTGTTTGTCATGTTTCTAGAAATCTCTGGCATCAAAGACTTGGTCATCCCTCTGACCAAGTCCTACATATACTTAAGTCCACACTTAATCTTGATGGAACCTCGAATCGACCATCTTTGTGATACTTTCAATAAAGCTAAACAAACCAGGGAACCATTTCCTTTAAGTGAACATAAATCAACTAAAATTGGTCAACTAGTTCATCTAGATGTATGGGGACCATATAAAGTCATTAGCAGAGATGGTTATAAATATTTTTTGACCATTGTTGATGACTATTCTAGGGCAGTCTGGGTTTATATGCTTAAGGGAAAGGATGATGTTTATGTTTCCATTATTAACTTTACTCATATGCTATCAAATCAATTTGAACACAATGTTAAGATATTCAGAAGTGACAATGGGACAGAATTTGTCAATAACAAACTTCAACACTTCTTTCATGAAAAGGGAACTTTACATCAAACCTCTTGTGTTTACACACCTCAACAAAATGGTATTGCAGAAAGGAAACATAGGCATCTCCTTAATGTGGCTAGATCCCTTATGTTTCAGGGGAATTACCTCTATATCTTTGGCCTGAATGTGTTCTAACTGCTGCTTATGTCATAAATAGGTTACCCTCTTCTGTGTTGTCTGGCAAGTCTCCCTTCTTCCTTGTGTATGGGCATGACCCTTCACTCTCTCTCCTTAGAGTTTTTGGTTGCTTATGCTATGCCACCATTCTCAACATCTCTG
Source organism: Chrysanthemum makinoi (assembly GCA_910596185.1). NCBI lineage: Eukaryota > Viridiplantae > Streptophyta > Magnoliopsida > Asterales > Asteraceae > Chrysanthemum > Chrysanthemum makinoi. Next base: position 314,449,815 of record OU343222.1, on the reverse strand, counting down.
ATAATTTTGGTAGTAAGTCCGAAAAAGTGTCTTTATTTGCTATTCAAATGAGAAAAAAGGTTACAAACTCTTGAGCTTAGAAACAAAAAATATTTTTATTCTAGAGATGTCAAATTTTATGAAACTGTTTTTCCCTTCAAAATGAAAAATTCTTTGTCAAAACCTTTTGTTGAAACTTATGTGCCTAAAGATTTAAATCACAAAAATTTCTTTGACTCACAAATAAGTCCCAATGATGAAGGGAGAGTGACATCCTATGATGATGGCACTGTGGTAAGTCATCCTTCTAGGATTGATGAACCGGTTGCAACATCTATAGATGATAATACACACCCAGAGGGCACCATATCACATGAATCACATCCTGCGATGCATCTTCGATTCTGCTGATACATCACCTGATTCTGCTGAACAAGAAAGAGGCTTGCCACCACTCTGTTAGAAGGTCAACCAGAGTTTCTAAGTTGCCCAGTAATCTTAATAACTTTATTGTAGAAGGGAAAGTCAAATATGGTGTTGAAAAGGTTGTTAATTATTCTAATTTAAACAAAGATAATTACTGCTTTGCTTCTAGTCTTTATAAAAGTATTGAACCTACACCTATGAAGAAGCTATCATTGATAGTAATTGGGTTGATGCTATGAACTCTGAAATTGAGGCCTTAAATGAAAATCATGCTTGGGATATAACTGATCTCCCACCTAATAGAACTCCCATTGGTTACAAATGGATCTTTAAAATCAAATATAAAGCCAATGGTGAAGTTGATAGATACAAGGCTAGATTAGTTGTTAAAGGTTATAATCAAAGGGAAGGAATAGACTATGATGAAACCTTTTCTCCTGTTGTGAAAATGTCTACTGTTAGATGTCTTATTGCTTTAGCTGTGAAAAACAAATGGCCTCTTTTCCAACTTGATGTTAACAATGCTTTCTTATATGGAGATCTTGATGAAGATATCTATATGACCATCCCTAAAGGGTTCTGTAATGAGAACAATAAAAATAAAGTTTGCAAACTTGTCAAATCCCTATACGGCCTAAAACAAGCTCCCAGGAAATGGAATGAAAAACTTGTCAGTGTTTTAAAGAAAAATAATTTTGTTCAATCTGTCAATGATCATTCCTTGTTCACCAAAACAGAGAATAACAAGTTTATTGCTCTGCTTGTTTATGTGGATGATATAGTCCTCACTGGAAACTGTATTGATGAGATAAGCCTATTCAAAGAGTTTCTAAAATCAAAATTTCATATCAAAGACTTGGGGAACTTAAAATACTTTCTTGGTATTGAGGTTTTAAAAACTGGGAATGACATTTGTCTCTCCCAAAGAAAATATTGTCTTGAACTCCTCAAAGAATTTGGTCTTCTTGGGTGCAAACCTGTGTCTACTCCTATGGAACCCAACTCTGTCCTTCCATACATTCCCACTGCTGATGATCCCCTTCTTGTCAACATCACTGGTTATCAGAAGTTACTTGGGAAACTTATCTATCTCACCCATACAAGACCTGACATCTCATACTCAGTTCATTGTCTGGCACAATATATGCACTCTCCATTAAAATCTCATCTAGAATGTGCCCTCAATGTTCTGAGATACCTAAAAGGAGCTCCAGGAAAAGGTCTAAGGTACAATTTCAGCAACTCTGAAAATCATCTTGAAGGATATAGTGATGCAGATTGGGCCAAATGCAAGAAAACCAGAAAATCTCACAGTTATTGTGTTTTCTTCAATGATTGTTTGATCTCATGGAAAAGTAAAAAACAAAACACTCTTTCAAAATCTTTCACGAAGCGAGTATAGATCTATGTCTACTGCTGCTGTGAAATCATTTGATTCAAAAAATTTAAAGGATCTAAAAGTTGATATCAATCTTACTGTTAATCTTTTGTGATAACAAATCTGCTTTACAACTTGCTGTCAATCCTATTTTTCATGAAAGATCAAAACACTTTGAAATTGATGTCCACTTCATCAGGGAAAAATTGCAAGAGGTGTTATAAGTGCCAAAAAGATTGGCTCTTCAAACCAAACTGCAGACATACTTACTAAAAACCTCCCTGCTTATCAGCATAAATTCTTGTGTGAAAAATTGATATTGTTTGATATGTTTGCTCATCAGATTAAGGGGAATGTTAAATTTTGGGGTATTAATCTGTGGCAAACATGTCATTCTATCAATTGCTAATGGCTTTCAAGTTATGTTCAGTGCAGGATTATTACAGGGGTTAATCATGGACAAAGAATAAAAGGTTTAAAGTTCCAAGATGCTCGTTTCTGGCTATTCTCATTTCTGCTGATAAGTCATTTATAGCCGTTAGAGGGGTCTTAGTGTAACTCAATCTCCTATTTAATAAGTCCCTTAATCTAGGGTTATACACACTTGAGTGTGCAGTCATTTTCTCACACACTCTTCTCTTCTCTTTGATCATTTCACTGATCTTGTCTCTTCTTTGTATTTGTATGATTTTTGTCTCATTGACATTAATCTAACCTTGTAACATTTTGGATACTATTGTTGATATAATCTAAGCCGACTATTGAGGCTTAGGTTTGAATAAAAGTTCTTCGGTTTACTTGTTGTTGTTGATACTTTCGTACATGATTATAAGCTAATATGTTGATCCCGAAAATTGTGTAAAACATGAAATAGTTTTAAATTTAAAAAAAGATTTTACACGAGACCCATTTAATGGCTTACTTTAAAAGTTTAACAACAAAATATAATAGTTTGAAGATGTTAAGGAATGAACGCCATTTCTAATGTATAATTTTTATTAGAAATAAATTAAAGAATTACAAGGATAGTTGTGGAACAATATTTTGAACGAATGACAAATGAAATTCTCATAGACTTAAACTAAAACTAAAGTTGAAGTTTATGAGTGAACAACACAAGCTCGCTAGCTTAGCTTATGATGTTATTAAGAGATGATAATGCTTTGACTATAAGATTATTTGTATTATTTTGGGTAGCTAATCTTTGCTTCTAGACATTCTCTTTTACAAGAATAATATATTGAAGTTTTTTATTCGATTGTTGTTTTCAGTTGGGTACTTTTTTTGCTGACACTGCATCAGTCACGTAAAGTGTATCCTTAGCTGGTGTTCGATGTCCCTGAAACTAGTTGCTCATAAAGCTTTATACAACACTTGTTGATTTTATATTTACGAGTAAACTTAATTTAGGCTATTTTTAATATTTAAATAGTATTAGAGACCTTTTGCAACCCAACATAATAATACTCTGTAATAAGCCAAACTATTAGCTTTAAGCAGATAAATGGTAATGTGTAGCGGAAGCTACAAATTGTAGCTTTTTGTTTTATCAAAATGTTTAGTAAAATAGTTATAATTATAACTCAATAAATTGGTTGATAGGCTCTATGCCGACTCAAAATTAACAAAGTTTGTTGGGTACGATTATTTTTCGAGGTTCATGTGCAATTACGAAACATTTTTAAAAGCACGTTCTTATTAGATGGAGTTAACTTCGATTAAAAAGTAACGGTCTTCTGCGTCTAGAAAAACTTTGTAACTGTCTTATTTTTTTCTTAAATGAAAAATACTCACATACACATGTCCAACTACCCACACGGTTGGTACTTGGAGGGTGTTCGACATTGCTTATTTTTATTGCTTTTCTGCTTTTTTTGGAACAAAAAAGCACTTTTGCCTGGTCTTTTATCCAAACACTTCCTGCTTTTTTATCCAAACACTTCGTAACTGTTGGTGTGTATGTCCCAGAACAGGGTAAGATAATCAAGGCAGCAACAATACCACTATGTGGTTACGGGATATCACTTGGAATCGTGTGATCACTTTTCAAAGTAAACTATTCGACCCTAATGCCTGGGTTACATGAATATCTACTTGGGATAAGACCAAATGTAGTTATAGAATTAGGCACAATTCAATAACCCTTTTGCTTAGAAGTGTTAATCGTTTTCTGTGTGTATTTCATGCATAATCAGATCTCCTATTTATAGGAGATTACTCTTAGCTAGTCAAATGGAATTATGAGCATTAATCGGCCCATTAATCGCCTCATAATTATCCCAATTATAGCCGTTAGTGGTTACATGACCAATTAAACGTGGTCATTAAGCAGTTGTAACTGCCATTTAGCAGTACTTTAACACTAGCAGTACTTTCATACCATTAGCAGTACTTTCACAACACTAGCAGTGGAAACATAGCACTAGCAGTGGAAACACGCCTATCGTGCTAATATTACAGTGTTAACTTAGTACCATCAGCACTAACCATTATTTGAGTCAGGGTGTTCAGGGACCTTATGGGTGTACACTCCGTACCTCCTGACCCATTACCAGGTGTGAACTAATCCCACAAGTGCACTAAATTTTCCAACAATCCTCCTCAAATTTAGTTCACTTCCTTTGCATGAAAATCAAACATCAAACAAAACATGTGCATAAACGAAAATGTCCTGAGGATTGAATTTCATCTTAGTAAATTACACGTTCAAATATTCGAGAATCAGGGTGTTCTAAGAATTGAACCCTTCAACCCATTTGAATACTGAAGATAAAATACACACAAGTTTTCAAACACTTATCGCTCCTCCGACACTATACAAGCCATGTGTCCATATCCAAATTCATAAATGTTGTAAAAGCTAAAAATCCAAAAGCTCCCTGAAGCGGCAAAACTTCAACATTTACATAGGTGGTTCCTCTTTATTCATGCTCCTGCCAAGAACTTTTTCAAAGAAAATTAACCATTAAGAAGTAAAGACTTCATCCTCCTTTCAGCAGGTTCTGAGCACAACCTTGGGATGTAAATAAAACATGTGCTCCAGTCCACTGAATATTCAGCTTTCCACATTGAACTCAGCTCCCAAGTTTCCTCAGGAGGGAGTTGGGTGTCCTAGCATTCAGTGACTAAGTTGGACTTAAACCCATCCCTTTTGCAGACTTTATAACCAAGTCTCTAGCCACACCCTTTGTCAAGTGATCAGCTAAGTTCTGTTGAGATCCAACAAACTCTATAGATACCACCCCATTCATCATAAGCTCACGAATCATGCTATGTCTGACACCTAAGTGTCTAGACTTACCATTGTACATCTAGCTATAAGCCTTAGCCAATGTAGCTGCACTATCACAACGGATAGAAATAGGTGCTATAGGTTTAGGCCACAATGGAATCTGAAGAAGCAAGTTTTTCAACCATTCATCTTCTTTACCAGCAGTTGCTAAAGCCACAAATTCAGATTCCATTGTTGAACTGGTGATACAAGTTTGCTTCTTGGATGCCCAAGAAATTGCACCTCCACCAAGTAAGAATACCCAGCCACTGGTAGACGAATTGTCTTCAGTTATGATCCAACTTGCATCAGTGTATCCTTCCAACACTGATGGATAACCAATATATGAGAGACTATAATCCATAGTTCTCTTCAAATACTTCAGATACCCTGAATGCTTGCCATGTGATGAGCACTAGGATTACTAGTATACTGTTCAATTTTCCCACTGCAAAACCAATATCGCCTTGTACAAATCATGGCATACATCGTACCAATCACCCTAGAATACTCAAGTTGAGATACAACCTTGCCATGTTTAGGCATCAGCTTCTCACAAGTATCCATAGGTGTACTCACTGGAGTACAATCAAAGTAATTGAATTTCCTCAGCACCTTCTCAATATAATGAGACTGAGAGATAGACATTTTGTTACTTTCATGTTTAATCCTTATACCAAGGATAACATCAGCCTCCCCATGTCCTTCATGGAGAACCTTGATGACAAAAATTCCTTTGTCAAGTCAACCTGATTTTGGTCATGCCAAAGATCAAGATGTCATCAACATATAGACAAATGATAACTCCTTTACCAGATTCATCAAATTTGCTATATACACATTTGTCAGCTTGGTTAAGAACATAATCATTAGACAAAACCACTTCATCAAATTTTTGATGCCATTGCTTAAGTGCCTGCTTAAGTCCGTAAAGAGACTTAATCAGTTTACACACCTTATTTTCATTGCCAGGCAAGATGAAGCCCTGAAGTTGGTTCATATAAACCTCCTCATCCAATTCACCATTCAAGAAAGTTGTCTTCACATCCATCTGATGAATAATCATATTGTGAATTGATGCCAAGGCAATCAGCAGTCTTATGGTACTGATACGAGCCACAAGGGCATAAATATCAAAATAGTCTATTTCCTGACTTTTGTTTAAAGCCCTGAATGACTAGTCTAGCCTTGAACTTTTCAATAGTTCCATCTACCTTCATTTTCCTTTTGAAAATCCATTTGCAACTCAAAGGTTTGCAACCAGGAGGTAGATCAACCAACACCCAAGTGTTGTTTCCCATGATGGAATCCATCTCATCATTGATTGCTTCTTTCCAGAAAGCAATATCCTAGGACTTCATTGCTTCTTCAAATGTCTTGGGATCATCCTCAACAATGAAGCAATAGGAGTATTGGTCTGAGACCTCATCCCTGGTTCCTTCAATCAAGTATATTTGAAACTCATGTCCAAATGACTTTGAAGTCCTGACCCTTTTACTCTTCCTGAGCATAGGTTCAGGTTGTTGAACCACAACCTCATTAGGGACCACTGATGGTTCATCATCAGGGACCTCTGATACACCAGTGTCATGAGTTCCATTAGGAATCCTCTGACTTGGTCTAGGGACTGATGAGAATATATTCTCATCTAAGTTTGCATCCCTTGATTCAATTATAGAGTTAATTGAAACATATTCATTAGGTTCAATAACATAGAACCTAAAAGCCTTGGAATGCTCAGCATATCCAACAAAGATGCAGTCAATGCCTCTTTCACCCAAAGTCTTCAAATTTGGATCAGGGAGTCTTACAACAACCCTACAACCCCAGACCCTGAGATAGTTCAGGTTGGGTTTCCTTTTAGTCCAGAGTTCATAAGGGGTAACCTTGTTCCTTTTGTTGGGAACCCTATTTAATAAATAGCAAGTTGTTAACATAGCTTCACCCCAGAACCCTTGACTCAATCCTGAATAGGACAACATGGAATTAACCATCTCCTTCAAAGACTCGCTTTTTCCTTTCGAAATACCATTTTGCTGAGGAGTATAAGTCGTTTCATGGATTATACCAACAGACTGAAAATACAGAGTATCCATGTACTCACCTCCCTATCAGTCCTTAATCTTTTGATCAGGGACCCAAGTTGTAATTCAACTTCAGTTTTAAACACTTTGAATTTATCTAATACTTCATCCTTGATATGTAACAGATAGACATAACAAAACCTTGAAGCATCATCAATAAATGTCACAAAGTACTTCTTATTACCCAAAGAAGGATTGGCATGCAAATCACACAGGTCACTGTGTATAAGCTCCAAGACCTTAGTCTCACGACTAACACCCTGAAAAGGTTTCTTGGTCAACATGCAAGTTTTACACTTTTCAGTGTCCATGTCAAATGCTGGGATCAACTCATCCTTAGACATATCTTGCATCCTTTTATAGTGTACATGGCCAAGTCTAGCATGCCAAAGGGTAGATTCATGTCATGGTGGTCACAAAGGCGGAATTTACACTATCAGTGGCAATATTAAGCCTGAACATTTGATTACATAAATAACCAAAACCAATAAAAACACCATGCTTAGAAAGCACAAATTTTTCAGACTCAATAACTTGTTTATAACCATGATTATTCAAAGTACTGCTTGAAACCAAGTTCTTCCTAATATCAGGAACATGAATAACATTAAACAAAGTTACAATCTTTCCAGAACTAAATCTAAGATCTACACAACCCCGACCATGCACCAAGGCTGTTGACTAATTTCCCATGTGAAGAATAGAACCATCATTCAGTGACTCATAAGTCTTGAACCAGCTTCTATCTTTACACACATGAGCTGTTGCACCAGAGTCAACCCACCACGCAACATCATCATCCTGCACATAAAAGGATTCAGATACATATGTAACATAATAAATCGAAAAAGACCTATTAAACATATTCTGACCTTTTAGTGAGTTGGCTGAACCACCACTCCCTGAACCATTAGTGCCTGATCCATTGGCTTTACCACCAACCTTAACACCTTTGCAATCCCTTTTAATGTGACCAGATTTGCCACATTTCCAACAAGTAGGTGTTGCCTTCTTGTTAGGATCTGCCCTTGTGTTGTCATGATATTTGCGTTTGCCTTTGTTGTCATTGTACCTGGTGGAGTTGTTATGCTCCACCATATTGACAAAGATGCACCAAAGACAGATTGCTACTCTTTGGCTTGTCATTATCCTGCACTTTAAGAGATTCCTCAATGCGCAGATGACTGCCCAACTCAACCAGAGTTAATTCCTCTTTCTTATGTTTCAAGGTATGCTTGAAATCTTTCTAAGAAGGAGGAAGTTTATCAATAACACAAGAGACTAAAATAGCCTCATCCATGTGCATATTGTGTTGTGTAAACCTTCCAAGTATACCAAGAAGTTCATTGTATTGTTCCATAACCGGTCTTGAATCAGTCATTTTGTAATTTGTGAAATTACTTACAAGGAACTTCTTACTTGATGCATCCTCAGCCATATATTTGGCATCCAAGGAATCCCACAGTTCTTTGGAAGATTCAAAGTTCTGATAAATATCAAACAGAGAATCAGACATACCATTCAGAATAAGTCCTCTGCATATGTAGTCATCATTCTCCCATTTGCTCCTCTTCCTGATCTGCTCAACCGTAGCATCATCCCCATCATCAGGAATAGGAGTGGTTAGCACATAAACCACACTCATGCTTGACAGCAAGAAGTGCATCTTCTTTTGCCACCTCCTAAAGTCCACCCTTTCAAACTTATCAAGCTTGGCAAAGTTTGAAGCCATGTGTTTCATTGCAGCAGCAGCCATTGATTATCAGCAAATAGTTTACTTTGATTGTTGGTGTGTATGTTCCAGAACAGGGTAAGATAATCAAGGCAGCAACAATACCACAATGTGGTTACTGGATATCACTTGGAATCGTGTGATCACTTTTCAAAGTAAACTATTTGACCCTAATGCCTGGGTTACACGAATATCTACTTGGGATAAGACCAAATGTAGTTATAGAATTAGGCACAATTCAATAACCCTTTTTCTTAGAAGTGTTAATCATTTTCTGTGTGTATTTCATGCATAATCAGATCTCCTATTTATAGGAGATTACTCTTAGCTAGTCAAATGGAATTATGAGCATTAATCGGCCCATTAATCGCCTCATAATTATCCCAATTATAGCCGTTAGTGGTTACATGACCAATTAAACGTGGTCATTAAGCAGTTGTAACTGCCATTTAGCAGTACTTTAACACTAGCAGTACTTTCATACCATTAGCAGTACTTTTACAACACTAGCAGTGGAAACATAGCACTACCAGTGGAAACACTGCCTATCAGTGCTAATATTACACTGTCAGTGTTAACTTAGTACCATCAGCACTAACCACTATTTGAGTCAGGGTGTTTAGGGACCTTATGGGTGTACACTACGTACCTCCTGACCCATTACCAGGTGTGAACTAATCCCACAAGTGCACTAAATTTTCCAACATTAACTGTCCAATGTTTTTCTTAAATGAAGAATACTCACATATACATGTCCAACTACCCACACGGTTGGTACTCGGAGGGTGTTCGACATTGCTTATTTTTATTGCTTTTCTGCTTTTTTGGAACAGAAAAGCACTTTTTCATGATCTTTTATCAAAACACTTCCTGCTTTTTTATCCAAACACTTTCTGCTTTTTACTTAAAAAAAAACCCCAAAAAAACATTTTTTTTATAAGTAGGTTGGTACGTGCTGTTTTTTTAAAAGCACTTTTTTCCGAAATATATTAAACCTTGTAGCTTTAAAATTTGACATAAAAGATAAAAGTTTGAAATACATTCTCACTTATATGAACTTTAAATAAGTTTTTGACATGTTGTTATCGAAAATTTTGCTTATTATATTTGTATAATATGTTATAGTTTTTGTTACATTAATTGTATCGTGGTTCTTACGTTTAACTAACTTAACAATATGTAACAAAGAAGGAAAGTTTGTCAAATTTACCTATCGTTTTATTAAATAAGAATTTGTGAAACACTAAAAGAACTACTTGTGTGCTTACTTTTTTTTACCCAGAATCAAATCAAACACTCTATTTAGGGTATGTTTGGCAGCAGAGATTATAAGAGATTATTGAGGCTTAAGATTACTTTTTTTGAAAAATAAGCTACTTAGAAAATAATCTTTGTTTATAATTTTTTTCAGCAACAACACCAGCATCAGCACCAGTACAATCTATTTTTGCCTAGGGCCTGTTTGGTTAAAGGGTATGGAATCAAGGAATGATACATATGTTTGGTTAATAATAGTTCATTGTTATGGGAATGAAAATGTGTCAGTATGCCCATAGAATCATAGAGGGGGGTGAGGGATGCCTTTCAATAATCATTCTCTTGTTTACCTTCTCTCCACTCTCATTACTGTTAAAAACTTAAAATACAGCAAGTCAACATTGCTCTTCTACTTCCATGATTTACAGCTTTTGCTTCATTTCATGAAAGCCAATTATTAAAGCAAAAATAATAATAATAATAATAATAATAATAATAATAATAACAAAAGGAGTGCGTGTGTGGGCGATTATGCCGATCGTCAAATCAACAAAAGGATCCCATCTGTTCGTCAAATCTTCAAAAGGTTTGATTGTGTTTTGAAATTTATATTATACTAATAATCAATATGTGTTGATTCCTTACATTTATTCAATCAAAGGTGGGTGTTCTATTATATAATAATATCAATCCAGATAGGTGTGTGTGGGGATCGTAGTGGATCAACAAAAGGTTTGATTGTGTTGATTTATATTATATTAACAATCAATATCTGTTGATTCATTACATTTATTCAATCAAAGGTGTGTGTTCAATTATATAATAATATCAACCCATAAAGGTTTCGTTCACTTGACTGTGTATTCATAGTGTTTGGTTGTTTCTGTTGGGGTTCCTTGCTGTTGGGGCCTTCATTTTGCATGGTTGCTACAGTTGGTTTTTTGTGGTTAATATTTCTGTTCTTGAGGTTTGGTTACAAGAGGTTGTGGTTTTGCTTTGTTCCCATGCCAGCTGTACGATTTCATTGTCCCTTTATTGGTCTTAATGGATGTCGAGATGGTGGTGGAAATGGTCTTACTAAAACCTCTTTGATCACACATCTCCGTGATCGGCACTTCAGTGTTGAGGCTCAAGCTATCACTAGGCAGTCTCTTTTGTCGGATTTGGCTATTTTTGAAAGGGTTGAGGTTACTCTTAAGCGTATGGGTTTATGGTTGTGTGGTGGTTGTTTCAAAACGCGTACCTTCCGGACTAAGTGTCGTCATTGTATTGGGTCTGATTTTGTGTCTCCTCCTGATTGTGGCGATGGTGTTGTTCGTTTTGTGTTATATGATCTTACCAAACCACAGGTTCCTTCTCATGTAGCCCTTATTGAGGATTTGGCTTTGGACGAGCCTGGTGGTTTTGATTTACCTCTTCTTGATACTTTGTTCTCTAAGGGGTTGCGGACTATCAAATCTATCCCTCCCAAATGCCGTTTGGAGTTCTCTCTTGTTTTGAAAAGAGCTCTTGATAAGGTGATCTGCACGCCTGATGATACTTCGTGTTGGGTTGGTTTGTTAGTCCTGCCTCTTTGTCTACTTAAAACCTTTTGCTCGAGGAGTAGTCAAGAAGGTAGGTCGGTCACTAAGTGTCAACGCCAGGAAGAGTATATTGTTAATGCTATTCATGCATGGGGCACCCCTGGTGGCAGTTTGCAGGTTGTGCGTGAGGTTTTAGCCGAATCTTCTCCATTATGGTCTAATATTGATGATGATAGCTTGGATTTGGGTGATCGTAATGTCAAGCAATGTAAGAGGAATATTTGTGATGGTCATTATACGGCTGCGGTCAGAGTTATTTTGTCTTCTGGTATCGCGCCGTATGATGTTTCTACTCTTGAGGACTTAAAAGCTAAGCACCCTTTTCAGTCTGCTCCTCTTTTACCTGATATACCTATTGATCATCATCACCTTACAGCATCTCCTTCTACGGTTCTTGACATGATCAAGAGTTTTCCTCGTGGTACTTCTTGTGGGCGGGATGGGTTGCGTGCCCAACACCTTTTGGATTGTTTAAATGGTGCTGCTGTGGCTATTTCTGATGAGTTGGTCGCTTCTATTACCCAAGTGGTAAACCTTTTTCTTGCTGGTAAATGCCCGAGGGAGCTGGGTGAGTACATTGCTAGTGCTCCTCTCACACCCTTAGTCAAACCGGGAGGGGTATCCGCCCTATTGCTGTTGGGACTGTTTGGAGGCGTTTAGTTTCCAAGGTTTGTACTTCCATGATTGGCCACTCTTCAGACGGTTATTTAGATGATTTACAATTTGGTGTTGGGGTGCCGGGGGGAGGGGAGGCTATTCTTCATGCTGTGAATCGGTTGGTTGAGGACCGTGGGGGTGATGTTGGTCTGTCTATGTTGTTGGTTGATTTTAAAAACGCCTTCAACATGGTGGATCGGGTTGTTATGTTACATGAGGTTCGGCTTCATTTCCCTGCTATTTCGCGATGGGTGGAATTCTGTTACTCCAGTCCTGCCATATTATATTATGGTGAGCATACTCTTTGGTCTCATCAAGGTGTGCAACAAGGTGATCAGCTTGGGCCTCTTCTTTTTGCTTTAGTGTTGCATCCCCTGGCATGTAAGATTAGAGATTCTTTTGACCTTTCCTTTCAAGCGTGGTATCTGGATGATGGCACTATTATTGGTGATACCTTGGTTGTGGGTAAGGTTTTAGAGTTGATTATGACAGATGGACCTTGTCGCGGCTTACACCTCAATGTTGATAAAACTGAAGTTTTTTGGCCGGAGGACCCCGAAGCATATTTTTCCGGTGTTTTTCCCCTAATATTTCTATATACACGGTGTTAAATTATTGGGTGGTCCCGTTAGTGTGGATTTTGAGTTTGGTAGTAAGCTTGTTCGAAGGGTTTCTAAAACTATTGAGCTTATGGGTGCTGTTGCCAAACTTAATGACCCTCAGCGATTGTTTCACTATCTCGCGCATGCCTGGTATTTCCAAGTTATATTTTTCTATGCGCACATGTTCCCCTCGGGTCTTTGAGTGTGCTCAGGTTTCTTTTGATGTGGCACTTCATTCTTCCTTGGAGCGTATTGTCACTGCTTCTGGGCCGGGTTTTGGTGATTGGCAATGGAGACTCGCCACCCTACCCTTTGCTTTTGGGGGGCTTGGTGTATATTCTGCAGGTGATGTCTTGAATTATGTTTTCCTTGCTTCTAGACTTCAATCTGCTAGCCTACAGACTAAGCTTCTCCATAGTTCTGGTATTGTAACTGCTGGTCCTTCTTTTGATGATGCTCTATGTACTTTTAATGTGAATATGGATATTGACCTTTTGAGTAACCCTAACGAGGTCGCTGCCCCTAAACTTATGAAGAAATTGGCAAATATATATTTCGGTCGGGTTTCCCAAACTGTTGAATCTACATTCCATCTTTCTCCTCGACAGATGGCGTTATGGAGTTCACTAAAGGAGGATCATACTTCAGATTGGCTTAGGGTGGCTCCGATATCCGGATTGGGACAAACTATGAATGCCAGGGCTTATCGTTGTGTGTTGTGCTATCGATTGGGTGTTCCTCTTTTCACTGTTCAGGTACCGTGTTCAGCCTGTTCTAAGGTATTTACTGGTGACATTTATGGGGATAACGCTGTTTCGTGTGTGGGTATTGTTGGCATTAAACATCGGCATAACCTTGTGCGTGATGTCCTTGTTGATATTTGTTCTCGGTCCGGTATTTCAGCTCGTAAGGAGGTAGACATTGGGCTTCATGGAGATGGGGACAGATCCTTGCGACCGGCTGATATGTTACTTTACTCTTGGGATAGTGGGCGTGATGTATGTGTTGATCTTACGGGATCGTCGCCCTTGACGCAATCTAGGATGACTGATTTTATGCCGTATGCGTTATTGATGCCGCACAACGTAAATGTGTCAAGTACGATGCCAAATTCGCGGATATTGGATATGGGTTTCTCCCCTTTTCTTTTTCTTCTTTTGGGGAACTTGAGAAGGATGCTGTAACCTTACTTCAGCATATTCGACGATTCTCTATGACTCAAGACGTTGGAGCGCGTGCTGCGGTTCATATTTTTAATATGATTGGTTTTGCAATTGCTAGAGGGGTGGGGGCCCAGTTGGTTTCTCGGCTTCCCACTAATTTCTTGTAAAATCCTATGAGTTTTTAATAAAGTGATAATTAAAAAATAAAAATAAATAAATAAATAATAATAATAATAATAATAATAATAATAATAATAATAATAATAATAATAATAATAATAATAATAATAATAATAATAATTGTGGGTTTACCTCGTTTGATGCTCTTGATCTACTCCTCATGATGTGATCCATGGAAATGATGAAAGAAATTTTTTTGTTGAGATTTAATATGGAATGATTAGGCTGAACGCAGCAGGGACTAATCGCGTGTCGATCGAGCCAAGGGGCGATCGATCCCCTTGGTGTGGATGCTATCGATCGAGTGAAAAAAGAGATGTATCGTTCGTGTGGACGATCGACAAGAACAAAGGAAAAAAGTTGCTAGCAGTTGAAGTTCAAACAAAAAAAAAATGTATCCGTTATAAAAAAAAAATACTACTAAAATTATCCTATAAATATACAACTTATTTACACACTAAACTCACAAATCTCACAAATTCTCTATATCCAAACCAAAAAATCCTACTCTATATTTACACACTATGAGTTTTAATTCTTACAAGCTATTCATTGCCGATTCGTCATCGGATGATGAAAATGAAGTTAGTACCGAGTTTATGATGTTTGCGGAGAGATCAAGGGGAGGCTTTTCAAGCATCACAAAAATTCTCACAAACCCAAGTTAGTAGGGATCGTGTGGGTGCTCATAACCGTTTAGTGGATGCTTACTTCTGCGAGAACCCAAGATACGGCGATCAAGCATTCCATGATCGTTTCCGTATGAACCGACGACTATTCACACAAATTGTCCGAGATATAACCGATCATTCACCTTATTTCCAACAAACTCCTAATTGTACCGGCGTACTAGGTATTTCTCCATTGATGAAGTGTACTTCGTCAATCCGTCAATTGGCATACGGAGTCAATGCTGATGCTCTAGACGAATACGTGCAAATGGGTGCGTCAACAATTCGTGAGTGTCTCGAAAAATTTTGTGAGGCCATAATGGAGTTATCTGGTGCAGAGTATTTGCGAAAGCCGACAGTTAGTGACGTTGACAAACTCTATGCTCATGACTACGAAACTCATGGGTTTCCTGGGATGATAGGTAGCATCGATTGACAGATTGGCCGGGCGAATTGCCCACATGCTTTAAAAGCTCAATTTTGTAGGGGTGATCACGGGCCGGATCCTTTCATTTTATTGGAAGCGATCACGTCCCAAGATTTATGGATTTGGCATGCGTTCTTTGGTGTTGCCGTGATGAATAACGACGTAAATGTTTTACGTGCATCGCCTCTTTTCAATGATCTCAAAACGGGAGAGCTCCGATGTGGAATTCTTTGCTAAAGGCGTGCCTTATAAACGCGGATATTATCTTGCTGATGGGATATATCCGGAATGGTCGGTTATTATGAAGTCCATTAAAATCCAGGGACGAATGATCACAAACGAATATTGTATAAGACGATGCACGGCAAGCAAGAAAAGACGGAACGTGCTTTTGGTGTACAAAAGAAGAAGTGGCTAATGATTAAACATCCGGCTAGAGGGTTTGACAAAGAGCGTCTATCGCATGTAATGTACACATGCATCATATTACATAATATGATAATTCAGATCGAACAGCGCGATATCTCCCGTATTCTTTCCAGCAGAGCAGCACCGTTCTTATGATCCCATAAGAACGCATGTGAAATCGTTGGAAATTACCAAGGAGATATGCGACAAAACAACTCATCTTAGCCTCAAAGCCGATTTGGTGGAAGACATTTGGCATCGTCAGAATCAAAACTAATTTAGTCGTTGTATTGTCGTAATGTTTTAATTTTATTTGAATTATTATGTAACGTTTTATTATTAATGAAATTTTATTTTGTGTTAAAAATGTTTTTTTTTTTTTTTAATAAAAAAAAATAAAAAATGAACCAATCGCCCTTACTGGGGCACCTAATCGCCTGAAGGTCGCTGGAGAGAGAAAGCTGACGTGGCAGGAAAAATGAGGGGGATTGAATCCCCCTACTGGGGGCAGCCTTAGAACAGGAAGAACTGTTATGTTGCTATCTTCATTTTACGAAGATATATGTTACATCACCTTTTTTTTTTTTTTTTTTTCTATTTTAATTCTTTTTATAGATAAAGAAGCATATTGATTTGTCATAAGTTTTTTGTTTTTGTTTTTATTTTTTAGGTTGCAAAAATCGTGAATCGGTAGTGAGACGGTTGACCCCCTGTAGCTTGTAATAGGTCTAGGCGGGATTAATCGGTGATTAATCGGATTGGCATTTTTGGCAAGTTTTGGGTACTTCTGGTAGTTTTGGGTATTCCCGAAAAGATTTTTCTTAAAAACATCTTGTAATAGATATAAACAGCAACTATAAGTAATTACATTTGTTCAAGGTTTCAAAAATAGCGAACCGATGATTAATTGTATTGGCATTTTTGGCAAGTTTTAGGTATTTATGGTAAGTGTTGGTATTTTCGACAAGATTTTCCTTGAAAAACATCTTGTAATAGATATAAACAGTGATTATAACTAATTTACGGTGAGTTTAGGGTATTTTCGGTAAGATTTCCATGTTTTCGGCAAGTTTGACCATCGTTAATCGCCGTTGACCATGGTTGACCGATTTGTTTGAACGATTTACACAAATCGGAAAGGTCGGTGGCCCAGTAGCACCTAATCGGTGATTAATCGGCCTTGTAGACCTTGTTTTGCAACACTGATTTTTTATGAGGTTGGAAGTGAAAGGAAGAACGATGAAGTATAAAATGGATATAACTAGTTTCTGCAAATTTTAGCTCGAGAGGTTGAAGACATTAATGATAACATGATTCCCATTCCATAATCAAACCAAACAATATTATTCAATATGATACCGACACTTATACCCATTCACATTCTACCCATAAATCAAACCCATATCTATAGTGATTCCGATTAGCATACCAAACGCCTCCTTATTTTTAGTAAGCATAAAAGCACATTTTTTAAGCTGAAAAAGACAACAATCCCAAACACCTTGGTGGGGCAACTTTACTCGTTAGGATAAATGACAATTGTAGAATAAAGAACTTGGATACAAAAATGAAACATGATTCCAGTATACTACAAACCAAAATAGTAGATTCATGGTGACAAAAAGGGCTTACCATCAAGTAGTGTTCCACAAGGTAGATTCAATTGCAGTGCTTGTGGTGAGTTGGTACGTAAAGCACTTGGAATGTCAACTTGGTGCTCATTTCCAATAATTGCTGAATTCATATCGCTCCAACTGCTTAGTAATCTGCATTATCAGAACATTATAAATGGATGCATATTCAAAACAGTAGCAGATAAGAAAGAATCACCAATACATGCATGCATGAGGAATGTATTCAAAATAACTCAAAAGCTTATTGAATACTCAATTACCTGTATGATTTCAGTGTATTAAAAATTAAACTACTAGACATGAACTTATATTCTCCGTAGAACTTTGAGTCAATGTCAACTTCTATATAGGTGGAGCCAATGGCAACTTCTAAATAATTAGACTTTTCGACATGAATTTAATCGATGACAACAAAAATCGTTAATGGAAAAAACAACCTACTGTTTTTGAAACTTCACGTGAATTGAACTTCCACTTGTTCAAGAAAAACAAAATTAGGGCGAATTGAAAATTATGTCCTTAACGTTTTACTATTTTTGTGAGAAATATCCTTAATTTTGAAAATATGTTAGTTGTGTACTTAAAGTTTGGTCTTTTTGTGAAGAATGTCCCTGAGACGCTACTATAGTTACAAATTCACTTTTTTTTGCTAACTATTGTTACAAAATTCCGTTAGTCAAAGTCAAACCCTATGCAAAATGACTAATTTACCCTTGTCTTCTTCCTCACTTTTATTTTCGTTTGAATTTGCACCACCAACACCACCCTTTACCCTTCACCTTCATCTGCATCTTCTCCGGTGACCAAACACATATTCCGGTCACTTTTTTTTTTTTTTTTTTCCTCTGATAATCCTAATAAGTTTATATCTCAATTTGTTGTCACAAGCAAATCCTATACACCACATATATCTCAATTTGAAACAACGAATCATTTACAAAAAAATGTAGATGTGGGAGCTAATTATTTGATATCCAAAACTTGATATTCGTATTTTAACATCTTTTGTTACATCATTCAGGTATGGACCGGTAATGTATGGTCGAAATATAGATCAACCTCTCCGTTGTTAAAAAAACAAGATTGAAATGTTTGACATTAAGTGCAAAATCATCCTTGTGGTATGGTCAAATTGCACGTTTCGTCCTTGTGGTTCATTAAGTGCAAAAATGGTACGTTAACTGCACTGTTACGTGCGCTTTTAGTCCTTTGACTTAACTGCCGTTAAATGGACTCCGTTAGTAGTTACACTTTAGCCCTTTTGGCTAACCACCGTTTGCAGCACCCATCCTTAAAACCACAAGGAAGATTTTTGCAATTTGCTTTTCAAAAAAAAATCCTAATGTTTTTTTAATTTTTTTTTGAAAATATTTTTTATATAAAAATGTTTGTAAAACGTTTTTATATAAAACATTTTTATATAATAATGTTTTTATATAAAAAAAATTAAAAAAGTTTTTTATATAAAAACGTTTCATATAAAACAACATTTTTGTACAAAAACTTTTTTATATAAAAAAGTTTTACATAAAAAACATTTTCGAAAAAAAAAGTTACTCGAATTTTTTTTGAATATTTTTTTTTCGAAAATGTTTTTTATATAAAAATGTTATATATAAAAACGTTTTATAAAAAAGTTTTTATATAAAAATGTTTTTTATATTAAAATGTTTTTTTATATAAAAAAATTTTATATAAAAACTTTTTTATAAAATGTTTTTATATAAAATATTTTTATATATAAAACAATTTATATAAAACGTTTTTATATAAAAACGTTTCATATAAAACAACATTTTTATATAAAAACTTTTTTATTAAACTTTTTTATAAAACGTTTTTATATAAAACACTTTTATCTAAATAAACAGGCGTAAGAAAAACGGACAAAACAAACCAAAACGGATAAAAACAAACAAAATCGTAAGAAAAACGGATAAAAAGTAAAAGAAAACAAACAAAAATGGATGAAAACAGATAAAATCGGATGAAAACGGACAAAAATGACCAAATAAAAATTTTTATATAAAACATTTTTATATAAAAGCATTTTTATATAAAAAACATTTTCGAAAAAAAATATTCAAAAAAAATTAAAAAAAAAAAAACGTAGGATTTTTTTTTTTTTTAATTAGAAAAAAATTTGCAAAAATCGTCCTTGTGGTTTGAAGGATGGGTGCTGCAAACGGTGGTTAGCCAAAAGGGCTAAAGTGTAACTACTAACGGAGTTCATTTAACGGCAGTTAAGTCAAAGGACCAAAAGCGCATGTAACAGTGCAGTCAACGTACAATTTTTACAATTAATGAACCACCAGGACGAAACGTGCAATTTGGCCATACCACAAGGACGATTTTTGCAATTTACTCTATATTTTTTACCAATCTGGCTGCATATTAAATATTGCTGATTGATGAAAAGGGTTTGCTCCAACTACTATACATATTTTAACAGATTGTGTAATATCGACCCATGGAGATTAAAAAACTGCATATTGCAACAATTGTACATATATTGATGACCAGTTTTGATCTTTGTGCACAAAGGTTAATCGTGATGGTGGTGATTATGGTAAACCGGTGTGAACCTGCAACCTATACTGTGCTGCCATTCACTACACACTTTGATATTCGCCTTTTCGCGGAGTAACTTAAATCAATCAAATAAGCCATGGAGTAAAGTTTGGGCTAAATATATGAATATTAAAGTTCGCCGGAATCTGGGCTTGTAGCCGGAAAATATCGCCGGAATCTGGGTTTGGTTACCGGAGAAAATGAAGATGAAGGGTAGTAACTTATCACCATGTTTCTCTATAAGCTAATTTCCTTAAAAGTTTAGATAATCACCATGTTTTTTCTTATACTAATTTCCTTAAAAGTCAAAAATAAATGTGAGTTATCTTTACTTTTAAAAAAATCCCTGTAGCAGGCGAGGGTAAAATAGTCATTTCGTATGAGGTTTGACTTTGACTAACTGGAATATTTAATGATCATTAGCAAAAAAATGCGAATTTGCAATTACAATAACGCCTCAGGGACATTCTTCGTAAAAAGCCCAAACGTTAGGTACACAACTAATATATTTTCAAAATTAGGGACATTTCTTATAAATATGACAAATGTTAAAGACATAATTTGCAGTTTACCAAAAAAAAAATTCAAACTTTCACTATATATAATGACAATATTTAATAACATCCTCTTAACTTCTTAGATTTGACCAAACTCTATTATTTCACCAAGTTATCACGCTTTATCAAAATATTTCATCAAGTTCTTGATTAAAAACTTGTTAAAATCATTTATGATCTGATTTACTTTAGAGGAAATTCTTAAAATATTACAAAAAGTAAGTGGCAGTTCACCATATGGTACGAAAAAAATAAATAAATAAAAAATTTACTCAATATGGTCATATGCTACTGCTTGAATGTGCGACTCAATTGAATATGCGACACATGTCCCGACTAAAAATTCAATAAAGTACAAGGAAATGACATTTTGTCTTTTTATTAATCATATTAAAAGACCAAAGCACCCTTATTATTTATATAAAATAAATCTTTTTTTCTCTCTCACGCATACTTTCTTTCTCAAAATTCCACTACTCTTTCTCTCTCAAATTTCTGGCCAGCGACCACCTTCCACCACCACCACTAGATCCGACACCATCACAATCACCACCCCGTTGCTCAACCCTAAACACCACAAAATCAACAAAAAATTACTCCCCTTATAATAATTGTTTACTTTTACTTTTTTGAGTCTTTCTTGTTTAGATTTGACCATTAATATTTTTATTTGTGTTATATAATATTTGATAAAAATTATACCAAATGAAAATACATTTAAAACCCAATTTATTCATATATTTTTCATCAAGTATTATATTACTCAAATAAAAATATTTATGGTCAAAGTTGAATAAAAAGACTTAAAAAAGTCAGAGTGGACAATTATTATGGGACAAAGGTAGTATCTAACAATAATTACCACCACCCCTATCACCAACCCATAGCCGCCACCATCATCATCAACATACAACCACCGCCAACCCGAAGCCGCCACCATCATCATGAACATACAACTACCACACAACAGATCCACCACCATCACAAACCTAAAGCCGTCACCATCATCATCAACATATAACTACCACACAACAGATCCACTATCATCATCAACATACAACTACCACACAGCAGATCTGCCACCATCATCAACAACATACAACTACCACACAACAGATCCGCCATCATCACCAACCCAGATCCGACGCCATCACCATCATCACCCCTATTGCCCCACAACCGACCACTCTTTCTGGTTTCAGATGTAGCCACCACAACCGTCATCATCATCAATACCACAACCCCGCTGTAAAACCTGGGCACCAATCGTAATAATCAAAATCACCACAGCAAATTTAGCCCTATATAAGACCTTCATCACAAATCTAGCCCTATGAAGTGTTTGGGGATTTTGGTATGTGTTTTTGTAGATATCATATTTGGATTTTTATGGATTAAATATGTTTGATTTCAGTTTTTAAAAGCAATTTCAAAATCCGTCCCATATTAAATATCCACTATTACTTTTTAGGGTCATTTGCATATATATCTCTCCAAAGATGCAAAATTGCATATATATCCTTTGCATGCATAAAAATCATTGTACTATGTGCATCAAAAACTTGTAAGAAGGATATATATGGAATTATTCACCTTTTGAGGGATATATATGCAATTCCCCCTACTTTTTAAGTCTTTTTCTTTCAACTTTAACTTTAAATATATTTGTTTGTGTTATATAAAATGAAAATACATTTAAAAACTTAATTCATTCATATATCTTGCATAAAGTATTATATAACACGTACAAATATATTTATAGTCAAAGTTGAAAAAAAAAAAAAAAAAAAAAAAAAAAAAAACTTAAAAAAAGTCATAGTGGACACTTAATGTGGAACATAGGGAGTAATTCTCAGTTATATGAAAAATCTTTGGTTAATTACTTGAAAATGTATCATATTTGTAACTTTTTGTGATTGTATTTACTGAACATTTTTTTCTTATTGTATGTACTGAACTTCTAAAATTTCGAGTATTGTATGTATTTTGTAACTATTTAGCCATGTAAAATGACCATTTTACCCTTCAAATTTTGAAAAAAATGAGGGGTTAAATGGTAATAAAATACACACAATAATTGAAATTTAAAAGTTCAGTACACACATTAAAAAAAAAGTTCCGCACACACAATAACAAAAAGTGACAAGTGTGATACATTTTCAAGCAATTAACCTAAAAATCTTTGATTGTTGAACATAACAAAGAGAGGTTGAATTGTACTTTCTGTTTGACTTTTTTATGTGGGTACATTATGACAACATGATACTAGTGATTATGTGTATGAGTGATCGTTTATTTTGAGTGGTTTTGAGGCTTTTTTTCGAAGATAAAGTTGGTATTTTGGCGATAGGGTTAGTAAAAAGAGTGTTTTGGTGATGGTGAGTTTGATTTTAGTGTGTGTTTATGGTGAAAATAATGAGAATGAAGGTGTTGAAAGAGGTGCTTCAATGGTGAAAACAGAACAAGAGCAACTATATAAATCGTACATTTAATGGGGTAGCACAGTCATATGTATAAATACAAGTTATAAAGCATAAGTTATAAAGATAAGGGTAAATAAGTAATTTTATAATAATATAAAATGAATGTTTAGAAAAACCTGCACCTACCACTGTACTTTAATAATAAAAAAGTGAATATGTGTCGCACATTCAATGAAGTCACACATTCGCGTAGTAGCACATGATTATATTGAGAAGATTGCTTTTTTGTACCAGATAGTGAACTACCATTCACTTTTTGTACTGTTTTAAAAATTTCCTTTTTACTTTAACCGAAGTGAGTTTAGGTAATTTAGTAGAAAGAATAGATACCATGAAAAATATGTATATTCACTTACTCAAGTGTCATGGTAGGGGTACTTTTTGTTAACCATTCCTATAAGATCAGCATATCTTATTATTTTCACCACAAAAGTAATAGAATTTGAGTACTTGAATTAACCCTACTAACTGCAATACTCATACTTAAAATTTTATACCAAACAATATTAATGGAATTGATATCCCCAATCCCATACACCTCTCTAATCAAAACCATATCTTTAATGATTCTGGATAGCATGCGAAACGCACGCTTAAAGAAAGAGTGTTTGGCACACTTTTACTTCTAATCTGCATACTTTAAGGTATAATTTTTAAAAATAACATATAATAAATATACAACTGTTTAAAGTACAGTTTAAAATGTACAAATAAAAAATAAAATGTATAAATCATTAACGTTAAAGTAACAGAAAGATGAAAATACTTGCTTTTAGTAGTCAAAACGTGAACATGAGTAAAGTCTACTTAGGACTAGTCTAAGGTGGTGTTTGTTTTTTAAAAGGCTCTGAATCTGAATATGAACCGCATATCTGAATTTGAATTTGAGGCGTAAATATCTGAATCTGACCGCATCTGAACGAGAAAAAAAACTCATGTTTGAACCGCAAATTTGCTTGCTCGTACTAAAAAAAAATTTCGTTATTTTTGTGTCAACAAGAGGCATTAAGACACCCCTCTCAAGTTTAGATCATTAAGATCTTACTGCCTCTGACTGCGTCTGAACGGGAGAAAGAAAACAAATGGTCTGAACGGCCAAAATGTCTGACCGCGTTTGAACGGTTCAGAATCAGAGACTGTTAAAAGCTTCTTTTTAAAAAACAAACACCCTCTAAGTCTTAAGGAAAAAAAAAAAAAAAACTTGTCAAAAAAAAAAAAAAAAAAAAAACTTGTCAAAAAAAAAGACAGACCAATAACACTTACCTACCTCGATTTTAAAGTCTACCTAGGACTAGTCTAAGTCTTTAGGAAATAAATAAAAAAAGGGACCAATAATGCTTACGCACCTCGATTATGGTCAAGGGTGTGGATTCGACAAAGAGCATAAGAGCGGAGGGAGTGGAGTCGGGCAAGGGATCGGTGTCGATCGGGTAGATTGGTAACACCGTCCCTTCCCCTTCGGTTAGGCCAAATAGGCTAAGGGATTGGGTTGGGAAACCGAATGAAGCCAACGGCTACAAAGCCTTCCAATGGCTAGTTGGACGAAACCAAAAAAAAAAAAAAAAATTTGGTAGAATTGGGTACCACTCCTACAAATTTGGGTAGTTTTAGGGTAGAATTGAGTAGTTTTGAGTTGAAGAGTTTTTATTTGATAGAGGTGACGTGACAATTTGGGTATTGTTGAGTATTAAGGTTCCACCTCCCTCCCCCAAAAACCCTCCATTGTCCTTCTTTAGACACGGGAAAACTAAAAAATAATAAATAATAAAATAAAAAATTGCGAGACTTTTAATCCCGAAGATGTAGAGAGACAATTCATTTTGAAGTGACAGAATTTATTTTATTGGTTGTTGTGGGTCAAGGGATTAAAGGCTAAAAACGTGTTTTACTAGCCAGCCACACAAATACACTTCTATGTCTTGATATCTTCTCTACCCTTTTCTTGATATCACACGCAGCCACACAAATACACAGCCCAACGTTCAAAAAAAAAAAATAAATAAAAAACGGCACCATTTGACGAGATAACGCAAACCACGGTGTGCATGTGACGATGTTTGATTGCGTTTTTCAGAACCATTTCGGTTGGTCACGAAAGCACATGACTCAAAAACGCGAGCCACGGTGTGGAACAGTAAAAATGTTTATTGTTTGTAATTGATTTATTATGGAATAAGTTATGGTTTACATGTGAGTTAACGAAAAAAAAAAATTACGATTTAAGAATTGCGAACATTGTAAACAACATCTATTTTCGTAACCATATAAAATATGTTGTGCGTACGAATACCACCTAAATACATGGTCATATGTCGTTAACTTTTTGCTGTAGTTTCATATAAATATCATCGGAACATAGCAAGATTACATTTTTATATAGTGCTAAAAGCATACTTTTCATAGATTACTGTTCTGAACAAGGTGAATTCTTACCCTCTGATGCGGATTTATTAATCCCTCGTTCTTTATTTATTTGTATGGTTAACAATGTAAACAAAAGTTTCAATTCGAATCTCTTATCTATACAACTTTATAAAGTATTTTATCTTTTCTCTTAAAAAATTTTAACATTTTTTTAAATAGTTTTTAAGCAAATACATTTATTAAAGAATTATGTACAATTTGCACAACTACATGCATAAATTGACTGATCAATAAATACTATTAATGTAGTTTTTAAAACACCCTTTAAGTGAAAAATACAAATTATTAGCCTATTGAACAAACTATGTATCATAAACTAGTTTCCCATGGTGTCAATTTATGCATCATCGGCCAAGTCAAGTTTCAACAACCAACAATAAGAATCAAGAAAGCCAATTACTTCAACCACAAGCCAAGAAAAATAACGATTATATTTTAACTCATATCAATAGAAAACAACTACAACAATATGACAATCCATCTACTCAGATACAACAAACAACAACAAAAAACCCCAATTCTCAAGATCTTAAATGAAAATAAACAGAACAACAAAGATCTCGGTTTTCTTCAAAATTTTCGATTAATCTTTACAAACAGAAATAAATAATAATAATAAAATAAATAAATAAATAAATAAATAAATAACATTTCGAGATACACCTACCTGGCGCATTCGATCTATGAAAGACATTCGAACAAGAAAAGAATTACTTGAGATTCATTTAAACGAAAATAATTAGGTGAAATTTTCGAGGCTTTTAAAAGATATAAAAGGATTTGTTCTTATTTGTTGTTGAGTTTAACAAGAAGATTTAAGATCATTTGTGGACAAAAGATTATTTACATACCAATGGATCAATCTCCATCATTCATTTTTATTTGATCTAATAGATGAGATTAATCTCAACAATTTAAAAAAACCCACTTTCATCTTCTTTTTTCAAATATTAATAACTTTCAAACCGTTAACCGTTAAGCGAAAAAAAAATATCATTGTGACGAGCATTTAATCATCTTTCTATAGATAGGCACTTTGATATACTTTCGACAAAAAGTTTTTTTTTGTAATTTTCACGTTTTTTTTAAAGTTTTTTCGTTTTTTTACATTACAGAAACCTGCATTAAAAAATTATATATGATAAAACACTAATTTGAATATCGCATGTGATATTAGTGTTATATCATATATGATATTAGTGTTATATCATATATGATATTAGTGTTATATCTATACTACTTATAATGGAGGGATGACCGTTTCTCCTAAATTTTTTTAAGATGTCATTAATGTGTTTTTTAAGCATTACAAATTTGAATGCATAATGTACACAATAACTAGCTTTTACTAATTTATCTTCCACAATATTTTAATGCTTCATTTATTATTTCTTTTTGAATTAGTTTAGTTTTAATGCAAAAATGCACATATAAATGAATATGATTTTAAAATGCATGCAAAACTACAAAGTTCCAAAACTATTATTTTATCGTAAGAGTGTTTCGAGAACCAATCTAAATAAAATTTAAATTATTTTAAATAAAATTAACCACCAAAAGTAAAAAACGGGTTTTTGTAAAAGTCGGGACAATTTTTTTAAGACAAATGATGCAAAGATGTAAATTCACAAGTGATAATTTATTTGATTTTATACATATTACACATATCTATACTACTTATAATGGAAGGATAACACTCTCTCCTAAATTTTTTTAAGATGTCATTAATGTGTTTTTTAAGCATTACAAATTTTAATGCATAATGTACACAATAAATAGTTTTTACTAATTTATCTTCCACAACATTTTAATGCTTCATTTATTATTTCTTTTTGAATTAGTTTAGTTTTAATGCAAAAATGCACATATAAATAAATATAATTTTAAAATGCATGCAAAACTACAAAGTTCCAAAACTATTATTATATCGTAAGAGTGTTTCGAGAACCAATCTAAATAAAATTTGAATTATTTTAAATAAAATTAACCACAAAAGTAAAAAACGGTTTTTTGTAAAAGTTGGGACAATTTTTTAAGACAAATGATGCAAAGATGTAAATTCACAAGTGATAATTTATTTGATTTTATACATATTACACATATCTATATCTATATCTATATTACTTATAATGGAGGGATGACCCTCTCTCCTAAATTTGTTTAAGATGTCATTATTGTGTTTTTTAAACATTACAAATTTTAATGCAAAATATACACAATAAATAGCTTTTACTAATTTATCTTCCGCAACATTTTAATGCTTCATTTATTATTTATTTTTGTATTAGTTTAGTTTTAATGCAAAAATGCACATATAAATGAATATGATTTTAAAATGCATGCAAAACTACAAAGTTCCAAAACTATTATTATATCATAAGACTGTTTCGAATACCAATCTGAATAAAATTTGAATTATTTTAAATAAAATTAACCACAAAAGTAAAAACGGTTTTTAAGTAGTCGACAATTTTTTAAGACAAATTATGCAAAGATGTAAATTCACAAGTGATAATTTATTTGATTTTATACATATTACACATATCTATATCTATATCTATATCTATCTATACTACTTATAATGGAGGGATGACCCTCTCTCCTAAATTTTTTTAAGATGTCATTAATGTGTTTTTTAAACATTACAAATTTTAATGCATAATGTACACAATAACTAGCTTTTACTAATTTATCTTCCACAATATTTTAATGCTTCATTTATTATTTCTTTTTGAATTAGTTTAGTTTTAACGCAAAAATGCACATATAAATGAATATGATTTTAAAATGCATGCAAAACTACAAAGTTCCAAAACTATTATTTTATCGTAAGAGTGTTTCGAGAACCAATCTAAATAAAATTTAAATTATTTTAAATAAAATTAACCACCAAAAGTAAAAAACGGTTTTTTGTAAAAGTCGGGACAATTTTTTTAAGACAAATGATGCAAAGATGTAAATTCACAAGTGATAATTTATTTGATTTTATACATATTACACATATCTATATCTATACTACTTATAAATGAAGGATGTCCCTCTCTCCTAAATTTTTTTAAGATGTCATTAATGTGTTTTTTAAGC
The DNA here is from genome assembly GCA_910596185.1 of Chrysanthemum makinoi. Lineage (NCBI taxonomy): Eukaryota > Viridiplantae > Streptophyta > Magnoliopsida > Asterales > Asteraceae > Chrysanthemum > Chrysanthemum makinoi. Next base: position 314,421,244 of record OU343222.1, on the reverse strand, counting down.
ATTACAAATTTTAATGCATAATGTACACAATAAATAGTTTTTACCAATTTATCTTCCACAACATTTTAATGCTTCATTTATTATTTCTTTTTGAATTAGTTTAGTTTTAATGCAAAAATGCACATATAAATGAATATAATTTTAAAATGCATGCAAAACTACAAAGTTCCAAAACTATTATTATATCGTAAGAGTGTTTCGAGAACCAATCTAAATAAAATTTGAATTATTTTAAATAAAATTAACCACAAAAGTAAAAAACGGTTTTTTGTAAAAGTTGGGACAATTTTTTAAGACAAATGATGCAAAGATGTAAATTCACAAGTGATAATTTATTTGATTTTATACATATTACACATATCTATATCTATATTACTTATAATGGAGGGATGACCCTCTCTCCTAAATTTGTTTAAGATGTCATTATTGTGTTTTTTAAACATTACAAATTTTAATGCAAAATATACACAATAAATAGCTTTTACTAATTTATCTTCCGCAACATTTTAATGCTTCATTTATTATTTATTTTTGTATTAGTTTAGTTTTAATGCAAAAATGCACATATAAATGAATATGATTTTAAAATGCATGCAAAACTACAAAGTTCCAAAACTATTATTATATCGTAAGAGTGTTTCGAGAACCAATCTAAATAAAATTTGAATTATTTTAAATAAAATTAACCACAAAAGTAAAAAACGGTTTTTCGTAAAAGTCAGGACAATTTTTTTAAGACAAATGATGCAAAGATGTAAATTCACAAGTGATAATTTATTTGATTTTATACATATTACACATATATATATCTATACCTATACTACTTATAATGGAGGGATTACCCTCTCTCCTAAATTTTTTTAAGATGTCATTAATGTGTTTTTTAAGCATTACAAATTTTAATGCATAATGTACACAATAAATAGCTTTTACTAATTTATCTTCCACAACATTTTAATGCTTCATTTATTATTTCTTTTTGAATTAGTTTAGTTTTAATGAAAAATTGCACATATAAATGAATATGATTTTAAAATGCATGCAAAACTACAAAGTTCCAAAACTATTATTATATCGTAAGAGTGTTTCGAGAACCAATCTAAATAAAATTTGAATTATTTTAAATAAAATTAACCACAAAAGTAAAAAACGGTTTTTTTGTAAAAGTTGGGACAATTTTTTAAGACAAATGATGCAAAGATGTAAATTCACAAGTGATAATTTATTTGATTTTATACATATTAAACATATCTATATCTATATCTATATTACTTATAATGGAGGGATGACCCTCTCTCCTAAATTTGTTTAAGATGTCATTATTGTGTTTTTTAAACATTACAAATTTTAATGCAAAATATACACAATAAATAGCTTTTACTAATTTATCTTCCGCAACATTTTAATGCTTCATTTATTATTTATTTTTGTATTAGTTTAGTTTTAATGCAAAAATGCACATATAAATGAATATGATTTTAAAATGCATGCAAAAAACTATTATTATATCATAAGAGTGTTTCAAGAACCAATCTAAATAAAATTTGAATTATTTTAAATAAAATTAACCACAAAAGTAAAAAACGGTTTTTCGTAAAAGTCAGGACAATTTTTTTAAGACAAATGATGCAAAGATGTAAATTCACAAGTGATAATTTATTTGATTTTATACATATTACACATATCTATACTACTTATAATGGAGGGATGACCCTCTCTCCTAAATTTTTTTAAGATGTCATTAATGTGTTTTTTAAACATTACAAATTTTAATGCATAATGTACACAATAACTAGCTTTTACTTAGTTTATCTTCCACAATATTTTAATGCTTCATTTATTATTTCTTTTTGAATTAGTTTAGTTTTAATGCAAATATGCACATACAAATGAATATGATTTTAAAATGCATGCAAAACTACAAAGTTCCAAAACTATTATTTTATCGTAAGAGTGTTTCGAGAACCAATCTAAATAAAATTTAAATTATTTTAAATAAAATTAACCACCAAAAGTAAAAAACGGGTTTTTGTAAAAGTCGGGACAATTTTTTAAGACAAATGATGCAAAGATGTAAATTCACAAGTGATAATTTATTTGATTTTATACATATTACACATATCTATACTACTTATAATGGAAGGATAACACTCTCTCCTAAATTTTTTTAAGATGTCATTAATGTGTTTTTTAAGCATTACAAATTTTAATGCATAATGTACACAATAAATAGTTTTTACTAATTTATCTTCCACAACATTTTAATGCTTCATTTATTATTTCTTTTTGAATTAGTTTAGTTTTAATGCAAAAATGCACATATAAATGAATATAATTTTAAAATGCATGCAAAACTACAAAGTTCCAAAACTATTATTATATCGTAAGAGTGTTTCGAGAACCAATCTAAATAAAATTTGAATTATTTTAAATAAAATTAACCACAAAAGTAAAAAACGGTTTTTTGTAAAAGTTGGGACAATTTTTTAAGACAAATGATGCAAAGATGTAAATTCACAAGTGATAATTTATTTGATTTTATACATATTACACATATCTATATCTATATCTATATTACTTATAATGGAGGGATGACCCTCTCTCCTAAATTTGTTTAAGATGTCATTATTGTGTTTTTTAAACATTACAAATTTTAATGCAAAATATACACAATAAATAGCTTTTACTAATTTATCTTCCGCAATATTTTAATGCTTCATTTATTATTTATTTTTGTATTAGTTTAGTTTTAATGCAAAAATGCACATATAAATGAATATGATTTTAAAATGCATGCAAAACTACAAAGTTCCAAAACTATTATTATATCATAAGACTGTTTCGAATACCAATCTAAATAAAATTTGAATTATTTTAAATAAAATTAACCACAAAAGTAAAAAACGGTTTTTCGTAAAAGTCAGGACAATTTTTTTAAGACAAATGATGCAAAGATGTAAATTCACAAGTGATAATTTATTTGATTTTATACATATTACACATATCTATACTACTTATAATGGAAGGATGACCCTCTCTCCTAAATTTTTTTAAGATGTCATTAATGTGTTTTTTAAACATTACAAATTTTAATGCATAATGTACACAATAACTAGCTTTTACTAATTTATCTTCCACAATATTTTAATGCTTCATTTATTATTTCTTTTTGAATTAGTTTAGTTTTAACGCAAAAATGCACATATAAATGAATATGATTTTAAAATGCATGCAAAACTACAAAGTTCCAAAACTATTATTTTATCGTAAGAGTGTTTCGAGAACCAATCTAAATAAAATTTAAATTATTTTAAATAAAATTAACCACAAAAGTAAAAAACGGTTTTTTGTAAAAGTCGGGACAATTTTTTTAAGACAAATGATGCAAAGAT